>CM061058.1:47817763-48417763 GCA_030762865.1 Paraleonurus japonicus
TTACACTTGGTCAGACTTCTTTCATTCAAACCCCCACCAGTCATGAGCCTTCTGCATCAACACATACACTTGGGCATGATGGCCTGCAAAATGGTCAACCAACCACAAATAACAGCCAGGTTAAAACTAATCTTCTTGAATTATCATACATGTTTATAAGAATTGATTCCTTTCTTTAGATGATATCATAGTGGAGAATGTAAAGTTTGTTTGCATTTATTCTAATTATAAATTTTTTTATTCTTTGGGATTTATTTTGCATTTTTGATATGCTGCAGTTGTGGAATGCTTTTGAAGATTCTTCTGGAAAACAGCCAGTTGAGAATGTGCTGAAAGATAGAGATCAAGTTGCGGTGTTATTTGCTTCAAATGCTAATAGATCTCTTAATGTTGGTGCATATGAGGTTTGATGCATCTCTTGCATTTAATAACCATGATTCTCTTCTTGGACTAATTGGCTGACGCATGCATGTAGGTTCTGCATAATGGAGGAAATTATAACACTCCATATGTTACTGAACCTCCTTTGTCTGACTTATCTTCATATTCGAGTACTGTGTCGCACAATTTCTCCATGGTTCCTGAGGTGGTAAGTTCCTGCGTTTTTGTAACGCTTTTTATGCTTTTTATTCTTTATACTCATTTTTTCTATATAATTAAGTTGTTTGTAATTGTTTTCTTTTGCTGCTATTACAAGGTTGGAGTACATTCAATTGCAACTATGCATAAACCTACCAATCCATTTGATCTTCCCTTTGATGCAGACATGGAATCTAGCAGTATGGTATGCTCTTTTTCCAACTGTGGTGTATAGATCTGATTAATCATTTAATTGTGCACCTTTATCTTTAAAATAGAACGTATGTTTCAGGGATCTATTAGTTGAATGATAGTCCAACATATTCTTGTTTCCACAAACATTGGGACAATTCTAATTTTACGGTATTGTGTGTTTAGGGTCAGTTCTGGGACATGAGCTCATTGCAAGTTGCTCTTCCTAATAATCAGATGCCAACTACGTATGTTGGTGATACGAATCAGTCCTGGTTTCCCCAAAATTCTGTTCCATCATATATTCCTGGTGGAGTTACATTTGATCCTTCCAATGGTATTTTGATTTTTGCTTGATCATTGTCATTGAATATTTCTTTTCCCTCTATTGGTCACACTGAATACATGCTTTATTCAGCAGGCTCTTTGGGATTTATTATGGGGCAAGTGCCAAATGCCCAAATATTGTAAGTTTTCTTGAATTTTCATATTTTACTTGAAATGTAATGCATGTAGATTGCCATGTCGAATCTTTCATCCAGTTCCTCGGTTTTCGGCCGTAGTCAATGATCTTTTGGTGTAGTTAACATATGAAATAGATAATCAATGCATTAAGTGAGCGTTTAACCTGGTTTGTAAGAGGAAATATGTTATAAGTCATAAGCTGGGATTGATGAACATATGATGCTTAAGTCCATAAAATTGAGATTTTCAGCTTTCTCCAACATTTATCTCTGAAGTTCTACATAGTAAGATTAAATATTGTAGACTTGCTGTCATTGGAATGGAAGTAATCTAGATCATGCCAAACTATCACTCTGTCTAGTAAATTCTCCTTTTGAGGTTATCGTTACTAGAACTAAAAACATGGTAGACACTAATGAGGCGGCATTCTTGCAGGAGCGTTCCTGCTCAAGGCCCCATTGCATCTACTGGGGGCAATCCTTTTGCATAGCCATCGAGCTTTTTCTTATTCAGCTAGTGTCTTGAAATCGAAAGTTGGTATATTCTCTCTTTCTTTTTGCAGTTATTGTGTTTGTTTTCCTAGAGAAATAAGTTAAAAGCCTTGATTTCTAGGGTATCTAGTTTTAATCAGCGCGGTTGTATATGCTGCTGAAATCAGAAGATGTATATTTTTATGCAGAAGATTTCAGTTCACATTATTAAACCATCTTCATTCATAAGTATTTGTGCAATAATAGATCTGCTGTTGTAATATCAACTAAGTTGATGATACAATAAAACTATCATTTTTGTGTATATTGTACGATGAAATGTCGTATCACATTGTTGAACTTATACGATTTGTTCGAAAACGGTGTTCCCATTACTCATTAACATTATAAGAATTTATAAGATGCTTATATGAATTTGAATGTACAGTAACTGTGAAGACAAGTTTCAACAAAGCTAGAAATACACACTGATCAATTCAAACTATACGAGCTTTCTTCCAAAGCATTAATGATCACCTAATTTAGAAGTACGAGACCCACATATCCTATGGACCATGGACTATATGACTAATCTCACGGTTTTGTATATATTGTACAATGAAGTGTCGTGCAGTTCAACCTATATGTTCGTTCAGCAAAGACTTGGACACAGGACGTTGAGATTGATTAACAATATAAACCCGAATGGGGCTCAATAGGAACCATCCTTGCCTGCTTTAGCTTTTTCTATGGACTCCATTGCCTCTTCAAATGATTTCTGCAATCACAGAACAAGCATACAAAGCTGAGTCTCTCAACATTCCACCTACCTTGACACAAACAAAGCTTAAGACCCGTAAGCGACAGCAATACAGAAACTCTATGTTGAAGTCTAAAACCAAGGTGTATCAATAAAATCTATTATGTCAAAACTTGACACGTACCCCATTATTACGCATTTTCCATAGCGCCTTGCCGCTGGAATCAACAATAAACATCCCACCTAACAAAACACTGGTGCAAAGACATAGGTAAGTAGAAGTCCCAAAAAGTAAAGGACAATACATATTTTAGGATGTAGTACCACTTTAGTGTGTGAAAACTAAAATTGTGCCATGCCTCGCAACTAGCATTTTCCATCCCTAATATCTGAATATTTCAATCCAACTAGTTTTATTTTGTTAACAGTATTCTACCCTATGAATTTTAGGAAGAAAAGTTAAATGTTCCTCAGAAGGCTATCAGCCATGTATAAACACATAATTGCATTTCTGAATGGGGGTTCTATACATTCCAAAACTTAGTCCATATGTCGACAAGACCCAACCACTTATAACCTTAATATTTCATCCACATCACAGAGAAAGATAAGACCATGAATTTCATTTTTCAGATCAAGTGTTATTGACTGATTTCATATCAACTGTCAGTAGGTAAACTGAATATTTCTTCAGCATCATTGAAACTGCACACAGAGACAGATAGTACATGACAGAATGAAGTCTAAACCATCAGTTATTCATCCAATTAATAAAATACAAGAAGATATCTAACTGAACACATCAACCAAGCACATGGTATGGTATCCTTCTCTATATCATTCCATGGCCAATATCTATATTATGTGTTCACTCTTTCTACTTTGCTGTTCGACTCATAAGTACAAATTTGGAGATCACTCTCTCTCCTTTCCTTATCCTGGAATGCTGAAAGAGTTGCTCAAATGCAATTATGCAACCGGGTTATCTAACTTGCAATTGCAACAGCTTCAGTTCTTTAAGTTTAGATCATCAGATTAGAAACTGGAATACATACATACTATAATAACGCCCTATGTAGGAAATTGAAGCTTCAATACTTGCAAATTCCTCGACTCTATATCCTCACATATTGTATCACGAACATAACGAGATTACCAAATAAAAGTCCCATGAAAAAGAGTTAAAGAATTTATTACCCGAAAAATGTGGCATTGAGAAGGAAACTTTTGTGGTGAGAAACCGAAGACCCATATCAAATTTGGCAAAAATACCATCGCCGCCGCTTCTGGCCGCGGCCCCACTATACCCATACCCATAACGATGAGCGTTGCTATAGCTATGAGAACCCGCACCGCCTCCGCTTCCGCCGCCGTGCCGGTAATCATATCGTCTACTTTGATGAGGCCCATAGGCGTTTCTTTTGAGATTATAATCGGCGCGTTTGCGATCATCAATGAGAGTATCGTAGGCCTCCGTTAGCTGCTTGAACTTTTGGGTGGCGGAGTCCCTTAAATTCTTGGAGGACTGAGAATGCTTGTCGGGGTGAAATTCCATCGCCAATTTCCGAAAAGCTTGCTTAATTTCTTCCTTGCTCGCATTCTTGTGAACCCCTAATAAACTGTAATGATCCATTTCCGAATTTCCTTTTCAGGGTTTTCTGCTCTCTTGATTTGTGAAATTCTGCCGTCAGTTAATCTGGCGATGAAAAGAGGAGGGAGCGGCCGCCCTGCTACCGTGGCGCTAACACAGCCGTGTTTCATTTTCATAGTCCTGCTTTTTTAAAGTTCGGTTCGGTGCATTTATACAAAGAATATATTTTTTTAATTCTAGATAAAAATGAAAATATCACTAATTATTTTTCGAAAAGCATGCAATTAAAGCATTTTTAACCCACAAAATTAATATGATTTATTCGAACACATATTTATTGAATTCACAAAAATAAAAGAGGTTTCTTGTGCATTAGGTACACAATGCAATTCAATACATTTTTTTACCGCATGGATATACGAAGAGCTCTAAAAATGCAAGGTTAGAAGGACCTGTGAAGAGATGAAAATTGTATAAATCTTATATATAATATGTAAAAGGGTTGGAGTACTCCCTCTACTCTCTAAGGAATGAATTTCTTTTACTTGATAAAAAAATATATACGAAAAGCCTTCTTGAAGTAAGTATCCACCTACATTAATAATTATATATTTGCACTTGATCATGCTTTAGATTGATTTATAGATGATTATTATTTATTTTATTATTCTCGTAAATTAAAATTATGTCTGGACCTTTTTTATTTCGGAAATTGTTTGAACAGTTTTAGTGATGCGGAACCATGAACATCCCTTAACCTTAAAAAAGTTAGATAGGTTCTCTTTTAAAAAAATTAAATGAACATGTTTCACCGCTATTTAATTTCATAAACTTTTTTAATCAAGTAATTTTAATATTGAATGATTAATTTAAATAATAAATAATTTAATTATTGTTGATATTTTTGAAAAATAATATTATAATACATTGATCCTAATTTTTAACATTTTTAGTAAAATTCTTAATATTTAAAAACAGAACTATTATCTTATAAAACTTTGAAGAAGAAAAGGCGTGATTTCAATTTTGCAGTCCACAATTCCACATTCATCGCAGAAAAAATTAGCTCATAAACATTATTTATATTCCTTAATCCAAGAAAGCAATGATCACCCCCACCCCCACCCCCACCCCATGAAAAGCCACATTACAAGATCATGGAATGTTTGATTTAAGAGGACTCAGTCTCACAGGATTCGGGGTGAGCCCCCTTGTCTGATACTATTGCGAATAAATCAGTGAATTGCCATTTGGATAGTTTTCTTATCATAGAAAGTTTAAGGTATTTGAAATTTTGAATGGGGAATGTTGCCAAAGAAAGAAAGATCCCAACTTTCTCATTTGTGCGTTCTCCTTTTTCTGCCTTCCTTCTCCAATGCCTTTTTCTTGAAGAAATAGAAGAAAGTGAGAGTGATCAAAGAAATCAAGAATGTGCATTGGAGATTGATCTCTGTTTTAGCTGGTATATGTAGCCCCTCATCTGATTGTTTGTCAAATTTTTTTGTGACGTAAATTCATTTACTTTTCTGTCCCTTCTTTCTTATATATCTCTGTTTGTTTTTTTATTTCCGAAATTCTGATTCCAATTAAAGTGAGTTGTTGTGTAATGTTTTGATTCAGATGATGATTTGCCTTGATCTAATGATGTGCATTGTTGAATTTTATCATCCAAATTGCAGATTTGAAAGGAGGGATCATTGTTTTTGAAGAAAATGGGTGTTTTGATCAAAATGAGGAACGGTGTGATGTTTACAATGAAAGGCTGTTTTAGAGCAGTTTACAATCATCCATTCATTGTGTGTTTGCTCTGCGTGTTGGTATATATGTACAGATCATCTCCTTTTATGTTTTCATTGTTGGTTTCTGCGTCCCCTATTCTGGTATGCACTGCTGTTTTGCTGGGAACCCTTTTGTTTTTGGCCAATCAAACATGCCTGAAATTGGAATCACATCGAAGCCAACTGCGAGGCCGAGTGTATCAGAAAGTAAGGTCAGTGAGGATGTTACTGCTCCATTGAATAAGAAAAGATCAGAGGAGACTGAATTGGGTAATCGTGAGGTTTTGGAAACAAACAGGGAGAGGACAGGAGAGCAGAATAGTGATGGAGAAGTGATGGATAATCAGTGTGGAAATCAAGAATCAGAATACGAGAGATCAGAAGCAGAATCTTTTGATTCTGAGATGGTGAATGTGGATTCTTTGGCGTCTTCGGGTCGTTCTTCTTGGAAACAAGTGGAGCAGCAGGGGGACGACGATGATGATGAAGAAGAAGATTCTGGGTCTGATGAGGCTGAGAGTTCCTCTCCAGATGCATCAATGGCTGATATGATGCCCATGCTTGATGAGCTTCATCCACTTCTTGATGAAGACGCTCCACAACCTATCCAAATCTCCCGTGCTGGCTCTGAAGCTGTATCTCCACGATCAAGTATTAGCAGCATTGAATCAGTTGAGGAAACTGATAATCAAGAGGATTCAGTTGCAGAAGATGGTGAAGAAGATGATGACGACGATGATGATGATGCACAGCAGGACAAGGGATTTCGAACAAAGTCAGCCATTACTTGGACAGAAGAGGATCAGAAGAATCTCATGGAAGTGGGGAGTTCTGAGATTGAAAGGAACCAACGGTTGGAGAATTTGATTTTGAGGAGAAAAACAAGGAAACATACGAGTATGTTGCCTGAAATTAACTTGATAGACTTGGAAACTTCCGATTTCCCAATCAATATAGCCTCCATTTCCACTTCAAGGCAAAATCCATTCGATATGCCTCATGATTCTTATGAGCCAATTCCTGGTTCTGCTCCTTCTATTTTGTTACCAAGACGAAATCCTTTTGATATTCCTTATGATGAACAAAAGCAAGATGTAATGGGAGATGGATCTCAAGAGGAGCATAAGACAATACCATCAAGAAATCCATTCTTCGGAAAACGCGAGAATTTTAATGTAGGACCTTCGGTTTTTGCTCCCAACAGGCAAGACCTCAAATTGAGGCCCTACTTCGTTCCAGAACAAATGGATTTAGAAGAACCAAGCTATTCAACATTGCAGAGACAATCAAGTGAAATGAGTGACTCCAAAGTGAGTTCTGTTCCTGACACTGAATCAGTAAGTTCAGTGGAGTGTGGAGAAGACCGGAAGCAAGAAGAAGAAGAAGAGGTCGCTCAAGATCATGCGTCTAAGATGGAACTCTCTGAAGAAGATGCACCATATGAACCAGAGGTGATCTCCGAGATAAAGCATGTGAGTGAGGATGTTGGGCATGGAAGCCAATCTTCAGAAGGAGAAGGAGAAGGAGAAGGAGAAGGAGAAGGGTGTTTGGAGTTAGGCTCAGTCGATAACAGAGAATCTGATGTTAAATTCCAATCAGAGTTGGAAGCTGTTGAACAACGACACAGTAGGGGTTCAAGCATTTCATCACTATCAGAAGTGAGCCAAAGGAAGATAGATGATGACGTTCCTCACAAGGAGCCCGTTTATGACTCAAGCCCCCAAACGAGCTAATGATGATATAATCTCTGATCTTTCAGGGGTAGATCAGAGATCTGATGAACAATCACAAGGTGATAAAAATATTGGTGAACTGGAGGAGGAAAGAGAGACTGCAGTTCCAATTGGAGCACCACAAGTTGACAACAAAGAAACCGCCACGTCACCAACTTCCGATGCTGATTTCCAAGAAGCATGTGAGAAAATTTCGACTCCTTCAGCTGTTGGCAGCGCACCTCACTTTTATGTTAGAGCAATGCATGAGAAGGACTTTGAACACCTAGAGGAAGTCCAGGTACTGAAACTACAAGGCTTTATATGGATTTTCTTCTCGTTTCTGTTACTTGATGCTTATTTTGCTAAATTTTCCATTATCAACTACTCCCTACAATATTGGTGATAGGCTAATTTATGTGCCCAAATATCTAACGCTCTGGTATTAGTGCATGCATGTATTAAAAAGTTCAACCTTCTAGATATTTTTGGTATCTGTATATTTGCAAAAGAAAGAAAAGTTTAACGTGAACCAGTTTCACTGTCCAACTTTTTGTGTGTTTTATTTTTAACAGTATTAGTTGTTTGATAGTGATATAGTACTATATAATGAAAACAACTAATACCATTTAGAGTTGCATGGTGAAATTGATTTACAAGAGACTTAAGAATCTTATGTTATTCACAATCAAGAATAGTGCTTTCTCTTCATTCAATTGATAAAGCCAAGGTGATAACTTGTAGTTTTGGTGGTAAGAAATATAGGAGTGTAGCATGGATAGGCAATATATCACTGTCCCATATTCGACTAGAAAAATAGGATTTCGTTGTAAATTCTTCTGTTTCGGCTTGTAATACGTGTAAACTGCTGTGATCAGTCTGAGGAAAAACACTGCAGGTACCAAATACCCCAGTTGAACCATCCGAGAAAGCGCGAGGTATACAGAATATACACATCCCAGAGCTCCAGGAGCAGCTTGATCGTGATGTCTCGCCAAATACCAAATCTTCATTTATTCCACAATCTATTTCCAGCTCAGAAGAAGCTGTTGATACACGGACGATGAAAGAAGATGCAGCAGATGAGATCAAGGATATTCATCAAGGACTGCTGTCGGAATTGGACAGTGCAGGGACTTTACCTCACATGATTTGGAAAAACAAACAGACGCAGAAAGAGTGTCTTCACCTCATTTTTCTGAAACTAGTGCTGTTGAGGTTAACCCTAACCCTGCTGAAGTGAATAAGATAGAACATGATATTAGTGTTATTGAGGTTGACCCCATTGAAGCGAACAAGACACAACATGAAATGGATATGGAAAATTCGAGGGGGATGAAATTGAGGACATTGGTACTGATCACAAGAAAGAAATTATGTTAACACAGGAAGAAGTGGAGCCA
Organism: Paraleonurus japonicus; assembly: GCA_030762865.1. Lineage (NCBI taxonomy): Eukaryota > Viridiplantae > Streptophyta > Magnoliopsida > Lamiales > Lamiaceae > Paraleonurus > Paraleonurus japonicus. The sequence continues at coordinate 47,826,714 of CM061058.1, forward strand.
AATACAAATTCCCAAGTCAAGGAAGAAACAGTGGAATCACCAGTGGGCGAGGAGTCGAGTGTTAGAGAAGACGACCCACATTCAACATCTGATACAGAAACAGAAAAGAATTCTAAAAGCTCTAGCTCATTTTCCAGCTTCTGGGCAAAGAGACGTCTTTCGACCCCATTCTTTTGATAATTTTGTTTGTTGCTTCATTTTAACTAGCAAGACGGTAGGTTTTTCAAGAAATTGACTCAAGTTTTTTGAGTTTTGGGAGATTTCCTTTTTCTCAGTTTTGTATTTTATATGAGCAACTGAAATCCCCTTTCTGACCCTTTACGTGGAGGCACACTACACTTCACACCTCATATTTTGCTTCATTGTTATTACAACGTCTCAATGTACGAGTAAACTTTTATATCCACCGTGAGTACAACTTGATGAAATTATATGGTCATTTTAAAGACAGTATTTACTCCCTGCTAACATAACATATGCCACATCAAGTCATCAACAATGGTCATAAATATTACTAAGTTTTATTCCCCAGAATGTACCAAATGCAACATAAAGTTACAGTTCCAATAAATCTTGATTTTCATTGTTACATGGCAACTGTAATAAGCTTACAACACTAGGCATCTTATGGTGCACACATTAACTTAAAAACTTCTTTTTAAGAGAAAAAAGCAGTCTGCACTGACAGGAGTTTTGAGGTTATGCATCTACCACCACATTTCTTCATGTGCAATTTGTATCGTAACTAGCAAGCCCCTGAAGCTCAGGACCTTCCAGACGAGGGTTGTTCTCGAAGCTGCAAATACGAAAGACGGGTCAGCAAAAACTTATTTCAGAGAGAGAGAGGAAGAGGGAAGTTCAACAATAAAACGAAAGTGACGATTATTTAAACATGCTTTAGATCAAGCATTTACTTGTTTAATGGGATGTGTTCAAATGAACCGGTAATAGGTATTGTACCGCACAAGTTGTTATTTGAGACATCTCTGCAAAGCAAATGCAAATGCATATATTTATCAGAAACCACTTTCCATGAAGTAGCAATGCCAAGTGTATAAGGTGCTAGTCAAATCAGAAGCACTTACACGACTTTCAAGGTAGATATACTAGCAAGTGCCCTTGGGATTGGCCCGTTTAGCTTATTATCATTTAAACGCCTGCAAATAAAATAGAAATTTCTTCACTTTCTGATGAAATGATCATGTAAACTGTGAGATTCACATGGAGTGTACATATAAACGCAAGGAGGAAGAGGTGGAGGGCGGGGTGGTTTAAAAGATAAATCAAAGTGTTATAGCTGAAAACGGTTGAATGACCACCTATATTTAAGCCTTGAAGTTTTCTTTTCTTTTTCTTTTTTGCTTAGCTCTTGTATCATATTAAATGGCCACTTCATCTAAAAGCTTAAGTCGGTAGAAATATCATTTTAATATTTACTTCAGTTTCTTCAACAACAATATATAGAGCATAAGATTCAGCACCTACTTCTCTACTTCTTTGATTGCAGAGATGTATGAAGCTAGATAAGGTAACTTCCACTTGTGCAACCCTACCACCCACCCAAAGATAATCCACCAACAAACAGAATCAACAGATATGGCCATGAAACTCATACGAAATCAAGAAGAAGAACCAATAACTATGACAATGGATCAATAGAAGAACAAACTTACAGAAAGACAAGAGATTTCAAATGTCCCAGTGATGGAGGTATTGTTCCTGAGATATTGTTGCTGTACAGATCCAGACTTATGAGGCTCTTCAAGTTACCAAGTTCAGCTGGAATTGAGCCTTGAATGTTATTTTTGTAAAGCTCCCTGCACGGCAAAGTTTCTGCTAAGTATGTTGAGATAGACAAATGACGTGTTGTAAAGGATAGAATAGACAAGTTTCAGAAACAATATTTCAAATGGAAAGCGGACTGGAAGACGTGGAAATGAAGGAATCATTCAGAAATATAATCGGTGGAAAGAGAAGTGCATTTGCCAATGTGAATAAAAAGGAAGTATTACAAAATACTCACAGATACTGAAGATGTTCAAGTTTCCCAAGCTCAGGTACTAAATGACCTGACAAATTTGAGTTTCCAAGGTCCCTATCCAAATGATAACAAAATGATAAGTTTGAGAGTCATAAGCATCACAAAACAATCAGAAAGACACAATCCAATAACCATTACTGAAAAAAGAATCAAGAATTAAGACTTGTTTAGAAATCACAACTCCGCATCAACTCAAAAGGAGGATCAAGGCTTTATGTTCTGGGAATAAGGATAATTCTGAAAGCTACGACCTATCAATTTTGAAATGTCTAATTGCCTTGATGTGAATCTACCATGCACTAGAACATCGTTAAGTGAATCCTATACCTAGACCCAGATTATTGTTTCTATAATAATAATATAATAGATCACACCAAGCGAGCACCTCAGCCATTTCTAAGGAAAAGAAACACTTATCCAAATTGCATCACATACTTACCAGTTACCACATCACAAGCACTCGCTCTAACGAGACTTTGGCCAAAATGAATATAGAAATTGGCTTTCATGAACAATACAGCGCCATACAACCCCTCCACCCCCAAATAAGACAACTTTTACAAGGCATACAGGATAAAGATAGCTTATATATAATAGAACCATACTTTTCAGAGATGACATAGGTTAATTAGAAGCACATTTCAAATCAATAACGCATAAATCCCTAAAATGACATTTTATTTTAAGTATCTTTATCAACCAACTGAACTAGTAAATAAAATGGTGGTAACGTCTCTGGAAACACTCCTAATAAAGTAAACAAATAAATACCGGATAGTTCATTTACACACACAATTAAGACCATTACTCTTCTTAACTTGCTAAGAAGATGAATCCACACCAATTTTGACCGCCAAAACTCATAAAACACAAACTATAAAGATGAATATTCACATACACACGGGTGACGCGATTTTCTGCGTTGCAGGTAACGTGAAACCAGGTGCAGGGGGTCACAAGATTCGGATCCCAGCTCTGGAGCACCTTATCCGGGTCGGTCAAACTCCGGCGAAGCGCAGATAGCGCGTCGCCCTCGGAATTCCCACGCGCTTGCAGTGATAAAGAAAAACGGTTAGGGCTACGAATACCCATAAATCAACGGCGGCCATAACTCCCCTGATATCACTAAACTCTGACGCTTAGTGATTTACAGGATTTTGTTTGCAGAGTTATTGTTGGAGAAGAAGAATCGAGGTCGCAGAGAACCAAAAGAACACACGAACTTTCCTTCCTTAATTAATCACTTTTTCTAACTAAAATAAATTTGAATTCTATGAAAAAACAACAAGTCTTTATTTATAGATCGAATCTGAAATAAAATTCAATTGTGTGATTTTATAACTAAGTGGAGAAAGACAACATTTTCCTTAGTCAACTGAAGCTCTTTAATAAAATTGGACTTTAGGACACATAAACGTGGACCCGTTCTTCATTCAATAATTTGACCGAGTCATGAATGATGGCTCTAAATAATGATTACAATTTCAAAGACCCCTATACCTTTATTTTTTCCTTACTAATACTATTCCCCATAGTTAGTGATACTTTTAGCATTCTATATTAAAGGAAAAGTCTAATTCATTTTTCAGTGACTTTTTTTTGTCTTTGTAATTGTGCCTCTTCCAAACTATTGTCTATCAATTAATCAATGTATCTTGATTTAATTTGATCGTGATTATTTATTTTTCACTAATGAATTTGTGCCAACCTCGATTGAATTTCTAATTTGTGTCTATCACGATAGCGACAGTTTCAGTTATATACATTATGTAGATATTTGATATATAGTAATGACCGATTGATGATATTCAAAAAAAAACATTTTACAAAATATACAAGACGCAGAAGACAAAAAAGCAGGTCATTACAACATACCATTCAGTCCAAGCCCATCTTATACATATAAGGTCAAGAAAACTAATTTGGGCCCAGGAAGCAGAATAGAGCCGTTGCGTGGAGACACCGCGTGAGATCCGCGTAACCGCGTTTTTATTATTAGTGAGAGAAAAAGAGAGAGACGAGTGACCATATGCTTATTTCGTGACCATAATTATTCATCAACTTTATGAACTAATCGAACAAAAATATCTTTGGTCATGGTGTATATTACAATTGTACCCCCAGTTTTCTCAAATAATCTCTACTCTAAATTTCTAATTTTATTTTATTTATATATTAAAATAATCACCTGCTTAAAATATGACAGGAATGAAAAGCTTAAAAAAACAAGATGTTTATGGGTACTATCTAAATTTGCATAATATTAAAATTTCTTAAATAAATAAAACATTATTTATAACATTTTCCAGTTTAATATTGTGAAATTTCCAAAAAGAAAAGAGAAGGAGAAAATGTGAAAAATCAAAGGGCAAAGCGGGAAAGACGGGGAGAAACGTCGTGATGCAATAAATGAATTTAAAAAAAAAAAAAAAGAGGAAATAATATCAGATTCTAGGTTTAGACTTTAGTATTCAAGTATTCAATTTCTTATCGTCCCCATTGATTGCATATAACCTCAGCCTGTCCTTTTCTCATTGTCTGTTTGAATAGATTTTGCTGATTTACAACGCTGACTTGCTTCCCTACAAATACCAAAACCGAGAGTGCTCATCCCATACAACTATCTTCTCTCATCTTCATCTTCAAGAAAATATAAAGTCCAGAAATCAGGAAAAAGGAAGAATTAGCTAAGGAGAAATGGCTGATCAGTTGACAGATGATCAGATCTCTGAGTTCAAGGAGGCTTTCAGCCTTTTCGATAAGGATGGCGATGGTTCGATCTCATTCTTTTCGATCATTTTCGCCATAGTCGTTTGATCATTTCGTGTGTGTGATGTTTGTGTTTTCGATATGGGTTTCTCTGTTTTATGTCAGATCTGTTCGCCTTTTCATTTTCTTGATGAAAATAATCGTTTCTTGATTTCTGGGTATGGCTGCGTATTAGGTTCTTATGCTCGATTTTCGTGGCTTTTCATGACATGGGTGCTATATAGCTGTAGGGCACATTTTCCTGAGCTCGATCTGATTAAAAAGTTGAATGCAAGAATTTTATTATAATTTGTTCTAAAGCAATGGCTCTGGTAACTATACTTTGAAAATGATATGAAGACTTCTTTTAGGTGGATTGAACTAGTTATTTTACCCCTTAGGAAAATGAGTGTTGTGATGTTCGATTCTGGCTGATGTTTCTTCCTCGAACTAGTTGATCCTAAGGAGAATGAGTGTGTTGTTTGATATGGGCTGATGGATGTTCCTCTGTAGGTGAGTGAGGGTGCTGACATTTGATTCGGGTTGTTAGTGCTGTTTTTGTTGTATTGATTAGGCTGATTGTTCTTTTTGTAGTATCAGAATTAAAAATTTATCTTTGAGGGTATAGAAAATGTCCTGTTATTAGGCTTATGGAAGAGTTGGGATATGTGTGTTCAAAAGTATATTGTGAAAAATGCCTAGAGTCTATATATTTATTTGTTATCTAGATTATCAACCTAGTTTGCATATACTGTTGGATAAGCGAACATACGAAGTATCTCTTTAATCTTGTTTTCTCTAACCACTTGAGCTATACCACTTCGTCCTATAATTTTGCTTCTGATGACCCCCTTGTTGGTATACTTATGTAGTTATGTTGCATATGCTTAAGATGATTTATACTTTGGGCATGCATGCATGAGGAGTAGAAAGTAGAAAAAGATCTATTCGATTTATATGGGAAGATGTGGTGGTGTATATTCTGTGTATATAATTACTACGAATGTTGAACCTTATTAGGATGCATCACCACTAAGGAGCTTGGAACTGTGATGAGATCCCTGGGTCAGAACCCTACGGAGGCGGAGCTCCAAGACATGATTAATGAGGTGGATGCCGATGGTAATGGAACCATTGACTTCCCAGAGTTTTTGAACCTCATGGCCAGGAAGATGAAAGATACGGATTCTGAGGAGGAGCTTAAAGAGGCATTCCGTGTTTTCGACAAGGATCAGAACGGTTTCATCTCAGCTGCTGAGCTACGTCATGTGATGACCAACCTTGGAGAGAAGCTGACTGATGAGGAAGTAGATGAGATGATTAGGAGGCTGATGTCGACGGTGATGGCCAAATTAATTATGAAGAGTTTGTTAAGGTTATGATGGCCAAGTAATCTCCCTATCTCCAATAAATCTTAGAAAGCTTTATGAATATAAATTTGTCCAAAAAAAAAAAAAACACTGTCGAGTAGTGTAATAGGCTTAGTTCCTTTTACATGATATGCATTTTATGGTGTCCTTCAAGATTTGAATGGTTTGTTGTAATGATGATGGATTCTTCACGATCTTGATATTTATCCCATCCTTTGATTTTTCTTGCCATACGGTAATATCATATCCTGGTATTTACTGAGTTTGAACTGTCTTAGTTATCAACTCTTGGGGGTTGTTTGGCTTGAAATATTGCAGTTTTCTTCTCCATATTTCTTAAATGATATGGGCTATGCCATTATTTTTCACCTAGGCACGGCAAAGTATAATGTGAACCAGTTCTGTTGTGAAATTTGTTTGTATGTTTGTATCTTTTAACAGTATTAGTTGTGTTTTTAAAAGGTATTAGTCGTATAATAATATTATATAATAAAAATAATATAAGCCGTTTTGAGTTGCACAATAGAATTTGTTTACAAAGGGACAAAGCCATGGAGTGAAATAAGTAACATAACATATGCATTTATATATATGCCAATTTTTATTTATAAGGACCACGCAAAAGTCATGCACATAGGCACGAGGACAAAGTGTTGAATGCCATTCATTGGTTTGTTCTGTTCTGTTGTATGCAATGCAAATGTTGAGAAACAAGCCCTCTATTCTATTTATACATATTTATTTCTTGGAAGCTATAAAATAGGTTAATTATCTATATTATTCTTTGTTGGTAATTTCTCTCAGTTAGTAATTAATTAGGTTCAGGATTTGTCTTGCTCTATATGGAGTAGTTTGAAATTAATATATAAAACATATTTATATTAATGACGTAACTGTATCAATTATTATATATATGTAAGCCGATGTAGATTATTGTAAGAATTAATTAATTAAAATTTTATACTCCCTTTGTCTTAGGGATATTTGCACACATTTTTGGCACCGACAATTTTTAGGGTGAATTAAAAGAATATATAAATATAGTGAATTTAATAATGATATATGTATCTTTTCGAAAAAAATAATGATATATGTGTAAATAAATTGATAAATTGAAAGTGAAGAATGCGAGTAACTTCCTCCTCAATCGATGCAGTTAAAAAAAAAAAAGAAAAGAGTTACAGATTGTAAGGGTGTCTCTATTTTACTACTTCTTTTTTAATCTAAAAAACAGAAATTAATCTAATGATCAAATCTGGAGAAACCCTGATTTGATTTGACTTCCTAACTCCATCCGCATTAACCAAACCTCCGAAAGAAAGAGTGATGGCCGTGAAGAGCTTTAATACGCCGGCAATCGACGTAAGCGCTCTCCACTCTCGGCCGCCGCTAACCGTTGGACTCTGCTGCGTGTCCTCGGTCGGCGCTAATCTCCTGCGCTCAGCTCGACTGCCTGCCTTCGCTTCATTGGGCATCTCCACTGATACGACTGCAGGTAGAGATACTCGCACTCATTTTCATACGATGTCTGCTATGTAGGAAATACTATCTCTTGTTTATTTCCTTTTTTGAGAAAAAGGCCGGCTGTGGCCAGCATGTACGGCACCAAACCTAAATTTGAAGTATCTCAACTATAGACATCTATTATTTTCTAAGAGACCGCTTTTTTTTTTTTTTTCTTTCTTTTAGTAAACTTCCTACAATAAAATGAGGAAATGATATGTTCTAATTTATCAAAATAAAGGATAAAGAACCACCTATTCAACTTATCTACCACCATAATTGACATCAAACTAAATTTGAATGTTAGGTAACTTAGTTGGAAGGTTACGTGGCAACAATCCCAACCATGTACACTACCAAACTCCAAAAGTTAGTTGGCTCAGCCTTTCTTGAAAAATATACTCTTCTCCCACATTATGATATTCCCATCTTCTCAAATTTAACACAATTGATCACATTCTCTGTGTGTGAAAAAAAATATGGAAGGTGGTGGAGATGCAGCAAAGAAGAAGATTCTATGCTTGCATGGATTCAGAACCAGTGGAAGCTTCCTCAAAAGCAAATCAGCAAATGGGATCCTTCCATTTTTGCTCATTTTGATTTGGTATCTTTGTATACTCATCAGAGATCAATGTTTCCATCTTTTCTTGAATTTCTGCTATAAATATTAATAAATGCTATCTACTTGTTAAGAGTAAATTTCAACAGTGTTGTTCCTAACTGAATGTGAACATGGCAGGATTTCCCAGATGGATTTTATCCTGCAGGAGGGAAATCCGAGATTGAGGGCATATTTCCACCCCCATATTTTGAGTGGTTTCAGTTCAACAGGGTACTTCAATTTTAACCTCAAAATTTGTAAATTGTACTAGAATTAATAAACAAGCGTATGCATGATTTTGTTACGAATAATTCGTTGCTGTTCAGGACTTTACAGAGTACGCAAACTTGGAATCATGCATAGATCACTTGTGTAATTATATTACAACCAAAGGTCCATTCTATGGCTTGCTTGGCTTCTCTCAGGTGTACTTAATTGCATCAAATTATACAACTTTTGTCTAGTTATCATCGTATATCAAAAGCTATATAATCATGACATTGCTTCCACAGGGAGCTACTTTATCAGCACTTATACTTGGATATCAAGCACAGGTATTTCAATCTTAATAAAAACGAGCAGACGAAAGTGAAAAACATGAGTTTGATGATGTGAATTGAGAATTTGATATCTAGGTTGTGCATTGATACAGGGAAAGATATTGAAGGAGCATCCAAGTATGAATCTGTTTGTATCCATAGCCGGTTCCAAGTTCAGGGATCCGGGCATATGTGAGGTTGCTTATAAAGATCCTATCAAGGTTAAATCTGTCCATTTTGTTGGAGAAAAAGACTGGCTTAAACTGCCTTCTGAGGAGCTAGCTGCATCATTTGAGGACCCTCTCATCATAAGGCACCCTCAAGGCCACACTGTGCCAAGGCTAGGTACGTCCAAACATGTTGCAAAATGACTCGTCCGTTTTCAGCTGAATGCAGAGTAGTTTCTACTGGATTCTCGTGTTAGTCTCGTCTAAATGTTCTTGTTTTCATCTGATATGAGTACTTTTTTTTCCATGTTTTATCAGATGAAGGTGCTGTTAAGAAACTTTGCAACTGGATTTTGCTCGAAAAAGAGAAGAATGAAGAAGAAAAAGCATTAGAAGCAGTCAATGCCTGAAACTTTAATTTATGTATCCAGTATGTACTTAAGTATCTTCCATTTTAATGATGCATTTTGTGAGCTTAGATATAGTCATGATTTGTATACAGATGCCATATTCATATATTCGTATGTAATATTAATAAAGTTATTTAGCTATCACAATTTAAGATACAGTGATGTGAACTCCAAAAAGGTGGTATTGTTATTCAGTTCAAACAAAATCAACCCTTTCATATTAATTTTGACTTACCGATAAAATATTATAAAAATAATATTGAAAATAGAAATTGTCCAAGAAATAATAACACTCTTTCCTATTCATTTTAGATGTGATTTCGAGTTTTATCACACAAATTAAGATTATTTTTATATCAAAATTAACCATAATTAATGACAATAATAATATCCTTGTAAAAGAAGACATGGGAGCCAAATTTTGAGTTTTATCACATAAATTAAGATTATTTTTATATCAAAATTAACCGTAATTAGTGACAATTAATATCCTTAAAATAAAGATATGGGAGCCAAAATAAATTTAATGAAGATAAATATTTATTAAAGGTAAACATGAGATAATGGAAGGAGAAAATCTCCAATTGTTGTCTATTTTAGCCAATATGTCTGAAAAGCTAGATGTAAAATTACATCTAAAAAAATGAAGGGACTTTATTTGAGAAACACAACATTACATGATCATCTTTACTTATATATATCTTTATTTGAGAAAATTAATAATATAATTGCTTCAAAATGATTCATAGTTACTGTTCTAAGTAAAAAAAAGAAAAAAAAAAAGAAAAACGAGGAATGTCCATATTGTGCTTGATGTTGAGTTTTTTATGACTCAATTTAAACTCATAGTACTTAAAAAAAAAAAAAAATTAAACTCATAATAGCATTAATATGATAAAAATCAGGTGTACTCTTAACTTAAGAAAAAAGCAACTTGGTGAGTTCAAAAGGGCTGTTAATAATTGTTCAAGTCAAACAACGCCAAGTGTAACATTTAAGCTATCATCCTTTCATTTATTCTTGACTTATATGCCACACTAACTTATTTTAAAAAATATAATAATAAATCATATTTTAGAAAGTGTTTTTCTCTATGAATAATTAAAAAAAAAAACCTTAAATGCTCACCAAATTCACTTTTAGAAAACACATGAGGAATGAACATATTTAAATATTTTTAATAGGCATAGCATTAAATAAAAAGCTAATATAATTTGTGTTCTTCTATTAATTAATTATTATTAATTTTTCTTGTGTTAGAAGAGAGAGAAGAATGAATAAATAAAATATTACACGCTTCTGTTAAACCGAGGCATTTTAAGCACTCTCAGATGCATAGAGAAAAGCGCGTGTTCTAGAGAGAGAAGGTGAAGTACACTCTGTAGAGAGAGAAAGTAAGACTCATCAATGACTCGCTGCTTACTCATGTCAACGATCTAGAACCAAATTGTACTCCACTTTCTTGGGTTTTCAATCTCTGCTATGGAAGGTAAGCGACAATTTAGATTGCTTTAGTCAGAGCCCTAATTCTTTCTTTCTTATTTCCCGTTTTTACTTCTGATTACAGTTTTGCTGAATTATGGCTTAATTCCACCGGTTTTGTGGTCATTGCACTGAATTCCTAGCGAATCTCTGTAAATTATGTCGTTCCCATGATTGGGGTTTCTCTTTTCACTTATGATCTGTTCTTCAATTTTGCGTGTTTTATGGAACCGAGAACTATGCAATTTCAGGTCTAAGGGCGCCGTGATGTAGTTATATTCAGGATTTTATGGGTTTTTTTAAAAAAAAATTGTCGTGTTGTGATTAAGATACAAACTTTGCCCGGGGAGGGTGATTTCTTAGAGAAAATTATGTTATACTCGATATATGCCTCCATAGTTTATAAGCAATGTCAGCTCGAAAGCCAACATTCCCTTTTCTTGTCAATATCTTCGACCATTTGGCATGAATTTCGGTCTAATGAATGTTTTTCCCTTAATTGGCCTGTACTGGAGTTGTTTTCAATTAAGAGGAAGAGAGACTAGTTTAGAGGTTCCAGAATAGCACCATGAAAAATTGAACATGTAGTTATGTGAATGAAAACAATAATGTATTCACCGCCTATGATTGGACCCTCTGAAACATTGAAATTTGGGAGGGTTAGTTCAATTGGTGGTAAATAAGTTGATGCATTCCATTCGTAGGACTCATGTGTTTAGATTGTAGAAGGACAAGGCTGAGAACTTGTAAGTGTAATTTTGTTGCTCAAGCTTTATAATTGCTTACTTATTTCAAGAATACATTGATCAACTTGTAATGTCCCAAAATGACTGAGGTCACTTGTGTATATTATTAACTTTTAGGTATATCACCAGAGCAGGAGTCATTTGATTCAGCAACCAAAAAGTCGAGCATCTCCTCAGGTGGTAGGACTCAGGATAGAAAGGACTTTCTTCGTAGATTTGTGGATAGTGAAGCTCTGAAAGCAAATCTTGATAATTGGCTTGAGGAGTTAGTTGAAGATAAAGTGACGCCTGCCTTTGATCTTCCTTTTGAGTTGATAGACCTTCAAAAGTTTGATTATGCTCTAGAAGGTGTTCCGTTTCAGCAACTAATTCGGATGCCTAGTGCAATTTATGCGTCAACATCCAGCGACGTTGAAGCAACAGCTTATCTTGCTCTTGAGGATTTTCTGCATGCAAGTGCAAGTGGCCTGTGGGAAGCTTTCTGGGGGTCTGAAAATGATATGATGCCTTTTTATGTTTCCTCTTTATATGATGGAAACTTAAAATTTTACCAAGCTGAGCAAGCCATCGCTAAAGGTAAAATTGGAGGGCTCTGTGCCTCAGCGATAATGCTAAAGAATCCGAGACATCCACAAGGGAAGTGGGACGATATCATTGAGTTGGCGCTGTTGAGACCTGATATTGGAAATTATGCTTCAGCTGAGGAAAACTCTTACCCCCAACCTCTATTATTGGTGAAGCGTTATTCTTTGCATTTCGTGTATTGCTTGTAGAAGTATCAGCAGATCAAACATCCCTCTGAGTTTAAATTCTGTTTTTGTACTTCTTGTTGATTCTCAATGTGGTGGTGTTGTTAAAGTTGAAGGTGATCTGAGTAAGTTGGAGTTTGATCTAAATAATGTCTATGAATCTGCTGCTGCATGGCTTAAAGACCATTCGCAAATTGCAATTTCGCCTTTCGATAGGGTATGGAACAAGCTTGGAAATTCCAACTGGGGGATATTGGAGCTTTACAGGTACTTTACGCTACATTTCAATCTATAACACAATATGCTGGAACCCCTAAGAACACTATTGAAGATTTAGCTGCTGACCACAGTTCTCGTCTTCAAGCTCGGAGAATCGAGAGGCAATTGGAAGATACGAGGGTGAATGGTAATGGGTTGTTCCGGTTCCAGCATCGCACTGCATCACCTGAAATTGTGGAGGTACAAGAGGAATCTGTTACAGTAGATTCTGCAAAGTCACTGAAGCTTGAAGTAGGATCTGTGTTGATGGTAGAGGATACAAACTGGCAAAAAGGTTATCACATAAATGAAGTACTGAATGATGGGGAGATTCTATATTATATTGCATCTTCTGTTGAAGATTCGGGAAAGGCCCTCTTTCTGTATGTTGGTTCTCGTCCTTCACAGCTGGAGCCAGCATGGGAAGATATGAATCTATGGTATCAAGTTCAGAGGCAAACTAAAGTGCTTGGTATCATGAAACAAAAAGGATTGTCCAGTAAATATCTTCCCGAACTGATTTCATCTGGCCGGGTAGTTCATCCTGGTCATTGTCGGAGACCTAGTGCAGGTGGTAACTGTGACCATCCATGGTGTGGGACCCCGTCTTAGTGACCAGTCCAATCGGAAGGACTGTTTCTGATATGGTGAGAGCAGGACAGTTTGGTGTAGACGAGGCTATCAAGTGTTGCCATGATTGTTTGTCTGCTCTTTCTGCTGCTGCTTCATCTGGAATTCGGCATGGGGACATTAGACCAGAAAACGTTATCTGTGTGAAACCTGGTCTGAGGCAGCCTTATTACATCCTTATTGGTTGGGGACATGCTGTTTTGGAAGAAAGAGATCGTCCGGCACTAAATCTTCATTTCTCTTCTACCTCTGCTCTTCAGGAGGGGAAGTTGTGCCCTGCTTCTGATGCAGAAAGCCTGGTCTACATGCTCTATTTTTGTTCTGGTGGGGATTTACCTGTTCTGGATTCAGTTGAAGGAGCACTACAATGGAGAGAAACCTCCTGGTCGAGGAGGCTGATTCAACAGAAGCTCGGTGACATCTCAGCTGTGCTCAAAGCATTTGCAGATTATGTAGACAGCCTATGTGGAACACCGTATCCTGTAGACTATGATATCTGGGTAAGACGATTGAAAAGACAAATTAGCGATGAAGGTAGTGGGAAGGAAGTTGAAACATCACGATAGAGTTGCAGCCTTTTGTTGTATTGTCGCATTTCATCTCTTTTTGCCTATTTGAGTTTTAATATTTGGGGTCTTCCAAAGATGGCCGTTTGATGGGTTTTTTTGGAAGATAAACCCTAACTTCTTCATGAGTTGAACATCATAGGCTTATTTGGTAATAGGCTTGTCCTGTTGTACATGTGTACGGGAATCACCAAGGCCCTGGGGTGGTTTTGATACAAATTCAGATGAGCTTCAAGAATCATAACGTACCTCTGATTTTTTACTTGCATAAATCATTAGCAAAAGAAGATCATGATCTCATTCTTGTTGCATCTGTTACGGGTTGCTGTAGAGATGTTATATTTTGTCTAAATTGTCATTAATTCTTGTAAAGAAAGGACGACTCTGTTAATGTGTGTTATAAGAGCATACTGGCCTATTGCATTGCAATTATTGTGTATTAGTTGCACAATTAGCATTTCGCCATCTCGCTGACCTTTTCGCTGTTCTACTGATACGATTGCTGTTTTGCTCCCAATGTATGTAGATTTTTTCATTTTAACTTTTGGTGTTGCTTTATTGATCACTGTTATCAAGTCAAGTTCTTCAATGAGAAATTGAAGGTGGTCTCCTAATTTCTCTGAATTCATATGACAATGACAACATAGAGAAAATGAGACTGCAAAAGTTTCATATCACCACAAATAAAGGTTTAGTACAATCTGATGAACTGAATGTCATTGTTGTCTTCGTGCTCCTGATGTTCTCACACTGACCGACATAATTGGAAGCAGAAAACAAAGTGCAGCGATGAGAAACTTAATCTGCATCCATTTCTTCGAGTGCAGCTTTAGCTGCTGCCTTGGCTTCCTCTAACAGATCATCTGGAACCTGGTAGATCCAAAAATGCATGAATAATTAAGCAGAATTGAGGGATTTGAAAACCACCCAAATTCACTAATAAAAAAATTATTGCAAAAGAGAGGTGGATTTCAAATCTGTATCAATCCAAACCTACAAATATATATTCCTACTATGAATTTCAAATCCATCCTCAAATTCTACAATCCAAACACAGACAAAGAGTTACTACCTTTTGATGCTGGCGGTTCGACTCATCGCAGACCCAACTCATTTCCAATTCAAAAGCCTTGTCCTTAGCCTCATCATGCACCCCATAGATACTGCACATAGAAAACATGAGAGATTGAAAGATGAAAGAATAAACCAAACATTGATATATTAGAAATAAAATGATGAATATAGCAAATATCATTTGGGAAGTAATTAGGTATCATTTTACAACACAATCTAAAAACACCAAAATCTGGCCAGATCATACTAACATTCACCATTTGCATACATACATGCACCCCGCACACACATTGGTAAATATGTAAAAAAACAATTCAAACATTATTTAAAAGATATTACTCACATCTTGGCCACCTCAATAACACCTTGTTGACACGTCATCTCTGAAAGCTTTAATTTTTCAATCTCTCTGTCAATAAAATAATTGCTCAGCATCAGCAGATAAGCATATCAATGAAATACAGAGAATGCATAACAGATACTGAGGAAATTTTGCAAAATGTAAAAAAATAAAACAGGAGTTCACAATGATCAAGAATTCTATGCAGTTCTGAATAAATAAGAACATCAAACAAGGAGGCTGAAACTACTACCATAATTTTCATTAAGCCCAAATATTAACATCTTGAAACACATATGACCAACATGATAACAAGTTGAAATACAGAGAAAATGAAAATTGCTCATTGATGTGTAGCGTCTTTTTCCTTTTTGATTTTCATCCGTCCAGGATTTACAGAAGTAGACAACTTACGTTTTAGCAGCTTGCCTTCCCTTTCCAATGGCTGCGCCAAAATACCTCTGCAGCAATGAGAACATATGTGCACAAAAGGCCACATAAGAGAAGATTAACATAAATAATTAATTAAGTGTGAATGAAATTCAAGTCAGAAAATACTCAATCCATAATATACTTGATGTGCTTAGAAATACAAGTTGTTGTAAACAATGAGAAAACAACTTACATAGGATATCCCAGATGGTTCAATCATATACAACTGTGGCCCATCTCTATCATAACCTCCTAGAATTACTCCACAACCAAAAGGCCTGAAAAACTTAATATCAGATTTAGATGCAGAAAAGTAATTAAATGGGAGCAAATTTGATAAATAGAGGAAGATGGAATGTCAAACCTGAGCCACCAATAGAGTGTGCATAAATGGACGTAACTAGCAACACGTTGTGCAAGTTCTTTTACAGGAATGGGCTCACCATACACACTGGAAATGAAAAGGATACAGATATATGTGATGTGAGACATGTGCCCATATTTCAACAGAAATAGTAACCACACCAAAAGCAAGCAAGTCTGTGGATAAACAAACCTGCTCTAAAACTAAACTGCTGGGTTTAAAGTACTTTTTCTTTTTAATGATGAAATAAGCATAATATTACATATCTGCAGGAGCATTCCACAAAATTTAATAAGTTGGGTAGAAGAAATTAAAATGCAGATGATCGCATCTTTGGTACAGCAATGTATACAGACATATTCAACATGCTGAAATGCATTTCTCATTAGTTAAGAGTGAAGTTGATTTCGAAATGAACCTTTTTTCTTTTTTTTGGCCAGTTACAAGTTGCCCCTACCATAGCTTATGTACAATATACACACACAAAAATAAATAAAATGAGAGCCACAAAACAAACCTCTCATAGTTGTTTGCTTCAGATTTAGCTCGTGTAACAATCTGCCTGCCATCTGCAGCTAATCCAGCAACAGCCTGCCAATGATAAAACATCAGTACAGACAATAAAATCTTAAATTAAATTCTAAATTAACAGTTAAACGCTTTTCTCTACAACGATGTAGTGACAATTGTCAACTGATAAATCAAGAAAGACCAATTGACACTCATTAGCTTGACAAAAATTGAAGCGTTCCTCTCGTCTAGACAATAAGAAATTATTAGCACATTGTATATCAGCAAAATGCACGTATTGTAACAACACTACCAATTGACACAAATGTTAACAAACTTCCACGAGATTGTTGATAACTAAGAAACATTCATTATCACAATCTAAACCTAAATACGCATATAAGCACAAATATACAGATAGTAGTATAAAATATGTACTATGTACAGACATAAACGGAGAAAGATTGAAAGAGGGTACCATGCCGGATTGACGATGAACGGCATGGATTCTTCGGTTGGACCCCGGCAACATCATCTTTGAAGCAATAAGCTTCTCCACTCCCTTGAACAAAATCAGCAGACATGAGAAACCAAATGAAAACCCTAATAATTAACAAACCCAGCCCAAATTGCAATATATACATAATTCTTCGAGTCAAGGTTGAAATTCGGGTACCATGACTACGCCATCTTTGCATCTGATGGCCACGACAGTGCCGCTATTATCGACGGCTTTGGCTGCGTACTCGATCTGGAAAACACGGCCGTCCGGGGAGAATGTAGTGACGGATAGATCGTACCCTGTGCCTATGCTGCTCATACTTCCTCGCTGCTGCTATTCTTTTCCAGCAGCTGTCTCACCCTTTTGCTTTCAACTTCAAAGATGGAGAGACTTTTCTTTGCTGGCAAGAAACTGTACTGTAGATCAATCAAGAAAACAAAATGGCTGATAGGTAATTTCTATTCGATTTATTTATGGGTAAATTTAAAGTAATTTTTTTAATATTTTGAAATGTCGTTTTTCAAATTTGTGTTTATATGATATAATAAATATTCTCAATTAGATTAATTTATAAATTTTCCAAGTAATTTACGAACAATCAAGAAAATAACCCACAGATAACAGCATTACTGTCGGAATTTTTTATTTGAAGCATCAGTTTCAAAAACAGGGTTTGCAACTCATCTAATTTCTTAAATTCCTCCAACTCTAAGCTGCTTTTTTTTTTTTTTTTTTTTTTACAAATGGTGACTCAAATTTTGGATCATAAATAGTGAAACTCTATCCATTTGAGCTATATCACTAAACTTGTTGATAAATTGAGGTGGGTTTAAACTTTAAGTGAATGATAAAATAAGATTAAATTCAAATTTATTAGCATCTTAAATCGCAACATGTAAAATTAAAAAAATGATGAATATTTTTAACTAAAACATAATGCACCTCTAAATACCTAAACTATTAAATTTTATTTCAAAAGGTTCTTAAACAATTTTTTATTTTTATTTTAAAAAGTTATTAAAGTATTGTTTCACGCAAACTCTCTAAATGAAAATTAATGAAATTTACTAAATGCAGATCCATAAAATAATTATATTTACAAATTTAAATCTCAATTCTCAATTTTCATTTCAGATATTAAGTCTCTATTTCAAAATTTCTAAACTCCCCATTTCAAATTCCAAGTTTCAACTTTCAAGTTAACTAAAAATTATAATTTTTCAAATTATGTAAGTATCACAAATATATTTGAGAGTAATACCGATGATCATGATTTGACAAACGGTAAAAAAGGATCAAGTTAAAAATTTAAGGACCTTTTCAAATAAGTGCCCGTTTGGTAGGCGTGCTTATCTTATGCTAAACACGCCTACCAAATATAATTTAAACAGTTTCAAAATAAAAATGATTTGTTTAGTGACCAAATATGCCTAATGCATAGTGCCAGTTTCAAAATAAAAATGATTTGTTTAGTGACCAAATATGCCTAATGCATAGTGCCAAAAATAACCAGCAATGCATTGTTGCGCTCACCCACAAACGGTACCTAAACATGATACATATATAAAAAAGCATCTTCACTCGCGGTATAGATTACAGTAGCTAAAGGCGAAATTACATAGTAAACCTCACTCACACGTTCAACGAAAAAAATCAATCGTTATGGACAGAACAAAAGTATGTACATACACACATCATCATTATCACGGTGATGTTTAATTCTGAAGAATGATGTATGCAAGTCCGAGTGTTGGCAGAAAATGGCTAATGTGAAACGCTGTTGCCCTGAAGAAGACCGTCTCGGATCTGGGAGGCGACATCTTTGACGGCCCCAGGTCCGTGTGGGATGAAGACAGCTGATGACTTTGAGGAGGCACCAATTTCCTTCATTGTGTCAAAGTATTGGAGTTACGAGCACCATGTCCATCACATCCTTAGCCGATGTTCCAGGCACGTTTTCTGAGAAAGCCAGCACGCTGTCCCTCAGCCCGTCTACGATGGCCTGACGCTGACGAGCAATACCTACCCCAGATAAGTATTTAGACTCAGCTTCTCCTTCTGCCCTCTTGATTTGCAGGATTTTCTCAGCTTCCGCTTTTTCAGTTGCAGCAACCCTCATCCTAGCAGCTGTTGTTCCAATATTGGATTAGGAATATCATCAAGTAGATGCTTTTTGTTCGAGCACGACTTTTGCACATTTTTCAATTACAACATCGTTTTTAAAATTTACAATGCAATACACAACCTTCCAAATTTTTGCAATTCTATCAAATGACTATTTTCCAACAAGTCTTACTGAAAAAGGTCATTAATTTATTTGCAAATTTTTCAAAGATTTTCTGACTGTCTCGTCAACATAAGTTGCCAGAAAATAAAATTTAAAAGTCTGTACGAATTGTGAATTTTAAAAATATATGTTGTAATTAAAAATAGAGTGAAAATGACATGATTTTTTATTCAAGTAACTCTTTTTATTTTCATGTTGGCTGCTTTATTTTATGTACTAATATCCAGATTAAAAACCGTTGTCATTTTTGCAACGCCGGAAACTTACCCGCATTTATCTCATTCATGGCTCTCTTGACTTGAGCATCTGGTTCAATGTCGACAATCAGAGTCTGCACGATCTCGAATCCATAGGCGGACATGGCCTGTAAACATAAAACACGCAAAGTTACATGCACTATTTACATTACACAGGCATATTGCTTTCATGAGCATATGTTACCTTTTCAAGTTCTTCCTCCACAGCTTTGGCTATTTCATTTTTCTGCTCAAAAGTGGAATCCAACTCCAGTTTTGGTACATATGCCCTTATGACTGGACATCAGTAGTGAATATCAGACAATGGTTATACAACATTTTTGATAATCAACAAAAATATATAGAATGGAAATCCAAGAAATAGCATTCTATCTTTTAAATAATAATCATAAGAGCTGCTTTAGGATGACTAGCGAGCCTACCAAATTATAGCTGTATCACATATGAATACTGCTAAATTCTGTAGTATTATACGTTCTTCCAGGCAATAAACTGAAAAGCATACATTCATAAGCATACCATCGAAAACATATGCTTGGATCTGTTCTTTTGTGTTGGATAGCTTATAAAATGCATCAGATGCTTTGTCTGCCAGGGCTCGGTATTGAATTGAAGCAACCACAGTTACAAACACATTGTCCTGAACAACCAAAAAAAAAAAACAATTTTGCTTAGGAAAATCATCATATTATATTTATAACAAAATAAAAATGTGAAAAGCGAATTTGTAATATCTGAGCTTATACTTGGGGTGAATTTTGACTGGAGTTGCGAGCATATATACTCTTTATCAAATCACCATCATCCATTTGATATGGGAGGTAAAATACTAAGTTATTTTTAGAGATAACTACAGACGTTACCCCCAAGGTTACCTATTCACCCGAAAAGAAAATAAAAACAAAGTTGGTTAATTATTGACATGTGTCTCTCTTTCCAAATTGCCCATAACAATTTCAAAACATGAAAGGGTTTTCGTACATAGGCAAACCCAATTCTTTACACTTATTTCAATACCATACCCAAACAAAATTACTAATCAGTGCAAAATACACAGAATAGAACAAACATACTAAATACGCATTTGGATGGCCAGTTGCTTAGATAAATCAAATTTCAAGATATAAGTAAATGGCAAAAACCTTAGTTTTTGTTTCACAGCGGACATCAAGCTGTTGCAGACGTAGTGATAGAATACCAGCCAACTGATAGCCGATACACCAAGGCAGGCAATGGCAGCCAGGCTCAAGCACTTCGGCAAACCTGCCAAAGTGCTCCTTCATAGCAACGGTAGACTGATCCACCTGGACGCAGCCAAGTGTTTGACCCATTTTCTCAATGAAGACAACTATCCTGAAACAGTATAAACTCAGTTGCACCGGATATGATATACATATTTACATATATGTCTTTTAAGCATTGGAAGATGAATGATACATAGTTTTTCATCTTTCATACTCTGAATGCAACAGATAGAAACTATGAAATCGTTTCTATCTACCACATGTAGATCTCTCATTCTGATGCAATAGAAACTTCCACGTTCAGATTTCAAGCCATTAGACATGCATCTAGGTCAACCAGTTTCTTAGAGGGGTTACACAATGAGGTGATTCACCAAATCATAAGGAATTTAATCTCAACTATAGAACCAGATAGAACATGGGCTTGTTCAATTATGTCTAAAACACCTAGCAAGGAAAACACTAGCAAGTAATACTAAGCAGTTCATGTCGCATCTAACTCAAAAGGCATCAAAGCATGGATTTTGGAAAAATTTTAGTCCTAAAATAGTGTTTACTGAAAGCAATTCCATCACATTCAATTCCCTCTTCTATTCCATCACCAAATATCCACGGTAAACTCAAATTTCATAACGCCCCCTTACATGATTCATACAAGGAAGAAAAAGACAAAAACCCTTAATCAGATTCCAAAAAAGAAAAAATACACACACAAGATAAAGCGACGAACTATCGAACCCCACATGAAATATCACAAGCATAGATCAATTCAAACAAGAATCAGCAATATCTACCACTTGTACACAAATTCCGAGCACAGTTCATGCGAATTTAACCCCAAAAAAGAAGAAGAAACTGCAGTCGACAGGGAAACTTACAGTAGACCTCTAGAACCCGAGATTTGGCTAGGTAGAGAATTTGCGATGGATAATTGAAGATATGTGTTATAATAAATAGGTAAGTATTTATAATCAATAATAGCTGTAATTCCTAGGAGCGAAGAAAACCGAGCTATTCGCTTGTCACTGTCATTTCCTGAATTGATTTTGCAAGATAGCGGAGAAATATTTGTGCACATCCAATTATTTTATACATCTATATTTTTTAAATTAATTATATAATCACTTTAAAATTTTATAATTGTAAATTATAGTCATTAACCTGTGGGATTGTAAGCTAAGATATTTGCGTTCTAGTGGAGGACGACCTGTAGTTTCCACGAAAACGCCCTTAGATAGATATTTATTATGAAATTGGATCAACATTGATTTCTTACAAGATATTGACTGTTGATGACGTAACAAAATAATTTCATGACATCATATAGTAGAAGCTATCATGTTTTTAATAAAATAAAGTGTATGAGAGAGAATAAAATGTATGAGTATTTTGGGTGATTTAATGAGAAAAAGTAGGAGAGAATAAAGTAGAGAGTAGAATAAGAGTAACATTTTTGTAATATAAATGATATTGTGAGGATATTAATATTGTGTGATGTTTCTATTTTATGAATGTGCATAACTTGTTGGGACAAACGAAAAAAAAAAAAGTGTGGATAACTTGGGATGGAGGGAGTACTTATCTTCTCATTAAAATGACATATTTATTTAAATATTCACTCTCGATCTAAGTGTCTCAACACTTTTGAATACAAGTATTAAGAAATATTGTATAATAATAATATAGTACGGATGATGTGATAGATAGAGAGAGAGATGAAAGGTAGTATAATATAAGGCAAAAATTTGTATGAAACGGTCTCATGCATGAGGCCAAGAATCATTTTAATAATTTGTTATCACTTTTTAAAAAAGTGATACAAATTAGTATAAAAGTGATAACAATTTATTAAAAAGTGACTCTGTCTCATATCCGTCTCATGCATGAGGCAGTCTCTCATACAAGAGTGCCCCTAATAATAATATAGTATAAGTGATGTGATGAAGAGAGATGAAAAAATGTATTTAAATATATTAAATAAGTGACATATTGTGCAAATATGTATGTTGTATAGGGATAATTACAAAAGTAGGGTATTAATAAAAATATGAATGGGACACTTACACCGGGACGGGGAGGAGTATTTGACAATTCTAAAAATAATTTTAAAAATAATACAATTAATTTATTTTAAAAGTGTAAAATATCATTTAATTTCCAAATTAAATTAATAATCAAAACGTCATTTATAATGAATATAAAGGAATATTAGTTTGTGACCTGATAAAATACATCACACTCTTTATTTGCACAAGTATTTAAAAAAATGTATTTAAAGGGCAAATTATACAAAACCTCACAAGACAAATTATACCTCTCTATTCCATAAAGCAAATAAAAATTTTCATAAAAGAGATGATGAACAAATTAAGAAAAAAAAAAGAATAAGTATGAATTTAAGAGAGAATTTTGTAAATTTTTATACATAGAGTAAGAAAATGAGTTGAATTGTGCGTATGTGTGAGCATAGAAAATAATGATATTTTGTGTAAAAAGAGAATATTGTAAGGGTGAAGTTTAGAAAAATTTCATTTCAAAGAATGTGAAACGTATTGTTAAACAAGGGAAAAAGAAAAATGTGAAAAGTATCATAAAATGAAAGGAGAATAATTTTTGTTGAGTAAATCTTTTATACATCATGTATAAATTTAAATGTACGTCTAAATAATAACAATTATTTTCAACAGTTAATAATGGACAACTCGGCCTTTTTAGAATCAATAAACAATAATAATATTGAAGTCGTTCTAGTATTTATTAGGCGGATCACCCATGAAACACACCATTTGGTACCACTTACGCCACTTCGTACATATATAAGTATATAACTAATAACTAAACCCGATAGAGATTTACTAAAGTCCTGCTCAAATTTGCTCAACTCGTTTAATAAATAGGTCGGGATAAGGTCTTTTAAGAAGCCTATTTAATTAAATAGGCCACACTTAATCTTTCTCGTAGACTTTTTAAACCTAAATAACAAGTCAGCCTATTTAATTATATATATAATAATAAAATATATTATATTTATATATATATATATATATATATATATATATATATATATATATATATTAAGATACGTAAAAGAACATATATGAGAAATTAGATAATATTTCAGGCCTAAAAATTATATAAACTTGTAAAAACTTGTAAACTTGTTTGCAAAATATGCAGAAGCTGTAGAGCTGCTGGTTGATATCACAAAACAGGACATAACGGTACAAGAAAATAACACACTTGAATACCAAGTCAAGATGAAAATCTCAGTCATGAGAGCAAGCATTGCCCCGTTAACACACTGGATGGAGGCACACCAGTGAAGAATCCCCCACCCCACCCCCAACTTTACACCAAAACACACGCACCCATATGGGTGTGCGTAGACTGTGTGTACTCCACTCAGTGTAGGTACCGGACTCTGATATTGTCCCAAGTGTTCAACTAGAAATCTTTTAACAGAAAATGCAGCAAAAACTAAGACTGTTGAAACCAAGAAAACTTAAATATCTGCAGAAATGATTTTCCATGATCCTATAAGGATCTAATACATCTTATTTTGATTGAAATTTGTACTAGATAAGCTCTCATATGAGTCAAGAAGCAATTGGTGGGAATGCAAACCATTCCAAACCTTATAAGGATGTCTATGATCAAGAAATATTTCAGAATATTTATTCTTCTGAAACTACCACACTGATTTCACCCTTATCTAACATATCGTAGAATGCCCTAACTTTCCGCTGCTCATTCCAGTGGTGCATCTTCCATACGCTACCTGCTGCAATGCCAAGAGCAATTCCGATAATGATCTCCTTCACGACACTAGGACCCTTCAAAGTGGCATGAGCAATCCTAGGACCAGCCATTTAACTTTTTCTTCAATACACGTAAGATTTCTGCAATTAATGCCCGTATTTAGTTGATAATATCCGAGACAATTTCAGAAAATATGAGGCCACAAGCACTAGTAAATAACAACCATACTGTGAGAGATATGACCAAATACCAGAAACGAATAAATTGCTTAACAATGGGGTTGTATACAAATGTTGAAAAAGGTTCTCTCATAGTTTCCTATTTTAGATGAGCAAAGATTCAACACAAGCGAACAAGTTCAGATGAATATATCATGGATTACAAACCCTGTCTAAAGGCACATAACATAATTGCAGATAACTCTTGAATAGCTCAAGTGGTCAGTACCTACACTTGGTCATGGGATCGATTCACCATTTGTCCGATAAAAAAGAAAAAAAAATATAATTCTTGAATATCATAGATTGATCATCCAGATATAAAATATGGAGTAATATTTAGCTGATGAGCTGCAACAAGGAAAAGATTACTTTAAATTTGACACACCAGCAATAAAGATTTCTCAACATTCCAGACAAGCAACTGAAGAGCCGACATAGCAATATAATAAAACAAAAATTGTTTTTGTCCCAAAAAAAAAATTGTTTTCAGAAGCACAAGGAGATAGCTAAACTGAACTCCTTCAACAGAGTAGAGAACTCCAAACAACAACGCCTAACGCACAAATCGTTTAGTATAAATCAGAACATATGACAACAGTCTTTGTTCATAGAATAGTTTCAACAAGTTTTAAGAAAAAATAAACAAAGAAAGGCTTTTAATTTTAGGTGAATCAACACATTCATTCTCTTACTTTAAGCAAATCCTATATGCGCGATCATAAAAAAGGAATCGCGAAAAAGAAATTAAAATCCATTATCAAAATCAAATGCTGCCATCAAAGAATCTTAACAAGAACCAAAATCAAATAAAAAGAGGAAATAGAACATCTTAACCCTAATTCAAAAAAATCTGAATCGAAACCTTAACCACGGTAGATCTGTAGAATCTGCTCAAGAAAACAATGAATGAAAAATCGATGAAAGGAAATTACCAGCGGATTGAATTGTACGAGCGTGGGGAGGGCGTACCGCGTAACGCGAGGCGTTCTCTGATTTTTGATGTAAAATAAAAATTGAAAATATACCATATATAATATAAGTAGTGAAATTTTCGTTTCAAAAAAAAAAAAAAGTAGTGAAATTTGGGGAATGAAGCAAGAGCCAAGAAACACTAACAACGGCGTCGTTTCATAATTATCATTTAAGTAGTGATTTCTTATTGAAATAAAAATCCTGTCAAAAAAATATATATTGAAATAAAAATAAAAATATATTGCACATGACGAGGTCCATTAAAATAAAAGATAAATATATTATTAATTAAAATACTCCACAAGAATAGAGAAATTAATGAGAAACATCGGGTATGTCCGACAAGAGAGCATAGCATTAGCGTGTCTCCCACCATGAAGATTCCCAGAAAATAGCAGAGGATTCAGAGTCCAATTGATCGTCTTTAAAGGTCAACTTCGCATCTGCATGGGTGGTTGCTAAAGGGAGAGAGGGAGATAGAAAGAGAGAGAGAAGAACAGGCTCAATAATGGCGGGGGCTGGCGATTGCTGGCCGCAGATTTCGTGATGTCTTTGATGTGGGTCTGGTCAAGCGTTGTAAACAAGATAATTGTGCACAAAATCTTGGGTTATGGTGCTCATGATGTTAAGGGCGAAATTGTTAGATACAGTTTTTCAATTCTTAACATGTTCTTCTTTGCAATACTGACCAAGGTCACCAAAGGTGGGGCCTACAACCCCTCACCCTTCTATCCGCCGCCATTTCTGGGGATTTTTCCAATTTTCTCTTCACTCTAGGCGCCAGAATCCCTGCCCAGGTTCATTTTCTTGGGTTTCTTTTTATCAAATTAAATTTATTTGTTTGGATTAACAGGATGTGGTTATGCTAATTAATTTTTGTTTCTCGGAAAAATAACCTCTATTAAAATAAAGAGAAAGGCCCAGTGTTTCTTTTGATTTGTTTGTTTCTTTTTCGGGTTAAGAAAGGGTTGAGCTTCACTGTGCGTTCTGTTGAGTATATTTTGATATTCCTTTTCTAATTTGTCTGGATTGGATGATATTGTTTGTATTGGTTTTTGGCGTCATTTGTTTGAAGATGGGTGTAACCTTTTCTAATTTCATTATGCTCTTTTTGTGCTAATTGTGAACACAACATCCTCTAGTTTGTTTAAAAGATTGAAACTTTGGATAGAGATACTTCTTAGTATCTCTATATTCTTTGGTTCCATAATTGCTTAAAAGAAGGAATCTCGCATCTAGTGTGTCTTGACATGATCTGGTTTGTTTTAGTGTGGTTTTGGAAGGAATAATATATATCTTCATTTGCCTAATCGTTGTATGAATTGCCTGAGGCTGACAAGGGTGAGAAGTGTTCATGCATAAACTGGAAATCCTTATTAAGATGTCCTTGTGTGATGTTTGAAGACACGAGTATCATACCTTAATCTCCAAGAATATATGCTCTTAAAAGCAGACGTTTGGCTTTAAGATGGCTGATAAACTCTGTATTCAATGTTATAACTTTTAACATTAGAGTTTTGATATCATCAAATTTTTTTTTTTTTATCGGCAAATGTTAGGTGTTAGTAGTTAGTTTATCACTTGTATTGTCTGTATTGAGGCTACCCATCATACTCTTCGACTACTGCATTAAAACTTGAACATATTTTGGTAGAAAGAGCATCCTTAGCTATTTGTACATTGGGATGTTATTGTGGATTGGTATCGATTCTTGTAGCTTATCTTTATTATGACTAGCTTATGCACTTCATATTTGTATATATGATATGAGCTAGTGTGTGTAAAGCTTAGTATCCTCACTTCTATCATTCTTCTTGTTTCTCTTCAAAAGGTTGTTGGTTCAGTTTATGGGGTTAGGCTCATCTTGGACGTCTTTCCTGAAATAGGACGAGGGCCACGCTTGAACGTTGACATTGCACAGGGTGCATTAACCGAAGGTTTTCTGACATTCGCGATTGTGTTTATATCCCTTAACCTTACTAAAAAGGTTACAGATAGTTTCTTCATGAAAACATGGATTTCCAGCTTATCCAAGGTTACCCTTCACATGCTAGGCTCTGACCTAACTGGAGGTTGCATGAATCCTGCATCTGTAAGTATTGCTTTGCTGTCAGTTTTATTCCTTGATTTGCACCTTTGGAATGGTTGTAATGAGAAAACTATATGTTCTAGGTTATGGGATGGGCTTTTGCAAACGGGGAACACATCACCAAGGAGCATCTGATCGTTTATTGGCTTGCTCCGGTTCAGGCCACTATGGCCGCAGTTTGGGCATTTGGGATACTATCCCAGTCTACGAAGGGCGAGACGAAAGCTGACAAGGGGAATGATGCTTCAAAACTGAAGTCTAAATAAACCGATTGCATTTAGTTTCTTGATTCTTTTAGTGAAATTAGGAGTTCGAATGCTGTTAAAGCTTGTATAAGTTGTTCATAATTGTTTTCATAGTTTTATATAATTGTTTTTTCCGACCAAAAAAATAGTTGTTCATAATTGTTGAATTCAATATTCTAGCATTTGAAAAACTGCAGAAGAAGTGCCTGATTCTTACAATGTTTACATGTACACAGAATTAATTAAACTGCATTCTCTATAGAATGAAACTGAATAACATCAATACACAAGTTGTGGTTCAAATTCGGCCAAGTCAACAGAGCCAGATTCAATGGGTTTCATGAGATATGCAGCTAATATCTCAGAAGCAAGAGCTGCAACAAGGGGGATCCTCTTCAAGTTCTTGACCAAAGGGATATCGTCGGACTTCCCAATGGCGAGTATTTTCTCATAGCTCACCACCATCCTGTCCAATTTCCTCTTGAATTCTGGGTTCTCCACGTCCAGGACAGCCGGGAAAATTCTAGCAGTTGTGCGGTTTGTCTACACAGAGGTAACATTCACAATTACCACCCATTACTGCTAATTTAAATGATGCAAGAAGATATTAACAAGTAACACCTACCTCAATGATAACATGCATGTCAAAGTCTTTAGTAGTTAAACCAATGCCCTCGTAGAAATCTGTTCTTTGGCAGTCATTGAGATACATTGTCACATAAACCTGCATATTTAGATCATCAGTATGTGAGAAATGCACACAGAAACAAGTATCGAAGGACGTGTTCTCACCGAGAGACAGAAGAAACGGGACCACAACTTTGCCTTCCAGTCATTGAGAAACTGGGGTTGTGCCTTCATCAATGCAGAGAAGAAATCGCCATGGCGATTCTCATCCTGGCACCAGTTCTCAAAGTACTTGAAAATCGGGTAGCATTGGTATTCCGGGTTTTCCTTGAGATGTCTGTATATGGTTATGTATCTCCAATACCCAATCTTTTCGGACAAATAAGTGGCGTAGAAGATGAACTTAGGCTTGAAAAGGTGTACTTTCGAGCCTTTGTTAGGAACCCCAAGTCCAGAGCCAAGTTGAAGTCGGATAAACCTTTGTTCAGAAACCTGTCACACAACACAATTCCTTACAGTAATCAGGGAAAGTTAAGTTAGCCTAGAATGCATCAAGGAAATTTGAACATACCCTGCATGACGGGCTTCATCCCTAGACATGAGAGAGAAAATCTCAGCTACAACGGGGTTAGTTTTCTGCAAAGATAATCATTGAATTTGATGGATAAATCAAATGGAAATATTCAAGAAATGAATTAACAACACACCTTGAGCCTCCTCCCAAGCTCCTTATAGAGAAGAAACCCAGAGAATTCAGCAGTGCAAGATCTTTCCAAGAACTCCACAAAAATCTGCCTCAACGGGCCATCAATCTTATCAGCAGCTTCCTTGAATTCCTTGTTTCTCACAAAATGAGTCTGATTGAAATCTGTCTTGAATTCCTGCAACAGAGCTTCAAACTCATTCATGTTGAGGTTCTTGTTGATTTCTGCGTTGAAAAGCTGCTCCATTTCGTCGAAATCAGTGGTGTAGAACCTCGGCGTCAAAAGGGATTCGTTTATTTCTTGTTTCTGGCTCTTCTTCTTCATCGCCGGCGGCGGCGTGGCGGTGGCCGACATTTTCACCCTCAAGAATTTTGACTGCGGAATCAATCTTGAGCTGCTTCCAATTCTAGGGGTGAATTTGGAAACATTTTTCAACAGAGCCATCTCTGCTGCCATTTTCAGTAGAGAAGAGTGATGAAGATGATTGTGGTACGAGAGATTATATTCTTGTTGAAATCTAACCTCATCGGATGATGAAATCTTGAGTTCCTGACACGTGGCGTATTTTTATAGGTTTCCTTGATTTCCTTTGTATTTTGTTTCTTGTCATTAGGACTGGAAATCCTGTGGCTCAGCTCTCTCCACAAATAGAATTTTCAATGAATTTTTCTTGCTTTAAGATCAAATTTTTTATTTGAAATAATATATCATGGAGTTGAAAAAGTTAAGTAAAATTTTGTAGCAATATATCTTATGGGACTGCTGTGATTATTCTCGTCTTTCCGTCAAACAAACATTAACACCGTCAAGATTTTGCAAGTTTCTCGTTAAAATCTTATCTAATTTATAAGTGAATCGAAGGCTCAAAAGTTTTCACATCATTATTTTACTTTCAAAACACTAATTTTAGCATTGTTTTAGTTTTTCAGTGTACCGTACAACTCAAGAGAGAGTAGTTTTAAATAGTACTATTAATTATTTGTATTAAATTGTTGCAATTGAAAAGAATAATGTATCAATCTAGGAGAATTCTTGATAAATAAAAAATATAGAAATAATTTCATATTATTTCTAAAATCAGAATCAAACGGAATTCAAGCAAATAAAAGCTGTAAAGGGTTGAAGACAGAGTCTGAGTTACATTAAAACAAAGCAAATGCACAACAAAATCACTACATATTGATCACATTTTCTTTCTTCCTTCTTCTGTTATTCTGAACAATATTATCCTATGATCATTTCATGCTCGATCTGATCTTTGTCCAGATGTAATAACATCATCATTAGCCTCAATTTCAACTATGCTGGATTCTTCTAGTTGATCTTGATCCATAATGAACCTGTGAGAATCACTTCTTTGGTCTTCGTTCTTGTGTTTGTGATTTCCCTTAATTCGATCAAACTCTATACTTGTCAGAATCTCAGGAAGTGTAAGAAGATTGTCCTCACTAACCTTGTTTCCCATCTCAATGTCGATTTTCTCCTTTGGACCTTCAAAGAAACCATGATCCATTGCTTCTCTTACCATGATTTCGTCTTCTTGAACAAGTGCTCGGAAATCAAGCATCGGAGGAGGGATTTTGGAGAAGAAGATTTCTTCAAAGTTCTTCATCATCCCTTTGTTGTAAGGATTCTCCTTCTTGTCATAACGGTACCTGAAGTTCTCATACGTCGTCTGCATCACAATTGGAAGTTAGCTTTCTTGTAAGAGACTTTGAAGGAAGGAAAGTAAGATGATCACCTGATTTGTGCTGATGAGATAGAAGTGGAAAATCGTAAGTCCACCAACGAACCAGATAGCGATGAAGCAGTAGACGACTAGAAACACCGACAAAACATCACTTGACATTGCTTTCCAAACACTGCCCCTTATTCTCTCTCCAATAATGTGGATCAAAGACTCCACGAAAACAAATAAGCATAAGATTGTTGATGTTGTTATGAACATGTAGAAGTACCTGTAGTTTCGCTGCAAGCATGCGTAGATAGTAAAGAATTATGTTTGGTTATATTGCAAGTCATCAAATATGGTTGTTAAGGATGTAAGATTACTCACTATACCAATGCACTGGCCTACCCATGGACAGTGGTGATCGAATCTCTGAACACAGTTATTACAGATGGAGCAATGTGATGCACGAGGGGGACGATACAGCAGACACGTGTCACAAAACTTCACTTTAACGGAGTGTCCATTGACAACAACAGTCTTTGTCCGAGGAAGCTTCAGATGAGGAGTTGTCCCGTTGATCCACTCCATTGATGGCGTGTGGTCTAATTCAAATGTTTCGTCGTATTCAGGAGCTTTCGTATTTCTAGGTATGATCCCAGGATCTCTAGAGGATGTAAGAAATAGGAAGAATATATCCTGCAGAAGATCATATATATGTAAATGAAAAAGATCATCACATCCTTGTCTAACATGGAATTGGGATAGATTACTTACCAACACAGTTAGTAGTATAACCACAGTAAGCACAGGGTACCACTGGACAGCAGTTTGGTGTTCTTTTATCTGTTTTCTGATGATTAACACGATCTTTATGCAAAATGCAAGTGCAGGTGCAACAATCAGGAATACGGACAAAAACAACGAGGATACATCTGGACCGAAAATCAATCTTCCACCAAAGAAGAACCTCTGTTTGATCATAAACAGCAGGTTTTGATCATCAAGAAACAAAATCTATTTTATAATCTTGATCTTAGGTGACATATTTGGACAACTATAGCAAGTTCTGATCATCAAGAAAATACGATGAATAATAAATCAAGAACAGAAAATGAAGTACCATATGAGAGAGCAAGAAAAAGGGCTTACATTGCTTCCACTCCAGACTTTGTAGAGCCTCAGAGGCTCGGGTTTTTCTGGTCCATATATGTTGAATCACAGCCCAGAAAAGATCAATTCTGATTGTTGTATGATTTCCAATCACATAAAGCTCCTTTCTTGATTCAATTTCTTGTCAAACGCATATAAAAACTTAAATGAACTATCTAAAAACTCAAGCTTTCATTCATGCAAAAACATGGATCAAGAGTTTTGAGGGGAGGGAGATGTTAGATGATCAAGAAACAGCTGCCATTAGGCCATCTGTTTCTTTCTCCAAAGCAGTATATTTCTTGGTAAGAATGTTTTATTCCTCTCATAAATATTTGTTAATTCATTCTCTGTCTTTGTCTTGTGGTCTGATGGAATCTCTGGATTTTATCTAACTACAAAATCAATTTCTTTTCAGTTATTTTCTCACTAACTAAAAAGATTGACTTTCAGTTATTTTCCCTCTCTCTCCTCTCCAAAGGGAGTGTTTCTCTCTTCTGGCAGGCCGGTTCTTCCAACTTTTTGACTCCTTTTCATTTCATAATGTCAAATTAGTCCAACGTGCGAGCACAACAATCTTTATTGCCCTTAATTTTTTTTTTTTTTTATTTTGAATGTTCAATGGTTTGAAATAAGTCAAATCATTTACTCATCTAATTAATATTTTCTTAAATTAAAATTTAAATCGGAATCTCCAATATTTCTTCACTATAGGGTTTGATACCAAACATATTACTAGATGTTCTCATAAGTCATAATTCAATTGATGATGAAATTATTTTGCTATCAGTTTGCAGTTTAATTGATTAGGTCTATATGTATATCAAAGTTCCAAATTTAGTAATCAGTTGCAAGAACTTGTGATGACTGATTTTTACACATTTTGATTGGTTTGGTTAAGTTTTGAACAATCAAATGAGGAATTATTCAATTAATAAATTCAACCCAATTTTAAGAATTTTACACTATCATTCCTGTCAAAAAAATAAAAAATTGATACTATTATTATCATATAAGCTTGCGTGAACATATATCACGAATAGGAATGGATCGATATGATATACTAAAAATATCGTATACCGTATCAAAATTTTCAATATCTATAAATATGAATTATTATCGTATCAAAATTTTTGGTATATAAAATTTCGGTATGTAAAAATTTTATACTCGTATACCGTACCAAATTTTCGATATAACTTACCGATCGAAATTTCGGTAATTGGGTTTCATACCGAAAAAATATACCGAATTTAAATAGATTAATTAAATAATTATTTAAAGGGACGATACGATATATATTGAAATATTCTCGATACTTCGGTATATACCGAATTTTTCAAAATTTATATACCGATACCATACTTGAAAATTTCGATAAAATCGATTGAAATTACATATTAAAAATTATAAATTAATTGGCTAAACAATTTTTTAAGAATATAATCTTTCTCATACAAGAATTTATGTGTATATATATATATATATATATATATATATATTTATATATATATGAAGAAATTAACTCTCCTCAAATTCAAGTATTTATTAAAATATAAATAAATGTAAGTACCAATTTTACTATACAACTCAAAATGGTATTAGTTGTTTTCATTTTATTGTACTAATATAATACTAATACTAATACTTTTTATTAAAAAGTAATATTATTAAAAAAATATGAATACAAACAAATTTTACAGTAGTTAAAACATATTTTTGCCTATAAATAATTGGGATTGTTATCATAGAATTCTCAGACATTAATGAAGGTGTCATTGAAACAGCAACATTTGTCTTCATAAAGTCATTTTGTAAACGTAAAGACAAGAAAGTAATCTGATTCAAAAATATCATTTAGCAAGACATGAATCGATGAAATAAGATACGACATTGAAATATATTACAAATGATAGATTAATTATTAATCGATGATATATCCTTGTAATTAACAACTTCCTCCTTCAAACAAAAAGTGTGAAGAGAAACTTATTCACAGCTTTCTCTCTTCTTCTTTCTTTCTGTCTTTCACAGAATGATACATGAAGAAAGGAGTGATGAAAAACGACACTAAATTCATCGAACTCGGTCTTCAGAGAGAAAACAACAGATCACAGCCTGATGATCAAGAAAACAAGAGTATCAATCTTTTGGATCAAGAAAATGCATAATGCAGTGCTTCAAAAGTATGTACCTTGAAGTAGATGTTCTTTGTGAAGTGGTGTCTGGATCAGGAGATAAAGAGAAAGGATCAGCAACAATTTTACCTCCATTGTCCTTTTTCAAACTGTCTTCAATTCCGATATAGTCCAAATTCTGCAGATGAGGTTTGGCGTCTTTGAGACCAAGTTCGAGATCTATCTTCATGTTCGACTCGACGCATTCGTCCACCCATTCTCGAAAATTAACAAGAGGGGGCGCCATCTTAGAGAACGCAATTTCCATGACGTTCTTCATGATCCCCGGTTATATGGATTTTCCTTCTTATCGTATCGGTAACGAAAGTTCTCGTAAGTTGTCTGTTAATTAGCATATATACTGTTTTCATCTGTCGTACCGTGATGGAAATAAGCACAAACTGATCGATCGGACTGACCTGATTGGTGCACATGAGATAGAAATGTAGGGCACTAAGGCCACCAACAAACCACACTGCAATGAAGCAGTAAACTACTAAAGACACGGAGACCATGTCCTCTGACATGGCGGTTTCTTTGACGAGCCTCATTAATGTGAAGGTAAAAACGTAAATGCACAACATTGTTGATGTTGATATGAACAACAGGAAACTCCTGTAGTTTCGCTGCATAACAAACAATGTACTTAATATGCAATCCCACAAATCAAATGAAATATAATCAACATGCTTACAGCTCCGATGCACTGCCCCACCCATGGACAGTGGTGGTCGAATCTCTCGACACAGTTGTTGCAAATCGAGCAATGAGATGCACGTGGTGGACGATACAACAAACAAGTGTCGCAGTACTTCACTTTCACCGTATGCCCATTAACCAAAACATCCTTCGTTCGTGGTAATTTCAAGTCACCATTCGTCCAATCTTCTAAGTCCCGTGGCTTCGTGTTTCTAGGAACTATTCCAGGATCTCTTGCAGCTGTCATCAACAGAAACGCAAACACCTGCACAACCACAATAATCATTAAACACTTTCTTTCTCTGTTTCATTATGCTGTTCACCTACCAACAATGTTAGAAGAAGCCCCGTCAAAAATACAGCACCATCGTACAAGAAGTCAGCCTCCGGAATCCTAAAGAACATCTTGGTACAAAAGGTTAATGCGGGTGACCCTATCATGAAGGTAGTTAAAAGGACCGATTGTGCATCAGGGCCAAAGACCAATCTCCCTCCACAAAAAGAATTTCTGAAAAGATCAACAGACAATGTCTTCATTCTGCACTTTTCTGGAAAGTTTCAAAGGAACATAGTTATTCTGTGGATGCGTACGAAAAGTGTTTGTGTATCCAGACCATACCAAACAAAATGGGTTTGTTCATCATCTATCTCAAGACCCCCTTCTAACGTAGAAAGATACTACTGATATTACATGATTTAAGTCAACAAACACAAACTAAGGCATAATTACATCATAATGAACTTGCTTCTGTTTCTCCCAACACAATTTCCATTAAACATTCTTGGCCCAACATTCAAAAAATATGTGTTACTCCAGTAAAAAATATTGACACATAATAGCAACAATAAAATATTAAAAGCAGAAAGGAAGAAGATTGATTTTTTTTTACATTGCGACCCTTCCAAACTTGATAGAGCCTCTTCTTCACAGTCGGGGGATCCATGAATTTTGAGGGTGCAGCGACAAAATCTTGATTTTTCATCAAAAAGACCTAAACCTTTTCAATCTTTTTCCCTTGAATTCTGCAATTTTACGTACGAAAAAAGAAACAATAAATTTGATCAAGGGGTGAGAGGAAATCAAGATTTTGTGAGAAGGGCGTAGCTGAAATAGGGAGGAAGAAACATTCTTTCTTTTGTGCTATACCAGCTACCCCTGCTCTACTCCCTCTCAGAACCCATTTTCCTCGACATTGGATTGTCCCTCTCCTTGTTTCTCCTCTTTCTTAAAAATTAACAATCTTGGATCAAATGTTTTCAGGGTTTTCAAAATCCATGCGGATTTTTAGCGGTTATTGCCGGTTCAAGGTTTCTTTTACAGAGAGAGTATAGTTTAAAATTGTGATTCATTTTTAGTTTAATTTATTTAATTTAATATAATAAGAAATAAGAAATAAAAAAAGATCAATTTACAACCAGATTCCTATGTTGCATTATGTGTTTGATCTCATATTTTAATGCTACTAATAATGTACGTCATGTATCCAGTGCATATCAATGTTCACCTTTTTAAGATAAACATATAATTCTTGAAATCCATCAACGCACAACATTGAACATACAGTATTTATTAGTGATATCTTTTATACAGATCATGTATAATAAATATTAAAATGCAGCACCATAAATAAAATCTTGAATAAGAAATCAAGAAAGCACAAGGTTCCCTACATAGTTTTAAAACCACCAATGGTGAATGAATGCTCTCCTGAACTAAAAGGATCAAGTACCAAATAATGAAGGGGGCAGCTTATGAGGTCTCAAACTGTGATTCCATTACACAAATCTACTACAACAGTACATTACAAACTACATACTACAACTACTGATGAGACTCCATCTGCAACTTTCAGCTTCATCTGTAGCTGCTAATACTATAGTTGAACCCAGCTCCTACAGACCATCATCTTCTTCCAAGGGACAGAGGAACCCCGTATGGTATCACCAAATCTCCAGAAGATATGAATCTTTAGGCCAAGAGTTGCACCAACTGCATAATAACTAGCATTTCCACCCAAATAAAAAAGAAAAAAATGATGGTAAGGCAATACAATTCCTCTAGATTTAACAACATTTACCGCGTACAGGTTGTTAAGGCATCAGAGATTTCTCAAAAGCACCAGTTTTCACATCTAAAAATGACCAACTAATTTTCCTTGTAGGCAAAGAATTTAAATACATAAAGGCACTGAACAGAGCCGTTATACTATTATGGAGATACAAACAAACCAAACAAATAATTTAGAAAACTGGGAATTGCTTACCTTTATTCCAAGGCTGGAAATCCTCCTGATGTCGTAATCAAAAGAAGTATCCTTTGCACTTCACCGAACCACACAAGCACTTCTTCTTTCCTCTGTCTCCTTTCTCAGGTGGAACTATCCCATAGTCATATGTAAGCTCTTGCATGGGAGGAATATGTCGAATGGCAAAGAAAACAACATGAAGATGGGCATCATTGTTACTTTCCCGCAAAACCGGCAGCCAGAACACATTAGGCGTACAGCTATGATTCATGAAACGGGACACATTTCCATTGTTTTTGGCACTTATAACAAGGGGGAATGGAGATTTTGAAACCAGTAGAATCAAGAACAGGTTCCACTGGCTCGTAGTAGCGACTAGCATCAAATATATAATCATCATTATCATTCACAAGATTATCCTTGATGATGTCACCAGCATACTCACAAATAAAACCTCCAGCCCTGATGGGATCCCAAGACCTAAGCCCCCAACCTCTGTTCTTTGTCTTAAAAACCTCGAGACGGACTTTTATACCTCCTTGAGACAAACGGCTTCTGCAGTTTGGAGGACATGAACAGATGGGCCCGCACTCATGGATCACAGAATTATTACTAGTCAAGAGAACCCCAAGAGAAGAATACGGGAGAGAACCGTCATTTTTCTGGTTGCAAGGGCAGTTGGGATCTCCAGGTTGGCATCCACCTAAGCAGTGACAACCCGATGAAGGCTTAGGAGCAGCAAAAGGCTGTGAATACTTGAGAGTAGAAACATACGTGAAATGAGCGGGTCCCTTCTCCCCATCAACGTCGTTCACAAGAGCTACGGGCTGAGTCTCAGCACCCGGGTTAGATCAGGGATAATAATGCCAGGTCGAGTGGCAGTCCCGTCTCTGAACTGCTGAATTGATTTCCACAATGAAAAAGCTTCCGGTTGCCCAGGTACCCTAACCAACTTATACTTAAATACGTTACACCCGGATTTGTTTTTCTCTGCCCATGACTCCTGAATTTTGTACAGACCATCATAGACATAGATCTTGCCAGTACTAACTGCATCTTGAATACCCCTTATGACTCTTACATCATTAGCACGATGTAGACTCTTTTCTAGAGCAAGATTTCCCCTTTCAAGCTTTTGATCAAACATCTGTCCATCTCTCCTCGTTACTCCACCCTGACCACTGTAAATTAACACATCGCTGCTATCCCCATCATCATCGTATCCTCCAGAGGAAACAATGCTGACAGCAACAGGTTCTTCATCCATGGAAATCTTGACACTCATATAATCGATTCCACCCATGCTTTGAGCATGTAAGCCCACCAAACACAGCTCCATTCTAAAGAAAAAATATCGCCCACATCAATCCCAGGTACATGCCCAATCCTCTTATTAGCGTTTGTCCGCACTCCTTTGGTCATCATAAGGTTAGAAGCTTTCAGATCCGGACGTTTAGCAACTCCAGGAGCCGAACCCTTAACTTCTTCAAGATGTGAAATCCTTCTCCGAAGTAAATCATACACAAAAAGTATGGTTCCAGTGATATTCTTGTCACCATTAGTTCTACTAGAGTCATCGAATTCCTTAAGCTTAAACGAGGTCAAGAAGCTATTAACTACTGATTCAACATCGATCTCTTTGCCATCTCCATAATTTCCCACTCCTTTTCTCTTCTGTGGCCGACCCCTTCGCTTACTACTGCCACCCTTACTACTGCCACCCTCTGCATCAGCGACATGCATGCTAAATCCACTGACATATGCATCGCTTTGATCATGCGAGTCACTATACCTATCATCCTCTACAGCTACAAAACCTGATCCACGAGTTCTGGAGGCCCTCTTAGACCCTTTGGTACCCCCATTTTGGTGGGACGTTGGGGTCCTAAATGAATTCAACGGAACAGGAGCTGGTATACTGCTACCAAATCCAAAACCATTTGGTTGGTTTTGAGCACCGTATCGAGTGTTCTGAGAATCATTTGAAACCATAAAAGGATAAAATGGTTGGACTCCTGGGGGAAAAGGACCAGAGGGTGGAACACAAACGAATGGAGCTGGACTGGGGTTGGTAACGGAAGACTCACCTGGTGGGTTAGGGAAAACTGGGGCAAGGCATCTTAAAGGCCTCACATCTAAAACCCTAGACTTATCAATAGACCCAGGAGGAGCATTTTGATTAGAACCCAAACCTTGTTCCATTTAACGACAACACCTCAAATAATAATTTATCTCAGAATAATACAGGGACCTAAAAACAGTCTCAGCACAGCACAAAGAACACTTTTTCCACCAAGATATTTTACAAAACCGAATCTAATACCAAAATAACGACGGCAAACACATCTATCTCAATCACGAACAATATCTCAAAGGGGTTCCAGTACACAGTTTAAACCACCAAGAACCAGCTTCCTGAAAAATGCCGAAGAGTTTCATCATACATCAGACACAACAAATCCAAGTGAAAAATCAAATCTTTAGGGAGGTGAACAGAAAAAAAAAAAAAAAAAAACCCTAAATTTCATGCTAACCCTCAAAATCCCATTAACAAATTGGCAATCATTGAAATTTAAAAGCACAAAAAAATAATCAGGGCTGCAAAACACGACACCTATCCATAAAATACAAGATGAAAAGGAGTATTCAGCTGTAACATCTGCAAATTAAAACAATAAAAAAAAAGAAATGGAGACATACAATACAAAGAACACTTCAGAATAGAAAAAG
Source organism: Paraleonurus japonicus (assembly GCA_030762865.1). Taxonomy (NCBI): domain Eukaryota; kingdom Viridiplantae; phylum Streptophyta; class Magnoliopsida; order Lamiales; family Lamiaceae; genus Paraleonurus; species Paraleonurus japonicus. Next base: position 47,866,824 of record CM061058.1, read on the forward strand.
ATTCCGCTTGTTTTCACCAGAGCCCGTATCAGATCCTTCAACACAAAAAGAAGATCTCGAAATGGAGAAAGGTACCTCTAAAATTGAGAGTAGTTTTCCAGCAAGTGCGTCTCTCTTAGTGAAGAAGGCGTTTTTTTGTGTGCGTTATTTGCAGTCAAGTCTGCATTCTAGTTTTAATGTTTTTTTTTTTATCTGTCTCAATCCAAAGTTATTTCTCTTTTAGAAATTTTATTTCCATTTTTTTCACAGAAAACAAAACTTTTCATTTTACACTTTATCCACATTTATTTATCGACTCCGCTTTTTCACCCGAAATTTCACTCAATACAATCATTTTATAATGTTGTTTGGCCGTACATGCTGCTAAAATAAAATATGTTGTACTTTTTTTTCGAGACGAAAAATGAGGAAGTTGATGGCGGGTGGGCTTAGCACCTTCTTTTTATCCGTCCGAATAAGCTTATCGATATTTTTAAAATTAAAATATTTTATTTAAAAAATAAATAAAATATTACACAATATTAATACTCTTATAATATGATTTAAATTTTAAAAATATCACTTTTACTCTACACTATATTATCTCATTAATTCACTCAAAATACTCTTATAATTTATTCTTTCTCTTACCCTTTATTCTAAAAATACAAATAAAATTAATTTTTTTAGTTTTCGTATCTCAAAAAAGTGTGCATAACTTTTTTTGGGAAAGAGGGAGTATATGTAGATATTTTTGTCCCATGTAAGATGCTTAAATAATTAAAAATTACAGCTTTGTTTCAATATCCACAAAAAATAATCTATTCCCGATCGATTCAAATTAAATTTTAATACAATATTAAAAATCAATTCTTAACATAAAATGTTGGAATTTTTATATAATAAATTTAATAAAATTATGCCAACAGCTCATACATATTTTTGCTCCAGTATTTTTTTTTTTTTTTTTTTGAATTCTTTTTGCTCCAGTATTTCAATTTCTAAATTCATCAAATTAAAAAAATAATAATAACTTATAATGATTTCTGTTAGAATTTCAATTATAAACATTTTTTCATTCTAAATAGAATTTGTTATATAACTAATTTCTAAATAGATTATCTATTTTTCATTCCTTTGTTATTTTAGTAAGAATAGTCAAAAGAAGAATTCTAATTTGTGCGGGTCAAAAGAATTACCTCAATTAGCAAGATCATGCAAATCTTGAATAGCAATATCTTGAAGAATTGTCATTGATGTGATCATGCTCAGATTTTGTATATTATTCTCATTAATCATTATTAGATTTTTTATTTTGTTCACCTTAATTCTCCATGTTTCATTGCAAATTTTAGTGAATATGAATTTTACCTGTATTTTTAGTAAAAACAATAATTATGTTCAAAAAATACATTTAAATTACATAATACATTTAGTGCCGGCAAAACTGTCATTTTTCAAAATTTAAATGATTATAACTTGTTAAATATATTTAACATATGTGTTTATTGGTGAAAGGATAAGTGGGGCCAAGAGATAAACTTTCAAGGAACAATTATCAAACTCGTGCTGCTTAAAGGAACAAACAAGCCTGATAAGCGAAAACTACTAACCCTTAAAAGCAACGATTACAAAGATCAAATCATCTATAATCACATTTTTAACAATCTAAACACACACAAACAGTGATCACAGAAAAACGGTTATAATTTCTTGGGAAAATATTTCCACCTTCAAACGCTCATTTGTTCAACCAAAGAATTCAAATTCAAGATTTGTTTTTTTCTGGGCTGCACAGCAGGTAATTTATAAAGCTGTAATTTTGTTTGTCCTTTATAAAGCTGTGATTTTGTTTGCCCTTTATAAGGCTATGATTTGTTTCTTGCTTCTCCCAAACATGGGCTCCACCTATAATTATTTAAATTACTGCATTTCTGTAATAAGATTTGACTTTTCACCTGAGTGTGGATGTGTTATGTAATGACTCTTGTTATAATCCAATGCTTTTTGCAGTTTCCTTAGATTTGTCTGCTTGCTGATGACATAGTTGTATAATGCAGTTATTTCCGTTTATACTTTTCTACAGTTGAATTTAACAAAATATATAGCAGTTGCAGAATTAGGTCTTATTACATCACCAACTTTCCCTGTTTTAACCCATCTGATTGCAGTGTAGTTCACCACAGAATCCAAGATGGAGTCGAAATATGGTGTTTGTGCGGTGCTGCTTTCCTTTTTCATTGCATTCCAGCAGTGTTATGCAACTGGGATCAATGCAACTCAAACAGCATCATTCTCCGTAAATGCTTCCAAGAATCCTGCAAGAAACATACAAAAGAATTTGTTTGGTATATCATTTGAGGTCAGTTTTGCATACTCATTATGTTTATCAACTGATGATATTGGTCCATTTTTTCCAATCATAGTAGTGCTTTCTTCTTGGTTTTAACCATATTTGAATCATAATTATCCAAGATTTTCTGTAGGAGATCAATCATTCTGGTGCTGGAGGACTATGGGCAGAGCTTGTTAACAATAGAGGTAGATAGATAGAAACTTTGAAATAGTAATCTTTGGTATTATTAATTGTCCAGGTCTAAAACAAAGTTTTGATTCATGCCAATATTATCTGCTTTTCTGATAGTATCTTTTATCATCTGATTATGCAGAGAATTTTTCTACCAAATATTTCTTTAACTATCACTAAGTTTTGATTCTCAAAATTATGTTTTTAGGCTTTGAAGCTGGAGGTCAAAATACTCCATCAAATATTAGTCCTTGGACCATCATTGGGGATGAATCATCGATTATAGTATCAACTGATCGTTCATCCTGCTTCGAAAGAAATATAGTTGCTCTTCAAATAGAGGTGCTGTGCGATTCTCACGGTCACAACATCTGTCCTGTAGGAGGAGTTGGGGTCTACAATCCTGGATTCTGGGGAATGGTAAGAATATATTCCTCTTTTTAGTATTGTATTTAGGACTAATGATCTTCTATTGATGTCTGTTATGCAGAATATTGAAAAGGGAAAGACATATAAGGTGTCCTTTTATGTTCATTCGTTACAACCAATTCAACTGTCTGTATCGTTGATTGGTTCGAAACTGCAGACTCTAGCCACATCTGATATTAAGTGAGAAGCTAAGATTAACTGATGTTTTGATTCCTGTTACATATTTGTTTATTTCTTATATACTTAGGTTTGGTTTCACAGAGATGATGATGTCTCAAAGTGGACAAAGAAGGAGATTTTGTTGGAAGCGCAGGAATCGGATACTAATTCAAGGTTGCAGTTGACGACATCAAAAAGTGTACGATATGGCTCGATCAAGTCTCAGCAATGCCTTTAGACACACACTTGGTGTGTGACTTTAATACATTTCCCTAACAACTTCACAGGAAAGTGCACTTTGCATGACTGAAATCTTTATTGTAATTCCTGTCGTAGGGACATGGATTTCGGCGAGATCTTTTCGACATGCTTGCTGTTTTAAAGCCAGGATTTATCAGATTCCCAGGTTCCTTTATTTGTCTCTGTTTTGTCTGTTCACTTTCTTATTTATTTCACAAAAACTTAACCTTTTAATATGTGTTTGGTCTGTTTCTTTAAAGGCGGTTCGTTTGTGGAAGGAGATTGGCTAGTGAATGCATTCAGATGGAGGGAAACTATAGGATCATGGGAAGAGAGGCCTGGTCATTTTAATGATGTTTGGCAATATTGGACCGATGATGGACTAGGTTATTTCGAGTATCTTCAAGTAATATATATGCTCTTCTGTTCTAGTTTTTACATCTGCAGGAGTTTTCTTTCATCGTTCTCGTTTCACACGGATGCATTGTCGTAATTCTGCAGCTTGCAGAGGATTTAGGCGCATCGCCAGTTTGGGTTTTTAACAGTGGTATGAATATAGTATTAGCAAGCACACTTCATTTGTTAATCTGCTCTGCTGACAAAGAATACTATCTTTGTAGGAATAAGTCGTAATGATCAAGTTAACACTCCGATCATTCTACCATTCGTGCAAGTATGTCTTTTTGCAGCCTGGTTTCATACAACAAAGTTTAGAGGTGTTAAGGTCATTCAACTATCTTAGCATCATCGGATGTTGGCCTTTTCTATTGCAGGACATTCTTGATGCAATTGAGTTTGCTAGGGGAGACCCGGCTTCTAAATGGGGCTCCGCTAGAGCTGATATGGGCCATCCAGAACCATTTGATCTGCAATACATTGCTGTTGGAAATCAGGACTGTTGGAACAAGAATTATCGTGGGTACGTATGTCTTCTTTAATCGTACATTGAGGGTCGACACGAAATGCATTCACATTCTTATGTTGTTATACATGTTAGGGAATTACATGAAGTTTTACACTGCTATAAAAGGAGCCTACCCAGATATCAAGATCGTCTCAAACTGTGATGGTTCTGTTCAACCTTCAAATATGCCCGCAGATTTGTATGATTTCCATGTAAGAAGGGATTATAACAACAACTAAATGAAATCCTTGTGTAAATAATCTGTTTTTATCTAACAATGTTGGTGGTGTTTTGGCAAAGGTTTACACAAACGCTAATTCTATGTTCTCGATGACTCACAACTTTGATCAAACCTCACGAAACGGCCCAAAGGTGATATTTTTTACACGTCTCTCCTAATTCCTCGCGCATTTAATGTTGCTTAGCTATCCTCTGGACGATGATATATCAGGCTTTTTGTGAGCGAGTATGCTGTGACTGGAAACGATGCTGGGAGTGGAAATCTTAATAAAGCACTCGCTGAAGCTGCCTTTCTTCTTGGACTAGAGAGAAATAGGTATTAATTTGCTCAAAATTTAATTATTACAACCTGGAATTCTATAACTCATCAGGAAATCACATCAGATGAATCCAATTGTTTTGCAGTGATGTGGTTGAAATGGCAAGTAGTGCTCCTTTATTCGTGAATGTCAATGATAGGAGGTAAGATTATTATTTCATCATTAATACTCACCATCAACCTACTTATAAAGTAAGAGTGGTGCTTCTTACACAGGTTCAATCCAGATGCAATAGTCTTTGATTCATCCAAGGTGTACGGTACTCCTACGTACTGGATGCAGCATATTTTCAAAGAGTCGAATGGCGCCATTCTTTTCGATTCCAAGCTTCAATCCGGTCCTTCTTCCCTCCTCGCGACAGCTATTTCTTGGTCAAATCCAGACAACAGAAACTATGTCAGAATAAAGGTTTGAATGATTGAAACTGCAACATCCTGCTCAATGATACCACTCATATTCATCGATACACATAAAATACGTTTATCAATGCTGAAAGAAAATGAGAATACACTTATCTAGTATTCTTGGCTCATGATAAAAGCATGTATCCAGGTTGTGAACTTTGGGAGCAGCAGAGTGAATCTTAAGGTTTCGATTGAGGGTCTGGACAAGAAATCCATAGACGCAGCAGGTTCTACATTGACTACACTAACATCTGGCAAAGTGAGGGATGAAAATTCTTTCAATGAGCCAAATAAGGTAATTTCCTTGATTTTATGAAAGCTGATTTTAGAAGTAGTAATGTCTTCTTGTTTATGCAGGTGGCTCCTGTTATAAATGCACTTAAAAATGCGAGCAACAAAATGAATATAATGCTGCCTCCATATTCTTTAACTGCGATAGATTTGCTGAGAAAATCAAATGTCATCCAAACTGCAGGATCTGATGGTGTTCTTGCATCGATGTAATAATTACATGTACTCTTCGGAGTTATCATTCATAATGATTATATTACACGTAAGTACGTGTTCTATTATTAAACCCTTTCACAAATTGAGATAATCAGAGTCGAGAAGAATTGAACGTTAGAGTAATAATACAAGTATCAAACTCTCATAACAAAGATTTGTTGATCAAGAGGGAAGTTGATGAAGATGAAATTAAGCAGAAGTAATGAAGTTTCCACGAGAAATTAATATTTTCAAGACATCTTGACATAGAAAACATTATAGAATTAATTGATCAAATTTTCAATCAAGGTACTCCAACGTAATTGTGGGTGATCGATGGCATATTTTGATTAAAATAACAAAAATCAATCAATCAATAAAAAAATGTAAACGAAGTGCTGATAAAATTAGAAAAAGAAGAATAGAAAGCATTCGAAACGCAAAAGAATCATAACAATGAACACATAAATTAATTATAACTAAGGTGAATTGTATAAAGATGGACAAGTTACAGCGCACTCTCACAAAATTTGGTTCTCTATTCAGAATTCGTTTCAGACTCGTGAATTTAGATTAACCGGTGTTCTCCCTCGGGCATGGTGACATTGCTCGCCTCATTTACATTTTGATTTCTCCAGTTCATCTCTACAGAATAAGCCAAAAGGGGAACCGAGAGAATGAATTAGAATCTCTCTCTCCAATCACCAATAAGAAAAACTACCATTTTCTTCACATGATTAGGTTTTAAGCATAGCATATTTACAAGAAAGAAACTCAAAAATCAGACCAATTAATACCTTAACTATGGTTGAATACTGGAACGAAATAACAGTGGGTAGGTGCAGCAGAATCCACTGCTCCAACACTGCACAAGAATTAGTTAGTCAAGATGCTGAAGTATGGCGGAATTAAGGCAATGCAACTTATGTTGTTTGAATTCGAAATCACATCAAATTTGATATACTTCTAAAATACTCCAAGTGTCTCACAGATAGCAAGAATACGTAATCACCCAAGCGTTGAGAATGGAAACCAATAACCTTGAGCCAAATACGTTGATGAAAAAGAGAGTGAAGTAAAGAAATGACAAACCACAGAGAGCAATGGTCCTTGTTTGAACTTGTTGTGAAACGAAAATGCTACTGGCTTTGGATTGTCGCCAGGACCTCGGATGAATCCACTGGATGGGCAAACATACACAAAAGAATGAGTTAGATACAAAGCACAAACATCTGGAAAGTCCAAAAGAGAAAATAATAGCAAACATCATGAGTTATATTTGGTTATGCACTTGAGAACATGCAGGTGAAGGGAATGCTAGAGATTTCAGCTTACATCAATGATGTCGAAATTAAGGGAGTCCTTTTAACATCAAATACGGCTATGAGGCCTTTGTATAGTTCATGACCATCTCTATATGATACAGCCAATCTCTCTCCTGAGGCATCCCATGCTATCTTTTCTATAATCCGGCTGCAAAATGGTGATAAAATTTGTAATGTCTTGTCATGAAGTTCTTGTAAATTTAGGGAACTCAAAATTGAAATAAGAATCTATAGTGAAAAGAATGTCTCCTTCTTTGTGATCCGCTCAGATGAAGGTCCAGAGCCACCAGATGAAGCACTTGTTTGTTACATACTAAAGACCGTACAATGAGAATAAGGCCAACAAAAGAATGAGGCTAGAAAACAGGATAATCCTCAAAGGTGTAGTTTGTAAAGAAGCTTCTGATGCAAGACTTGTAGAGAAATGTACAACGCTATCAAAGCATTTGAAACGACCACTCCAAATAAAAGCTCTTAAAACTACATGATAGGAATTGAGAAACAATTATGTTACATCAGATAAACAACTAAGTAGAAATAGTGAATGCATACAATTGTACATAAATAGCTATTCTTTGAACTATTTATTATCAGAATGAAAAGATCCCATGTAAAGTTATTTAAACTGCACGACAGATGATAGAAAGAGAGTAGGGCAATTGTATATATGGAGTTGTGGTGGAGGCATGGTGGATCGCTTCTTTGCAAAGTTTATTATTTTAGCATTTTGTTTCATTGCATGACTTTTTCACATGGTCTTTTTTTTTAGGTATTTAATGTTATGATTGGACTGAGTACATTTTAAGTAAGTTGAGTCTTTAATTAATTTGAGACAGATTATGCATTCCTTTTATTAGAAAATTTTTAAGTTATGGTATCTTGAGTGCACTATTTTCGCTGTCGGTTTTGAAATAAATTATGATGCCTTTGGGTTATATTTATGAATTTTTGAGTGAATTTTATTAAAAGTTGAGTGTCAAATTCTTTGTACCTGTCAGTCAATTTCAACTCTGGCAACTCAACTGGTATAAGATGTGCATCTGAAAAACATCAAAATAAAAAGTTAGAAGGCAAGAGTGTAAAAGAAATCTCATACTCTGTTGCTTAAATTGTAAGTTACAAGAAACAAGCATAATCCAAATTCAAGTATCAGAATCATAAGATAGGCATCAATGAAATAGAACAGATGCAAGTTGAAGATGAAGTATATACCTAACGATGGAGGTTTTGATGCAAAGTGAATAGAACCTAATGATGAAGATTCAGAAAAGGAAAGAAGTATCATATGCCCATCTGGATCCCACATTGCTCCCTATAACCAATAATTAGATAAAAAGTTAGACCAAGACCCCCATAAAAGAAATTGTCTAGCAGAACAAAAGTATTTACTGTCTATGGAAAAGAAAAGGGAATACATAATGAAAGCATGATTTCTCATTATATCACATCAAAGAAAAAATATAAAAATAACACATATATGAATAGCAATGGAGTAGTCCTAGTTAACTGGACAAATGCTAAAAAGCAATCCTTCAGAAGAAACATCAATTCCTCATGACATATTCTCAAGACACGAAAAGAAAAAAAAATAGTTTCTTAAAAGGACTTCTCAAAAACAGCCAGCTCTAAGATGAAACACCATGTTCATAAACACTTCCAACCAAGAGCAAGGCAAGAACTTTTTCTCCATCAACTCAAAATTCATAATCAGATTTTCTCCAACGGATATTGAAAACAAAATCACATTTATCAATCTAACTTTCTGAAGTAAAAAGAACTTCATACACTTGAGAGTAAGACTCCTCTAAGACATCAAAACATAGAAGAAGCCACTACTAAAAACACTTCATAATTTAAAACTAATACATGACCTGAAATATGGTTGGAAAACTAAATATTTATACCAGTATAGATTACAGACTATCCACTCACCGTGACACGCCCATTCTTTGAGGACCATGGTTCCGATGTCCATGTGTTTGTCTCCCAGAGATAAAATGTTCCATTACTGCATTAAAAATGGCTACTCTGTAAGGATCCTTATTGACAGCATAGTATGCATTCTTAAAAGTAAATAACATGCATATCAAACTTAAAAATATCTAGTAATTTACTGTACAATTTTGCGGCAAAGAAATAATCTCCTGAGGGAGACCACTTTAACAGCGATATGCCTCCTAAACCCCTTCGAATAGGGGTGCCCAGCCCTGTAATTAAATGTAACAGGTTAGTATTCATATTTTGCAGATTGCTTTAAGAAAGAAAAAGATAAAGAGAGGTTCATATACCTTGCGAGACATCCCAAATGGTGAATGATGAACCCTCAAATGAAGCCGATGCTAGATACGTAAAACCAAGTCAAGGAAAATCTTGGATTCAACTAGCACTTTTAGGGAGCATGGTATGTTTCAATGGAAATTAGTTGTCGAACTAAAAATATAAAAGTTCAACTAGATTATAAAATAAATAAGATAAGTGTCTTCTTCCCTCTATAGGCAATTGGAAACTGTTTATTTAGAAAGTGAATTATCCAGGGAATGATGCAATAGCTGGATTTAGATATTTTTTTCCCTTGAGAAGATCCAATGACTCAAACGATAAGAGTTCACATTTTTACAAGGAAGACAATAAATCAAACTAGTCCAACATTAATGTCTGATGGGTCAAAACAAGAGTATGTGAATTGTGAACTAGTGTTCAGTTAAATTTCAGCCAACAAGTAGACAACTGAAGATAGGAACTGCAAAAATAAGAGAAAATATATTACAGGTTATTTAAACCCAAAATAGAAATTATAGTTAATTCGGATATCTTCCATCAGGACTCCATGAAAGTGCACTAATTTGTTCAGAATCAAAGCTCCGAAGGAAATCCACCAGAGTCCATCTAGTAGCAGAACCTCGGGAAAGTGAGTTTGAAGTCACACCTGACCTAACAGATGGAACATTACCAGGATAAGATGCAGCCCAAATGCATATGCCACCCCTAATATCAAACATAAGAGCATCCCCAAGTTAAAAGACTTATGATGATAACAAGGAAGTTCAATAAATAAACAAATATACAATACTGAATGTGTTAAACAGACTGTGTTCATAGGACTGACTTGCATGCAACAGAAAGGGTTTTTCCTCCATTTGGTCTCCACTCAAGAACCTTTACATCTCTTTGGGACTCATGGGACAATACGCAAGGAGACTTTCCATCTGATTGAAGACCAGAAAAAAAGAGAGAAAAAACACCACGCACCATACAGGATCAATGTACAAATAAAGCCACTTACACGAAAGTACCAGAGATAACTAAAAAAGAGATCAAGTGGTAATGGTAGTTACCTGAATCATTGTAGTCGCAGATTGTCACCTGGTGTGGCCCAGAAGTAAATGCTAAAATTTGTTTGTGTTGGTGCCAACTTACGCTATTAAGGTCAATATCTTGTAAGAGTTTTACCTAAAACAAATATAGAAGTTAGAATCAACATTTAGAGTTGTAAATCAATTCCATCCAATCCTTGTCCTTAGTCTCTGATGATTGTACGAAGACAAATACTCGTACATGCATTGAAGCAGAAAGAACCACAAGAAAGCCAAGTTCACAGCTTACACCGTTCACTTCCCAATGCTAACAATTTGCTATCACTTACACTCATATCAAAAGTAATAGAGCATTTGTCTTGCAATTACCAAGTTTATGAGCACTTCACCATGAGTAAACAGTGCAACATCCAACAGCTACTAATTCTTAGCCAAAACTAGGACCTGACACTTTATTCCTACCAAATTACAACATTTAATTTGGACATAGTTAAGCACAAATACTTCATATATTAGCGACAACTGCAAGCGGACACATTCCCACAAACAAAATGCAAGCCAAGGACGATAATTACGTCAGCAGGTTGAAAAAGAGGCTTGAGAGAGCCACTCAGGAGGGCCTGTATTGCTGCTGATAATACGCCGGAATTACCCTCCGTCCGTGAGACCGGTTCTTGCTCAGTCACAGTCCCTAATAAGTTTTCTGATTCGAATGGGATGGGGCTAAATACAGTTCCCTGCAATTATACCAATCAATTCGTCAAAAACTATATAATAATCTAACAAAATAGTGCAGTCCTCTAAAACTATAAATTAAAATTTAATATAAGGATTGAAGTGGAGTACAAGAATTTTAGCGTAAGTCTCCCTGGCCTGATCGTCGCTGAGGTGATCTGCTGTAACTGCGAATATTAATTGGAAGAAAAATTAAAAAAAAATCAAGAAACAAGAATCCAAAGACGGAACCAAAAAATCTATATATAAACGAAGTTATATAAAATGAGGTGAACAGATACGGTACAAAATTCTCTGTTGATCTCGCAAATGGTGACGGTGCCTGGCTGAGGGAAAGACAGCATCGTGCGTGGGGTGTTGAGGGTGTGTGTGTGTGTGTGTGTGAGAGAGAGAGAGAGAGAGAGAGAGAGAGAGAGAGCGAGAGCGAGAATAGGGTTTATGGATTTTGGTCTTTGTTCCCGCCCTCTCTTTCCCAACGTCGCTACCTTTATAATCAGACCCAAATTTATTTATTTTCTTGCGAAAATATTATTTAAATAATTTACAAATAAAAATTAAATACGTTTCTTTCTAAAATATTCATGCCTTTTCCCTTGTTTTTTTATTAATTGTTTTATCTTTTATGAAGTTGCTTCCTATTTTTTCATATTTAATTTAAATATGATGATATGTATTCAAGAAAATCGGGTGGTGTAATACTAAATTTGTATCTTAAATTTGGGGGTGGAAATTGCAAACATTAGTTTCCATTGTACCAAAATGTCAAAATACTGTCTTTGAACTGAAATGACATATATACCCCTGCCTCTTGTAGATATATGCAAACCCTAACCCTTTTTATCCCCTTCCCACTTCAGTTCAGCGCCGCTCAGAGTGCCTCTCCATTCTCAATCTCTCCTACTCTACGTACGTATTTTGTAGCTCCGTATATGTATAGAAAATGAGTGGCGAAGTGGAGAAAGCACTGGATCCGATTTTCAGAGACATCAGAAGGTACTACTGTGAATATTGTGGAATTTGCCGATCAAAGAAAACCCTAATCGCCGCTCACATCCGTGCTCACCACGTGGTATGTTAATTCATATGCGTATTATATATAATTGCTATTGAATTATGGGGTTTTTCGTTCTTGTACATTTAGTTTATTTATATCGTTTAGTCCTTATGATTATGTATTGAAATTGGTCTTGCCTTACTTTCTCTGATGATGAGTTTGAGGAAAAGACCTTTTATCAACTGAGAAGAGTTTTCTATGCTGAATATATATGGAGACCTGTTCTGTAGAGAATCTGTTTCTTTTTATCTTAAAGTTGCTTGTAACAGATTTATTTGGCTTTCGGTAAAGTAGAGTTATCTGTTATCTTATTTCTGATTTTATGTAAATTTTCGGTTTTGACATTTTTCTATTGTTAATTGGCCTCTGAGGATGACCGAAAATAATAACTTTCGTTCTTCTGAGAATGTTACATGCGGAAGATTTCTGGAGACCTGAACTGAAGAGGCTTAAATTATAATAAAGTTAATGCTTATAATTACAGTATCATTATTGTTAATATTATTATTATATCTTCTCTGTAATTATATTTTTGATTGTAATATCACGTATGTACTGGGCTGAAGAGACATTTATAATACTTTTCCGCCTGTTCATTATTAAACAGTAAATTATTATGAAATGAAATGTAGGAAGCTATTTTTTTCTATTGCACAAATTATATATCTCTTTAATTATTTTTACTGAGTTTCATGTTATGAAATATTCTATTTTTACTTAGTTGCTTGTTGATCTTGATTGCCATAAAAATTGATTTTTTTATATTAAAGGATGAATTGAAAGAAAAGGAGCTGAATGAATATAAAGGGGGTGAAAAGAAATTGAATATATGTGAAGAATGCGGTGCGAGTTTCCAGAAACCAGCACATCTGAAGCAGCACATGCGAAGTCATTCTATTGAGGTCAGTTTTCTAATTTGGCTCTCTATATAGCTTTTGTCTGTTTCAGTTGAATTGTATACTGTGCATTTGTACTTGAATGCATGAAACATGTTTTTAAGTTTCTGAAGGATAGTTATACTTAGATTGATTGCCTTTATATCTTTACTTGAAAGTATGGATTAGGTCATCAGGAAAGTGCTAGATTTTAGCACTAGGGCTGCACTACATCTGCAATATCATCTCGTTGCCCTGGTGACTTAAATTATATTTTTACTTGCAAGTTCTTCTTATACCCTTGGGTAATTTTTTGGTATCTTGTTCGTAGAATATTATACTATTTTGCAGATTGAAGTAAGGGAGAAAAACATGATATATATTGCTTGGCGTGAGCATTGGATCCCAAATTAAAGAACTCCAAAATGCGAGAGGCTTCAATATTACCTTGAATGGATTAGTACCAGGTGGGGACCACCTGAGAAGCTCCATCAAGGGGCCTCAGTCACGCTTGCTATTCTTTGAGGTTTGGGAGATCTTTAGTTTATTTATTGAAGTAGAACTCGATAGCTCCTGTAAAACAAGTTCTGTACAGTTCCTTTTCCCCTGATGATAGTCATGATCCTATTTTCAGAGGCCCTTTATATGTTCAGTGGATGACTGCCAATCTAGTTACAGAAGGAAGGACCACTTGAACAGACACATGCTTCAACATAAAGGAAAATTGTTTGAATGTCCTGTTGAGGGTTGTAAGCGCACATTTTCCTATCAGGGTAATATGACACGGCATGTGAAAGAGTTTCATGATGAATCTGCTTCTGCTGATGATGAGCATTCAAAAGAATACGTCTGTTCGGAGCATGGTTGTGGAAAGGTGTTCAAATATCCATCTAAGTTGCATAAACATGAGGACTCTCATGGTAAGTTGCATCTATTTTGTAGTTCTTATGCCATCAAGTTATACTTCTGTTTTTACTAGAATCAATATCATGTTATTCATTTTCTAAGTTCCTGCACAATGCAGTTATGTTGGATTCGGTGGAGGCTTTGTGTGCAGAACCGGACTGTATGAAATATTTTTCTAATGAGCAGTGCCTCAAGGAGCATATTCGGTCATGTCATCAATACATTTTTTGTGATAAATGTGGCACAAAGCAGCTAAAGAAGAACATCAAGCGGCATATTCGAATGCATGAAACAGGCCTTTCCTCAGAGAGGATCAAGTGTAACTTCAGTGGGTGCTCATTTACATTTTCAACTGTAAGTGCCTCTCTATTCAAAACTCATTTACTTCAGTTGAGTTCATCTTGACAAATCGAATCGTGATAGAATTAGTTGGAACTGAAGTCAGCTTCTTAATAGCCGAGTTTCTCTTGTTCAGGCATCAAATCTAAATCAGCATGTAAAGGCTGTACACATCAAACTTAAACCATTTGCTTGTGGTATCCCTGGTTGTCACAAGAGATTTACATTCAAGCATGTAAGGGACAATCATGAAAAATCCAGCTGCCACATCTTTACTCCTGTAAGAGAAATTACCTTTTTTTTAGTTCAATCATCCAAGTTTGATTTTGTTGGTTGGGATATTCAAAGCTAGCAAAATTATAAAATATATATGTAGAAAGTCTGATCCTACTTGTTGGGGTATTCAGGGATTTTGAAGAGTCTGATGCGCAATTCAGGTCGAGGCCAAGAGGTGGCCGCAAAAGAAATTACTCAGTTATTGAGTCACTGATGCGGAAAAGGGTTGTTCCACCTAGTGAATCGGAGCTTGTTATGAACAATAGAGATGATCATCGATCATGGCCATTTTCTTCAGAATCGGGATATAGCTGATTCTTTATAATAGGAATTTCAAGAAATAGTAAATCGTAATGTACTTAAAGCCCTACAGTTCGTAAGTTAGTGTATATGATTTGAAGGATTTGGATTCTCTCCATTTCTTTGTTGTAAATTTCTTGTAAATTTCGGAAATAGATAGACACAATAATAATAAAATATTAGGTGAAATACAAGAAGTAGGACCCACCTATTATTTATTATTGTGTCTGTTTCAAATTTACAATAAAAAATGGAGAGGATCTAAATCCATGATTTGAAACGTATTGATTTGGAACCATTGCAGGTTTCGAAGCGTGCACCAGGGTTACAAGCTCTTGTCTTGATTAAGTAGTCTAGTTACCTTGTGCAGATGTTTTGTATTAGCGGTGCAAATATTATATTTTAAATATTAGGTGGTTATATTATATATGATTATACTATGTAGTTATCAAACTGTCTTTCTTTACACTAGATCTAATATTCATTTTATTCTCAGGAATAACCAATTTATGCAATCTTAGCTTCATGTTCACATAGAAATTTATTTTTTTGATTTTCTAATTATTTTTCAGTAAATTATCAAGAAATTCACGACTGTTGCAAATTATTCGTTAAAAAGGTCCCTCCCCACACTTGTATTTTTCATTTTTATAGGTAATTTCGATCATGCTAATTCGCAAGAGCTCTTATTTTTGTACTTGTGATAACTCTGAAATGTTAAAAAGGTTTACAGAGTAGTTAAATAAATTTCAAGAGATGTATTGAAACTTGACAATCAAAATATTTTCATGGTGCTCTCACATTTCTCTATTTGATTACATAAGTTGATACGAATCATGTTTGGCCTCTATTTGTTTATATAAGTTGATACGAATCATGTTTGGCAAAAGTTTATGTGATAGTAAAAATAGAGTTGGCCGCATACACTCGCCTCATGCCCGTGTTACTCATTATTTAATGGTTGTTTCCTCCACAATAAACCTTAAAAAAAAAAGGGTGTCTAATGGTAGTAATCTTTCTTTCCTTTTTAAACGTCCGCTCATTCTGAGTAGTTTCATTTACTTTTAACCCTGTCCATTTTCAAGGACTTTAGTGGAAGGGTCAAATGGCTTGAAATCAAAGTTGCAGAAAGACATTACTTGTCTTATTATCCTTTTACTAATGGAACGAAATTCATTTTCTATTTCTCGTTATATTATAATTTTATTTCGTTTTTGTAGTAATTTAAGCATGTAATGCTAGACTGATTCAAATTAAATACAAAACTTATTTATCTTTTCCCTCATACTCGCTGGCTCCAATCTTATTTTAGTCTAATTAATAAATTTTAATCGTTTCATATAAAACTGTCTCATAAGAGAATATTTTTTACGATTCTCATATTGATTTTTCACTTCCTAACCTTTAACGCAATTGGGGTCGTTAGATAGCACACCAAACCACCATAGAAAACTACTCAACCTGTGTACATAGTCATTTTCCACCATAGAAAGTACTATCCTCTAAATATTTTTTATTTGACAAATACACCTATTCACTAGTTGCACCATATAATTTAAATGCATTTTTAAATGCTATATTAATATTTTTATGATGAAAAGATATTAATTATTTTTACTAAATAATATTTTGTCGAACATTATTAGTTAAACATCACTGCACCTGGTGCACTCAAGTATTAATCTTTTTTTTTTTATATAAAATTGTGGAAAAGAAATTAATGAGGTCATGAGAAGGTAAGCATGAAGTCAGATGAGATGCTCCAAAACAGTAACTAACTGTGATAATAACATGCAAATATATAATTTAAAAAAACAAACAAATATTATTACAATTAATGAGGACGACAAAGTCAACCGCCACGTCAATACTACAGACCCGACCAAAATTAGTTGTTGGTCAACAACCTTCCCCACAACTACTTCAGGCAATTGCAACCCAGATCCACCTTTTATACAAACATAATTATTTAAATGTTATCACATTTAATTAAATTATCTGTAACTTATGCCTAAAATAAATGTTAAATTAGCCTTCTTGTAAAATTCACCCTGTGCTGTGCAATATTTTTTAATTTACTAATTATAGCACCAATTAAATTGATAAATATAGCTTGACAATAGGTGTATTTCAAATTGAGCAAAATTTCCCTCCTCCAATAAAAGGGAAAGGGAAGGGATTAAAAATAAATTAGAAAAATATATATAAAATTAGTAAAAACGATTTATTTTGAAATAAAATCTAAGCCCAAAAATGATAAATAAAATGAAATGGAATGAGTATTTGAGGAAAATAGCATCAAATTTACCTATATAAGTTATTTAAATAGTGTATTCAGTACGGTGCATAATTTGATATTCATCTCGAATGTATTTTACATAGCAAGACAAGGGTCGTGTGGAAGGTGTTGTAAATTAATTAACATTTGAAGGTTAAGTTCACCTATAAATACCGAAAAGAATCAACTATAAAGGTATAAAAACTTCATTAAATTATAAATTGATATATTTGCTATCAATTATGTATAGGTGTATGATCTTTTCTACTATAATCGTGATTGTTGAACTTATGACGTTCACATTTCTAACAGTTATCTGATGTATAATTAGGTATGTGCATTTATTTTATTACTGCAGCCTTCAGTTGAATTTCAATTGAATTTTTATTTTATTATCATAAGAAAATAAAATTTTAAAACAAATTCTTGTATATATATTATCGATAATATACATTTTTACTAAATAATATTATTAACTATTTTTATACCGTCGTTTTTCTTAAATATTATACTAAAATTAATTTTTTTTTTTTTTTTTTTTTTTTTGAAAGGTAAAATTAATTATTTATATTGTGCAAGGTGATTCTCAAATTCCAATAACACATGATCAGTTACAGAAAAGACAAATTAAAAGGAATATTGAGGGACTAGATTTCAACATGTGAGCTCCCACAGGTTCAAACAAGGGGGTCAACGCTTCACAGATGCCGTTGGATGAGCAGTTGGGGGTTTTGGACGGTGGATGTGTCCATAATTGAGTTCACACACGTCATCAGGCTTGGTTTTGTTGTCATTAATGCAGTTTAACGTGTAGACGATTTTACCCCCTTAAAACGAAAAAAGAAATGCAGCTCATGCCATTTGAAAAGGGATAAGAGAGTACAATCAGTTACTGAAGAATCCTTTCTCAAGAGTTTTTCGGATGGTTAAAAACAAACAAAAAGATGATTTATAACATTATATCGGATTAGCAACTTTTATCGACTTACAAATTAATGTACTCCCTTTATTTTAATTATACAAGCTTATTTTATTATTTTAATTTTTTCTAATTCATTTACTAATATAATCTGATACACGCATTAATTATAAGGTCATAATATAATTTTGTGCTAGTGAAAACAATTTTTAGTCATTACACAAAGAGTTTATTTTCTGTGAATTAGTTTTACTGTTTATAACTAATATTTTATATTGGGCAAAATTTTATATGAGAATATTTTGTGTTACGCTTATTATAAAATAGTTTGGAAATTTTTAATTTTATATTAATTTGTGTGTAAAATCGTGGAACATCACTTGAAAGTACATGTGTACCATTCTCAAATTTTATATCGTTATGCTAATCATGATTAAAAGAATAGTGGAATTATATTTCCGTCTTTATAATTAATATATGATGTGGTTAATTAATAACTAATTTGTACAAGTCAACAATATTCCAACGTTTAGCTCGCAGTTAGTACAAAACAATGTGCCTTACAATATTTTGTTGACCATTGTTTAGCTGCATAAATTATATAGGTTAGGATTCATTATTTCAATTTGCCATTTAATTTTACATTTTATCTTTAATAGACGTCATAGGTATAAGTGACTTAATTGATAATATCATTTACGCAAAATCTTATCTTATATTAACATATTTTCCTGTATAATTGATTTTGCATTTTATATATATTTGTAAATTATTTTTATTCTGAAGTGATAATTTTAAAGTCGTTGAATGATAAAAATATTTTTTATTATAATTAAAATATGAGATCCGAACCACAAACCATTCCCAAGTTTCTAGAAAACATGATTAAATAATTGAATGGTTTACCTTATAAAAGGTCAATTTAAATTAGTCCAAGATAATCTTTGGACAGATGACATAACGATCCAAATCTTCACGGGTTTCGTCAATTACAAAAGAAGAATAATCTTTTATTATTATTATTATTATTATTGGACAAAATTAAAGAAATACAGAGACCCAAGTCAACCCAATGCTGTTACGTAACATGGTGGAGTATATATATTATTTGTAGCTTCTGATAATTCCTTTGACAATTCGCCAAGCATTTGAAGTCGTGTATTTTATTATATAAACAAATTTATTCGTATCAATTTGGAATTTTAAAATTTGAAAATGCATGATTGTGATAAGATCCATAATGTATATGCTATTATAGTCAAAGAAATGTCATACGTTGAACAAGTTGTCCAGGCTTAAAGAATATTTGCAGAGGTCATCAAGATCTAAATCATGTTCTTCTGTATAAAAATCAAGGGGGTGTTTGGCTGACGAGGAGATAATAATAGGTGATAAATTTGATAGATTGAGGGAGTGTTTGGTTCTGTGGTATTAAAGTGAAAAGGAACAAGAATTGAACAAAATATGTTACTCCCTCCATCTTATACTCGTTGTGTTATTTATTGTTTGGCCTTAAGTTTTAATGTAAAATAGTTTAATAATATAAGTTATTTTTTTATGGGGTTAGGGTAGTCTTTTCAATTTTAATAAGAGAGTTGTTTAATAGTATTACATTTGATTAGTGTGGGAAAAGTAATGACATGTGGTGTAATATTGTAGTATTTGAGGAGATAGATAAAAGTGAAAAAATTATTTTATTATTATTTAAGAAAATGATGCAACAAGGATGAGACTTATTTTTTTGACAAATGTAACAACGAGTATGACACGGAAGGAGTATTTGATTATAATGAATGAAAATAAAAACAGCTTTTTGATCTCTCTTTTTGAAGGAATTTTCCTACCTCATCCAATTTAGAGGAACACAAAATTATTCTCATCTACTATCAAAGTGATATATTTTTTTCTCTCTTTCAATTCAGCGTACTTCTTTGTACTAAAAGAATTTAAGCTCAAACAAGAAAATATTAAATTATTATTTTTGTATCTATATCTTATCATTAAATATAATTTTATTTATTTGCATTTCCTTCCTTTCATATATCTAAATCAAGTCTTTCATTTTTATATACCTAAATCAAGCATCCCAAAATTATTCAAGATTGATAATGCATTTAAATTAACTAAGTGAGACACTCAAGAGGCATTACATTAACGACAATAATTGATTCATTTAGGACATGGATGAAAATATACTCATACTTACCGATATATCACCAATATATCCATTTATTTTCATGTTCGATATATCCGTAAATTTAAGGTACCGATATTTCTATCGACACCGATATTTTCTTCCTTAATTTAGGGGTTGCTTGATCTCTTATAAGAAATAAGAATATGGATAGTAAAAGATATGATTCTTATTATTGTATTGTTTAGCTGTATTGAATATGACTATTATTATCATAAATTTTGTTTGGTTTACCAAATTATTTAAAAATGAAATCAACTTATGGTTTAGTTTTTTTATAGAAGAACACTACTTGGATAATTTTTATTTATACAATAAACCATTTAAAAAAATTATTTAACGAAATAAATTAAAGAGAATTTTAGTGCAATTTTTGGGATGAAATGATAGTCATCCCACCTATCATGATTTTTAAATTTTTGAATGTAAAATCAATGTAGCAAAAAAGAAAGTATTGTACCAAACTCAATTTTCTCATTTCATCCCATTCCCGACCTAATTAATTGTTGAGTGCAGTGATATATGTGAGTTATGTTAATCAGCATTGTTGAGAGAATTACGTTGAAATTAACATTAATTAGTATAAAATTTCTGAAGAGTAAGTAGTGATCATTTAAGCAACAACCTAATTAAGATTATAGCATATTACAAAATTAAGATCCTCATCATTAATGATGGAAAAAATGAAAGCAAGCCATGTTACTTCCATATCAACCCAACCCACCCCCACTTAACAATATTAACAGATCTTCCCATTTTACCCCAAGAAAAACCAAAGGAATTAAGTTCAAAATTATTGTTACTCCACAGCTCTCCACGACTCCAGAGTGGGAAAGCTACAAAACGAGTCAAAGTAATGCTCAGACGACCTTGCGCCGTCATCCGCCTCCACCGTCGGCGGCTGAGACACCTGATATGAAGCTGCGCCGCCGTCCAGCAAAAGCCGAGGTGTCGAGTGTTGGCAATCCGAAATCAGTCGCCCAATGAGTCCTCGCAACCGGACGCGGCTGCTCGTTCAAGCCGCCGAAGCTCACACCGGTGACTTGCTGAACCATCTGCATGAAATTCTCGGGATCCGTCGCGATAAACGTCGTCATCGCAGCTCGCTTCGAAGCGCGCGACTTGCGCTTCGCGACCCTGCCGCTCGGAGGAGCGCTCCGGCACTTCTTAGGGACGAGAGAATCGTTCTCCGATACGCCGGAAACCGTCGGCGTCTGAACCGGCGTTGTGTCCGGATTAGCAAATAGAGATTCGTCCATTCCGGCAGAGTAAGAAGAAACACCGGTGAATGAGCTCTGCAGAGCCTTCGCCAATGTTTCATTTTCCTTTGTGAATATATCGGAGAACCAAGCATCGGGAAACGCCGGGCGGACGGACCATATCTGCTCCATCATCAAATTATCATAAGAAGCCATTTTTCCCCAAAATTGAAACAAAGATAATGGTAAATCAAATCTAAGCGTATAACAAACAGCAAATGTTTGAGAAAGAGATAATACTGAGGAGATCAAGAATGAGGGAAGTAGGGCTTGAGGAGTGAGAAGAGAATAAATAGCCAGGTATAGTGGTGGGGATAAATGGGGTTGCAGAGGAGATTGCGAACTGAATAAATAGGACGGTGGGCGGGGGTGAAGGGGAACCGCGTTGCTCTCGCAACGTGGCGACCGAACTAACATGTACGGAAGTTAAACCATGGTTAATTTAATATTTCCACCATCACACTTTAAATTATTCAAAAAAAACATTACAAATTTATTTTTTTCATATTTAAAACAATAAAAAATAATTAAAATTTTAAAAAACAAAAACCAAAAAAATTGATGAAGGCTATGGGTACTTTAAATTGTAGGAAAATAGGAAGACTACGTAAGTGTAAACCAATAAATTTCAAAGACTGCAAATAAATATATAAAAGGCGAAGAAAAAAGGAATGGTAAATATATTTTTATTGAGAATTTGTGGGTTACAACTCTCGTTGATCTCTTAATTACTCCCTCTAAAGACTCATACTTATTACTTATTAGGATTTACTACGATTTGATAGAATGATTTCTTCTACAATTCAAGAATAGAGAGTTGATGGAGTTGCTTGTGACTTATTCAATCGGACTACCGAAACTCTATTTTAACTCTCTTATTTATAAGAGATGAATAACTTGGAGAGCAAAACTAAAAGATATCCAAAATTTTGGAGAAATCAATAACTCGAAAAATAAAAAAATTATATTCTCAAATTTTGGAGATATTCTTATATTTTTATCTCAAAAATTAGAGTTTATCACAAAATAATAAGGCTGCGAAATTCAAAATTTCAATGTCTACTGTAAGAGTCTTACTTAAAATAGTATTTGAGCTGTAACATATGTAACGAAATATTATAACTTCAACTTTATGAATGCAGTCAAGAGTTTATTCAATTATAAATTTATTAAAATATTAATTAGGTTTGTATCCCATCATATAAGGACATAGGTTGACATGATTTATGAATTTTGGAAATAAAGAAATAATATAATTAACAAAGTTTTGTTCAATAATCTTTAAAAGTTAAACAATATATATTAAAATAAAACTTGGTAAATGATTTTAGGAATAAAAATAAGAAAAATGTCAATGCTGGTCAAAATTTAATTCGGTATTTTATTTAGTTGTTTGTTTTTCAACATATTTGAATTTTTTTAAGTAGATGGATTGTTATTTCTCGAGTGAACCGATGAAATTGAACGTTTCAACTCGATTTTAAAATATTAGTAAACTTAATTCTTAAATTTGGTTGGATTTTAATTTTAATATTATATTAGATCTTCAATATTATATGATGACTATTAATTTATAATGTCAATATCTTTTTCTCTATGAGTAACTTGTATGGATGGTATTTAAATTAAGTAGGTGAGAGATGTCATATTAGTTTAACACTTAGTTAATTGTTTGGTTTCATAACACCTAAAACAAAATCGCAGTTCACTAGATTAATCTGAAGTCGTAATAATTGAAAATATTTTCATGTACCCAATAAGTAATTAATATTTAATAAAATATGTACTTGGTAAACATATTATTTTATTTTTTTCGAAAGGAAACATATTATTTTATATTCATTACGAGTAATAACTAATGGGGATTTCAACATTTATTTTAGCCATCTGGTTATTTTAATTTATTTTTTTGTATCATATATAAAATAAAACTCCATCGTTTTCCATGGGAAAACGTATTTCCTACAAGCTTACACTGGAAAGAGGGCCCAATCCCATTGGGTCATGTGGGCTGCCAGGTTGGACCGCGTCGGATCCTCTGGCTCGCTTTCTTTATCCGGTTTTATTACCATACCGTGTGGGTCCTCAAATTGCCCCTTCAAATTACTTCATTTTTTATTTATATACTTCTTCTTAGTAAAAACAACTTAGTTTTGCAATTATACTTCAATTGTACGCTGATCATTTTAAAATTCAAATTAGTATAGGAAAGAGAATAAAATGTAAGGAATATTTTGGGTGGTTGAATGAGATAAAGTGTAGGCGAGACAATAAAGTAGAATAAATAAGAGTGATATTTTTTAAATTTAAATGATATTGTGTGAATATAGTTTGTGGAGGGTATTCCATTTTAAGGGTGTAAAAATAATTGTAAGACGGACGAAAAAATAAAGTATGAAAGTAATCGCGGGACGGAAGGAGTATAAATTTTCATATGAAATTTGTTTAATGTATGAAATTGATATTATTATATTTATTTAATAATATTATAACCTTTATTTAGTAATATCATTGTATTTATAAATATATAAAATAATAATATTATTGAATAAATATAATATAATAATATTAATTTTGTACGGAAAAATTAATTTCACACGAGGGCGGCTCTTCAAAAATTAACCTAGATAAAAGATCAAATATTACACTATGTTGATTCCACCATATATTCCAATTGAGTTGGCGATCATTGGAATTTTGAATTGATTTTATCATTGACAAAATCAAATTTAAAGGGAGGAGTTGCCAAAAACTTCATCAGTTTTCAATATTATAATATGTGAGATTAACTTAAGATCTAATTCTAATAATGATACATGTCAGGTAAGTATGATGAGTATATAACAACAAAAAGAAAGCAATGACATTAGAATACAATAATTGAAATAGAAAGATAAATCTACAGCCTAAATAATTAGTAAAAGAGAAGCTAATTGTGATTTACAATAAGGGTCGCTCGCAACTTTTAAAAATAATTATAAAAAATTATGTTCTTCAAAATGAAATAACTGTATTGACTTTGCCTGAAATTGACCATTGCTTGAAATTAGTAGCAGAGACGTCTTATGGTTTCAATTTGAGTCATTAAGCTAAATTTGGTCGGTCTTATAGTTATTAAATTTGGCCAGCTATTGATATTCGAAATAGCATATGTTTGTTTTGATTTTCAAAGCTGAATCACTGACACGTTTGACTTCATCACCTATTTCGAATTTCCAGTAATATTATATGAAACTGCATATAAATATTTTCTTTTTGTTTTTGAAAAAATAAACTTACATAGTTTGATTCCTAGTTAATGATTTATTAAATATAAGTATGTCGATGTTCTTACGAGTTACGTGTGAATGCCAATTTTATAAACCTCGAATTATACAAGTCTAGTACGGTTGGGTTCATCTGGTACAAATATCCTGGAAAGATGGAAAAAGAAAGATTCCTAAATTTCAAATAATAAAATAAAATCGATATTAATTAATCCAACTAAAAAATGGATAAGTTGAAGCACATTATTATCCTTTGGATGACAAAATATTACCACATTAAAAATAAATAAATGTGAACATGTGAGGGAGAAACGCGTTTTCTGTAGGTCGTCTGTTTGTTGGTTCGAATGAAACAATTTATCTTTATTGGTAATGCTGCTTAAAGTTAAAACTTTCCTAAATAAGTATGAAAGCGTGATCACTTGGAGAAAAACGTGTCTCTAGTTCAGGATAAGTGGTGCATGCAGTATAAATTGACCAAGTCAAACAAACCAAGCTCAGTTATCTCCAAACAAATATTTCCTCTCTCCAATATTTACTCCGCTCAAGAGTTGGGCTACTATTCCCCTTTAAAAAGCCCAATGTTCATGGGCTGAAAGCGATGTATAAAAAGGGCCCAAGTTATTTTCACACATTTTCTTTTACAACGCACACGAAATATTTGAGTACGCACACTTGAAAGTTTCACAATATCATTGGTGCTCACAATTTGGTACACACAATGTGCATTTTTTTACAAGATTGTATGTTGTTCGGAAAAAAATAGCACATTGTTAGGTACACACACTTTGGGTTGTGTTATGAGTACACACATCTATATTCTACATAATTTTTCGCACATTTACACA
Organism: Paraleonurus japonicus; assembly: GCA_030762865.1. Taxonomy (NCBI): domain Eukaryota; kingdom Viridiplantae; phylum Streptophyta; class Magnoliopsida; order Lamiales; family Lamiaceae; genus Paraleonurus; species Paraleonurus japonicus. The sequence goes on from CM061058.1 coordinate 47,892,400, forward strand.
AAGTGTACAATAAATTTATTTGCACATTAGTGTATTATGCAGCAAAAATTTTCGCACATTAGCGTGTACTTAAATTATAAAATTTTAAAATTATAAGAAAATGTATTTTAATTATTACACAACAGATTTTGTTTAAAAAAATTTAAAATGTGTACTTAGAATTTTGGTGCAGAAATAACTTGCACCTAAAAAAACCCATAAGCATCGATATGATAAGGCCCTCAAATATCGAATAAGAAAGCCCACAAGATGCCCAATCCTAGTAATCATTTGTAGACAACTATTACTCTCTCTCTCTCTCTCGCACAACTAAAAGAACACTGCTCTCTGTCTCTCTCTCTACACACACACTTACAATGGAATAATGATGGTCAACTTTATATGTATGTACTCCACTGGGAATTTCTAATCCTGTCCTTTATTCTCTGGATCAAAGGTATCAACATTCTAGCTTATCTACTCCCATTTTCTTCCTTTATTTCTTTGTCTTTTTTTTTTTCCTTTTCAGTGCGTGCTGCTGCCTTTTTGGGTGTTTAATCTTTCAGTAATGTAACAATCTTCAATCATATTTTATCATTTGCATTTTGTGCCAGAGCAAGAGTGCAATATTAATTTTGGAATTGTGTGTAGTTATCTTTTAAATAGAAAGGATTAACATTAACTTATTCTCCTAGTTGTGTTTTGAACATAAATTGCGCTGTAATTTTCTGGATTTTGTGTGTGCGTATAAAGTGGAATTATGATGGGTTGATGCTAGAAAAAAACCATCTCATAATCAATTCTCTTTTATGCACATAATTGGAGTGAATGGTGCCGTTTCTCTTTAAGTTTTTGGATCATAAGTCGATAATTGTGCAATGGAATGATTTGAGATGCTAAAGTTATTGAAGATATACTGTTTTGTGTGTGTTAGATAAGTTGCATAATGTGTGTACATTTGATGGTGCAGCAGTTTAAGTCTTTGGGAGACAAATCTTGGGTATGTGGACATAGCATAGCAGGAAGGCTTTAAAGAGCAATAAGATGTCGAGCAGCAGAGGCACTCATTGGTGTCATGGTTGTAGGGAAAGTGTAAACATCCGAAGGCGAAATGCAGCATGCCCCAACTGTGGGGGAGGATTCATCCAAGAGCTCGAAGATGCAATGAGCACAGCTCTCAACCAAACACCGAGGTTTATGGAAGCAGTCACAAATTTTCTCAGACAACAGAGGGCTGTTAGAAGCAACATGTCTACTGTTCCTCAACAAGGTAATTCATGGAACTCGTTCCTCGTTTTTAGCGGAGATATGCCTGTGAGAATGCCCGCAAATGGTGGGCTCGTGGAGTTTCTTAACGAAACTCTAGGATTTAGACGAGAAAATGGGGGTGACTACTTTATTGGACCTGGGGTTGAAGAGTTTTTCGAACATTTTACTCGTGATAATCAATGTGCTCCTCCTCCAGCTTCAAGATCATCGATTAATTCCTTACCGACTATCAAGATTTCAAAGAAGCACCTTCGTGCTGATTCCATCTGTGCTGTTTGCAAAGAAAGATTTGAGTTGGGTTCTCAAGTGATAAAACTTCCATGCAAGCACTTGTACCATTCGGATTGCATTGTGCCATGGCTGGAACAACGCAGTTCGTGCCCCATTTGCAGACAACAGTTGACTAGTCAACAAAGAAGCGATGATAGCCACAGCTCCAACTCGAGGGAGCAAAATAGAAACCGAAGCAGAAGCAGAAGAGAGGACAGTAGCCTGAATCAGGGAACAAGGAGGCGATGGTCTTTCTTGTGGCCCTTCCGTTCGTCTACTTCAAATGCTAACCGTAATGAAAGAGTCGAGCATAGGACCGTTCAACACCACCACCATGCTGAGTTTTCAGATTTGGCCATTTGAATATTAAAGTCTTTCAGTTCCTATTTATCTGCATCATTTCATTTCTTTGTGATAATAATGTATGCAATTTTCATCTATTTGAATTAATAAGAATGTGCCGCAGAGCATGTGATATCCAGGTTCTTCTGTCCGGAGAACTTGTAGTGCTGTATTTGATTATTGTCATTCTCAACTGTTCCCCTTTCAAAAGTCATATTCTGTGGCTTTAGACATGACCAATCTCTGTGATCTAAGGCTCTATTCTCGCTATATTTGTTAGCATTACGTTGATGAATTCTTTAATGATTAAACTGCTCTTTGCAGGAGAAGATTAATCGAGGAACCCCCATCAGTGATCACTAGCCTGAGTAGAAGATAATCAACTTGAATTTATGTTGGATAAGTGTTACATGTTTGCAAGAATACCAATTTGGTGTCCTTCCCTTTCATAGTTACTTTCTCTTAAAAGTATTCTCTTGCACTTTCTATCTATTACCTTTCTTTTAACAGATTCCCTGAGATAGTTCATATTTCCACTATTATTCAGAAGGTTCACTACAAGCTTATGGAAAACTAACATCTGTAATTAGAAACTAGTTCGGATTTCGGAGGCAAACAATTCATAGACATGCCAATAAATTATATCTAAGTCGTTAATTGAGATCGACTCAAAGAATAAAAACCTAGCGCAATTACACCTTAATTGATCAGATGGAGCATTCTAAATTTTAATTGCAACATACTCGAGGCGAGCAAATTCTATGCAGCTTATCTCATCTGGACTCAAAAAGGAACCAAAAAGGGAGGTGCAAAAATGAGAACATTATAACTTTATAACAAGAACCGTTTTGATAAACATCAAGCAGGAAAGATGATATTGTTACACATAAACAAGCGAAACACTTAAAATAAAGCAACGCAAACCACTCAAACCTCAATGATTCACCATCTCGGGATATAAGAAAAATGTGATCCTACAACACAGAATCAAATCTAAACATCCAACATTCTCTAGTTGGTGAGCTCCATAATGGCGGAGACAATATCTCCATCTGCATCCTTGAGGGCTTTGACAGCCCTAGCTCTCGGAACCCCGGCTTGTGTCATCACCAGCTCAATGTCCTTAGGCTCAACACCCTCCTCATCTACCTCTTCGTCATCCTGAGGTGCAATAGTTGGTTCTGCCTTTGGTGCTACATGACCCACATTAGGAGCCTTGAACTGCTCTGCAGCTTGAGTCTGCAATTGTGAACTCAAGTCCTCAATCTTAGCCTCTCCAAAGACAACATATGTATCGGAATTTGGACTCTTAAAGACGTCTGGCTTTGAGATGACAAATAGGATCTGAAAGAGGAAATAATAGTGTCAAGAAAATGAACTCGAGTTGATAACAGAAATCTGTCAAGAGACATGACAAAAAGGAAGCAGATACGAACATTCTTGCTCTTCTTAACAGTTACTCGGCTAACCCCAGGGATGGGCTTCATTCCGAGCTTTAGCATCGCCTTGCGACTCTTCTTTTCGCTTCGGCTCTGCTTTGACCTCCCAGTGCCATCATCTTGTCCTGAAAAGAAACAAGTACCATTTGGACTCAGTTCTAGTAATCATTAGCGCGATTCCAAATAATTCTTCCTATCAACATATTTATATGTTTTATGGAAACTGATTGATACATTGAAGAACACTGAAACTTGAAACTGCATTCTTAACCTTCATTCTTTGAGAAACAAATATTATAGGAAATTCAAAATGGAAGTAAAGGTGTCCCACGTATAAATGTGTCATGTATAAGACAACCAAAAAAATCATTGATTGGCTAGCTACCAAGACATCTTCTAAGAACCTCACATATACGATGTCCCAAATGTAAATTCAAAGATCAAGAACCGACAAACAGACATTTAAAATTTCCAATTACTGTCTGGAAATACATATAATTTAAAAAGACAAACTCTGGAGATGAAGAGGAAAATGTACAGTGTAGAGGTCAATATTGAATAAATATGCATTAGACTCGAATGTGGACACATACCTTCAGCTTCATCTTCTTCGTCATCTTCATCATCATCGTCGTCGTCTTCATCCTCAACCAAAGGCTCGTCATTCTGCAAGCAATAACTGAATTATTAAGCAACCAAATACTAGAAAGACTTTTAAATGTTTCCCCATTGAACCTATAGGGAGGCAATGGGCGGTCATTACATACATGCCAACAATTACATCACTTGTCTCAATCTCAATAGCATGAGGAGTTTTTCCTAGCCCGTCCACAAAATCTCCCCTCATCCCAAGACACCCTAATCTTTTTAATACATGTATCACAAATTCACAATTCACACAAAGATGCAACATTTCAGGAGAGTATGGAATTCAATCAGATACTCAGACTATTCTTACAAAGTGATTGGATCAGGATAACGGATAAGAGATGCTGGAATAAAAGCCAATTCAAACTACTCAACATTTCTCCATAGTTGTCCAATTTATTGAGAATTAAACAGGAAGAGAGATTTGACTAATTTTTTCAAAGTAAATATTGATATGGCATTCAGTACTGTACACTTATCTTCTAGCTTATCCATCTCTACCCACAGTGGCGGGTAAGATGCATCCAAATAGGAAGTCATCTCTCTCTCTCATTGCAAAGACTTCAAAATCAAAGACACTATGTACATAATTTTTTTGGCTTTGTATTGGTCTATGGAATGCGTTAGTACGATAACATCCCTCACCGTACGTTTGAGAAAACTTACACCCATCGCTTGATAATTAACCACCCCAAATCTTATACAGACTTGAAACAATCAAATTTTGACCAATCCTAAATCAAAAGAATAAAAGCCATGAACTCCCTCGGAAGCTCATCTATATCTTTCTCCGCACCTAAATCGAGACAGCTGTTTATGATAAGATAACCAAATTGAACTAAAAAGCTGACAATCAAAGCAAATTATGAACTCAATCACGACCCAAACTAATTTAAACCACAGCCTTCAAACAAATATCCAAACTTGCATCTAAAATTAGCTTCTGTTTCTGTATGTGTGTGTCAGAAAAAAATAGAGGATAACATACATCAATCTTCTGTTGCTCGAGATGGGCGGCCAATAATTCTTCTTGTGATTGAGTCATGACTGATATTGGCAGATAAGCAAGACTTCAGTGTGTGTAGGGAGAGATTTCAAAACCCTAGAGAGAGGAAGACAGAACATAGCGATAGAAACCCTCGACGCTTTTATAGGTTGCAAGTTACTGCAAAAGCGGTATTGCTAAAAACGCTAATGATAATCGGAAGACGTTTTTCACTTTTACTTTTTCTTTCTTTTTTTTTTTGACAGACACTTTTACTTCTTTTTAACCCTATAAATTAATCAAATCGCCCAACTTTTTCCGAAACTTATAACCGACTTTGATAATTAAAATTGTTAATCCTTCTCTTTCATAATATATATCGTTTTGACTTTTTATATTATTTACAAATTAAATATCGCTTTACACTTTTCAATGTGAATTAATTATAATTTTTCTCGCATATCAAAAAAATTATAATTTTTCTCAATATTTTTAAAAATTACATTGATAATAATAATTTTTAAAGTCATGTGGAAAATTTTAAAACTATTAATTAAGGGTATAGAAGAAAGTAAATAATTTTTTAAAAGTGTGTGCATGAGTCTAGGATGATATATATTTTAAATAGAAGGAGTAATTTTTTATTTGATTATTTTAACACTCTCCCAGAGCAAGTTTTGTTTGAGATTGTTTGGTTTAATTAAATAGAGGTAATTTATTAGGAAAATTTAATTTATTTGTTTATTATGAAGATCCTATAACGCTTTTCTTGGGCGTTTAAAATTAACAATGAGAATAATTTATTTGAATCGTTTCTTTTATAATATATTTGATGGTAAGTGATCTATCACTCTCTTTAGATTAAAATTTGGACCATATTAAATAATTAGTAATCGACTCAAGCCAACTCTTATTAAAACACGAATATCGAACGTAACTCATACTTAGCTCAAGCTCTTATTAAATAAATAATAAATAGATCAAGCCCAGACCATTTTGACAAATACATTATGAAACATGTATTGCTTCCACTTAAAAGTTAGAATAAGAACTATTTTTATCCTCTTCTCTTTCCTAGTCTTTTTCTCATACTTTTCTCAACCGATATATTACCGATTTGAATGATATATTCTTGGTTAAAGCATTGAAGTTCCCTCAATTGAGTCTCCCCCATGTATTTTTGCAGGTCCGATGAATCAAATTCAAACCCTTCTCGTGGAGAAGATAAAGAGGAAGAGGAAGAGTGGATAATTTAGTTTGCATCACTATTTTTGTTATTCTTAAAAATCTGATCCAATTTATTGACTTGAGTAGGAAATCAAATATCAATTGAAATTAAATTATCTCGTGTTATTTTTATGTTATATTTTGTATTCCACGGCCTAAATGTATAATGCTACACTACATTTTTCTTATAGCATGTTTGTTTTTAGTGATTACTAAGGATATGATTTTTTTTTCCTAAAATTCAAGTGTTTGTTATTGTTAATTTGTATTATCTACGGTTCGCAAAAATATGAAAGTCTAACATATGTTTCCCATTTTTAGTGAAAATGTATCCCTCCCTTCATGAAGTATTAAAATTATCATTCATTTATTACCAAGTTTATTGACAAAAATATCTTTTTTATTTAAAAAGAAAAGTAGATGGGGTAATAATTGTAAAATTTTAACGTATCACATTAATTAATTTTCAATACAAACACTTGAAAATATTAAGACTCATGTTAAACTATGTTGTAATATATATTAACAAATATGTGATTTGTATAATTTAATAAATCTTATCCCACATAAAAAGTAAAATGTATGATATATTCTCGCTATCCCTCAAAATTTAATACCCGAAAAAATGTCATGGATAATGTTTGGACATCCGTTTCATTGACTGAATAGAACAAAAACCCACCACAGCTGAAGATGTGCCTTCACTTTCTTTCTTATATGAACGCCACCAATATATATTTCATGCCATAATATATAAATATATAAATATTATTAATTATTAAATTGTGAGTCATTCACACTGAACAAATTTAAAGAAGCCTGAAAAATGGGGTCCCGAAAACTGATACTTTGCTTTAAAATTTATCAAAATAGTTTGCTTCTAAAAGTAATTTCAATAATATACAGAATTCCATAGGGATTATTTAATAAATTAAATTCTGAATATAATGATAAATTAATTGGAAGAAAAAAATTACTAGTGATTGGAGAAACTAAAAACAAACTATTCAAATGTTACCGTGGCTACAATTTGAAGTCATTCTTATGCACATCCTCCTTTTTCATATGAATTCAATCTTATAATAAAATTAATTGAAGTATGAATCTTTTATCAATTGAAAAATATAGAAAATATTCCATATATATTTTTAATGATTCCAATCTTATCCAATTACGAATAAGTGGCATGTGCAAAATATTCCAAATAGTAGACGATGGGTTTTAAATTACTACAACTTGTATATGTAACTTGTTTAATCTCTTCCATATTTCATGCCTTGAATTTATTTATTTATTATAATTTATATATTGTGGAAAGAAAATAACTTATCAATAATTTGTTTTCTTCTTATTATATAGTTTGATCTTATACGGTGTAAAAGGTTTATTAGGTAGACGACTTCTACACAAATTAATCGTCGTAAATTTTTATAATAAGATGAAAGTTGTGTATGAACCTATTTAATACATGAAATATGATATTTTTTAATATTGGTTTTTTTAAATTATTACAAAAATATGTAAAAATGTCATGTCTTAAAAATGATGAGTATAATTTGGTTTAGAAAAAATTTGTTAAATTTAATAAAAAGTAAAAATATGAACACATTTGGTTAAGTAAAAAGTAGTTTGTGCTAAACTTGATAAAAAATATAAATATAATTTAGTAAAAGAAAAAAAGTATATATATATATATATATATATATATATATATATATAGACTGAAATTTTAAAAATATGAGTTAAAATTAATGATTTAACAAAATTCAATCACTGATTGCCAATTTGAATCTTTCTAGTTTCACAGTCAAACTATTGTTAATCGTAAACATGTCACATAAGTAGTAACCTATATATTCCTATAAAAAGTTATTTCAACAATTATAAAATATCAATTTCTTCAGATTAGGGGTTGATGAGTGTGCTAATGATCAACTAATTCATGAGTTTCAAGCATGATTCATTCAATATGTCGCCTTAAATAATGATAACGAATTATTGCTGAAAAAATATTACTCCCTCCATCCTATCTTCACATTTTCTATTTTGTCTGCTCCACAACTATCTTCACACCTCAAATTTAAGAATAATTAACACTCAATATCAATATCCTCACAATATTAATTTTATTTCAAAATGTCACTCTTACTTTATTCTACTTTATTCTCTCTCCTTCCCTTTATCTCATACAAGCACCCAAAATATATTTACACTTTATTCTCTCTCCTACACTAATTTAAATTTCTTAATAAGCGTGCCTCTTCACATATGAAGATAGTTGCGGGACGGAGGGAGTAGAAAACCAAATAAAAATATACAAATCATCGTTACAATTGTTATTAAATCAAATTTACACCGTCAGAACGGATCCACAAATTTTTATAGAGGGGGCACAATTAAAATTTTATTATATTTTATTACTTATATTAATATTACACAAAACTATATATATATATATATATATATATATATATATATAAGTAGCATTTAGAAAAAATAATAATTCCCGAAGGCACGTGTCCCAAAGTTGTGCGTCCGTCTCTCAGTACACCGTAATAAATTGTTACATTAAAACAATATAGAGAGATTTGACTCAAAAAATACAAATTTATATCAAGTTGTAGAATACGGTGTAGTAATAATTTTACACGGAGATCCGACAATATATGGCGAAAGAACATGTAAAATTGTGTGTGGTGACTAGAGTCATTAAAATAAACGAGCTGCTCATAAGCTCAACTCAATTCAACTCGACTCGTAGTATTAAACGAGTTGAGCTCGAGCTCGTGAAATACTCGTTTACTTAACGAGTCGATTCGAGCTCGACTGCGTTAGGCTTGATTAAAAGATTTTTCTTAAATTTTCATTAGACTCGGCTCGACTCGTTAGACTTGATAGGCTCGTTAAACTTGTTAGCGGGTTGAGCCGAGCTCAAACATCCAATACTTAACTCGGCTCGGCTCGAATAATGCATCTAATGGTGATTAACCCTTGAATAGAAGATATAAGATAAGATATGTTGATATGATGATTTGTAATTAATTTAACATATATGTCGATTTATTAGTACATTGAATTTGAAGGTTTTTAATATTTTGAGACTTAATTTTTATTGTTATGTATTTAACATGTGACATTATATTCGTATATTATTAAATCTAATTAAAGAAAAAGCAATTACATGGATTAAAATCTTACGCCTCATTCTCATCAACTAGACAAATGCACAACTTTTTACATATTTTAAATATCTATTTATCCAATACTTTTAGTACTATTTTCTTTTTTAAATAGAGAGAAGAATTTTTTTTTTTGAAAAGAAATAGAGAGAAGTATTAACACCTAATAATAATGAATTTACAAATTTTAGTTTATTTTGTTTTATCTGAAATGCTAGTAAATACTTATATAATTTTAAATGAATGAATACAAGTATTTTTTTATACATGTACAATAAACTACATATATAATTTTTATTATATGATAACTTATTTTAAATAATTATAAACGAGTATGTCTATTGTGAACCAAGTTTCACGGTGCCAAGTGGGCTAAGCCCCCTTGGTTTAATTCTCTTCCGTTATCATAATCGATACTCTTTAATAATATAGGTAATACTCTTGATTATCACGACCGATATTTTTAGTAATATATGACATACGCTCTTTACTTATCACGACCAAAACCTTTTAGTAATATAGGTAATATCGCTCAATTATTACAACTAATGCTTTTTAGTAAATGATCAAGTTTTACCATAAACTTTTGTTTATAGTAGACTTTGCTATTATAAATTTAATGTATTTGAAAAAATAAAACTTTAAAATATGATAAAAAATTATATGCACCAATATAATTTAAGTGTCATCACTTGTTTTTACTTAAAAAGTGTATGTGAAAAGACTAAGTTTTAAAATATAGATCAAAACTATACATTACATAATTTAAATTTCGAAATTTGAAACTCACGTATTAATTTTTGACACAAATTCATAATAACTTAACTTCACTTAGAAAAATGATCGCTTCAACAACAAAAAAATGACAACACATTATTAGCTTGTCTTTATCTCGCAACTAGGAAATAAACAGTTGATCTGCTGAAGTTACGCCACTATCTTCCACTTCAAACTTCAAACCCTAAAGTAAAAATATTCCTTTTCTCCATCTCTTAACCACTCACCAAATTTCCTATCTATCTCTCTACACAGAAACAAGAAAAAGAGAGAGAAAGAGAGGAAAAGGGAGCTAGCCATGGAGTTTTCTTCCACTAAAAAGGCACGCGAAGAAAACCCACATTGCTGAAGTTTCTGCAATGGGCAAGGCAGAGGATGGGCAGCATTTGCAAAGTACAGGACTTGATGCTCAGGGTACAACCCCTGGTGCAGGGGATATTAGTGGGTGTTGCTTGAGCTGCACTAGGGTTAAGAAGTTGGTGTCTTTTAAATGTGTTTTTGTTTTAATTCTTGGCTTTGCAGTGCTTTTGTCTGCTATTTTTTGGTTGCCATTCTTTCTGTTTTGGAGATCGTCAAGATCTGGATCTGGATTATGCAGGTTTGTGAATTAATCTTGTTGTTTTTAAATTGGGGATCCTTGGTTCTTTAAATTGGGAATTCTTGGTTTTGATTAATGATTATCTTAATTATGTGGAAAAATGTAGATCTGTTTGTACGTTAAATTGCCTTTTGGCACTTGGGTTCACTCTATAATGATTTTCTAGATAACGAATTTTAGATGTTTTTGATTGTGTGGTTGAGTTAATTCTATGGTTGGGTAGGTGCATTTGGATTTGTGGGTGGTTGATGATTTAAATCCCTTCTTCTTTTAGTAGTTGTGAGTTAATGCAAAGACTTTCTTCTTCTTCTTGAGGATTTCTTCTCAAGATTCTGGCTTACATTAGAACTGTAACCGTGCTTGCTAATTTAAGTTATTTACTGTGATTACCAACTGTTTTCGCACTTGGATCGAACGCCCGCAGTTTTAGTTTTTCTTTTTCTCAGCTAATTAATAGGTGAGAGCATAAGGACTAGGAATTTCGTTAAAGAAATAATATTTCTGGTATAATAAGGCCTCATTCTTGCTTTGATCAAACCTGATCCTTGAAAGCTAGTTCTGAGTATAATCTAATGGTCCACAGTTAATATGTGATGTAGTGGAATACAGATTCAAGGTTTCTATCGGGCCATGACATGGATTTTGTAGTTGAATCCTTATTCTGCTGCTTTGTGTTTAATTTCATGTAGTTAGCTTCCCAAGACCAGCAGCAATTATATGCAAAATTACAGGTATGAAGGCCAAATGTATCACAAGGTTTGTACTAGAATTTTCAGCCTAATTAGTGAACAGTGTTTGAAGTATAGGAATTAAACATTTTGCTGTTGAGAAATTTTCCTGTGCCTATTTGTAATATTGTTTATGATTTAACTATATGTGGCATCTAGTCATAAATTAATCCCACAACATTCCTTTTCCCTAATTTTCTTATTTATGTTATTTGTCACATCTTTGGTACTGTATTATATATACATTAAGGACAATGCATGCAATCATTACATACATGACGTTGGAAAGTTTTATTTATCATAAGATCTAATAAAACATTTGTCTGTTGTTCTCCAGGTCATGATGTTGTGGCAAGTTTTATGCTGAGGAAGTCAGCTTCTTTTCTCGAAAACTATATCTTGCAACTTGAGGGCGATATTTTTGACGAGATGAGCTTCTCCTCTACTAAAGTACTCCCTGGTTCTCTTTGTTTGTTTGAATTTTAACTTTGTTGTTCTGTTTATTCACTTGTGTAAGGATCTATAAAAATTTCATTTGCTCAGTTGGACATGTCATTCATATGAATATCAAAGTATCCAGACATAATCATTTTACTTCATTAAAATTGATCATTTTACTAACGAGTCCTGGAAAACCAATACATGCTGAATATCATGTCATATGAACAGGATTTGCTACAAATGAACACCCCCTTAATTCTTATTTGTTGATTATGTTCTCGATTTTCTCTATCTTGATTTTTTTTTTTCTTTTGGCAGGTAAAAGTAATATCCTTAAAATCAGCTGGACCAAACATAACAAAGGTTGTGTTTGCAGTTGAATCTGATGTGACAACACAAAGTTTAATCAGATCCTCTTTTGTGTTGCTAATTACAAATCAATCATCTCTTCATTTCACTGTACCTTTGTTTGGGGATCCATTTTCTTTCGATGTGCTTAAATTTAGAGGAGGGATTACCGTCATTCCTGATCAGAAAGCATTCCTTATGCAAAGTGTTCAAATCCTTTTCAACTTCACCTTGAACTTCTCCATTGATCAAATAATGAACAATTTTGATGAGCTGACGAGCCAACTGAAACTGGGCTTGCATTTGTCCCCATACGAGGTATGGGATTATATTCTTTTTCTTACTTGAATTATTGTAAACTATTATTTGCGTAGACTCTTAGATGAAAAGACTGGAAATATTTTCTTGATCTAAGTTATCTCATCAGCTAAAGTCCTCCTTTTTTGTTGGTTTTTTTTTCCGGAACACAGAATTTATACATTAGGCTGACCAATCAGAAGGGTTCAACAGTAGATCCACCTACAATAGTTCGGTCCCAAGTTCTCTTGGCAGTGGGTATTCCCTTGAAGTCAAGGATAAAGCAGTTGGCTCAAACTATCAAAGGTTCACACAAAAATCTTGGTCTAAACAACACCGTATTTGGTCGGGTGAAGCAAGTTAGTCTTTCATCCATATTACAACACTCCTTGGGAGTGACGGAAGCAGTCCGTCACCATCACCGTCACCTTCCCAATCTCCTACATCAGAACCCCACCACCACCATCACCACCACCACCACCACCACCACCACGATCCCAGAGTTTCTCCTAGCGTTTCACCTTCACCATCGATAGTGAGTGGTGGACCTGTGACCGGGAATGGATCACCAGTGTCTACGCCTGTGCCTGCACCTGCACCAGCTCCTGAGATGAATAAAGCAGCAGAGCCTCCTGGTTGTCGTTTCGGTTTCCCAGGAAGCACAAGCATTCTCAGATGGCACCTTCAACACCACCAGTTTATGCACCATATGTTTCTCCATCGCAGCCAGTAATTTCTCCAGTTCCTGCAAAAGGCCCATCTCCAAATGCAGCTTATGCTCATAGTCCACCGCCATCACAGGGTGAATATCATGCGAGGCCTCCGGAGGTGATGTCACTTATGTCACCTTCTCCATCTCCTTGTGAGTGTATATATACTTCCCTCTTTCTAATGGTATTTAGTATGACTTAAAGATCTCGTCTTGTTCCCATTTGCATTTATCCCACATGTTGGTCAAGAATCTCAATGGCAGGGATTAGCCATGAAACCTGAAAAGTGACAATTTGTGCATATTTTCTTTGGTTTTTTTGACCTCTGGGTTATAGAAATATGGGATATGGCCTCCTGTTAAAAAAGTTGAAAATAGTGTATAAAAAAACAAAGATATCCGTGCTGAAACAGAAAAAGTTATGTCTTCTCTCCATGTGTTCCAAGACTTGGTGAAACTCGAGACAGTGGATGTCTCAAGCATGTGAAACTCTCCTTGAGAGTGAATTTCTCGAGCATCTGAAGTAAAAGCTTGAGATTTATTTTACAAAAATGATACAGTAGTCTTTTTATATGCCTAAATTAATATATATATATATATATATATATATATATATATATATTTTTTTAAAGTGGCCAGATCTCATTTTGTTATCATTCCTCAAGCACCTTATTGGTTCTGCTCTTGTTTTCTTTCACAATTTGGTCTAATAATGACATTCTAGTTTTGAACTTGCATCATGCAATCATGGTAATTATCCTGCTTAGCAATAATCGCTATGCGTGCATTGAGCTTAAGTTGTGTTCATGTTGATCTGTCTGTATACGCTCCATTGAAAATGCTGATACAATTAAGCTTATTCTGCAGCTTCAGCAAGAATCATCTCCTCCAACATATGGACTCTACTGCTACTTATCTTTCTTGGAATGCATTTGTAGCCACAATAAGTGGTAAAAGTCACTCAATTAGGGAAGAACTTCAAAATCTGCGTCTCCACATTGAATCTATCTGAACAAGCATTTTGAACCAGAGGTTTTGCTGTTGAGAACAACGAGAGTGCATTTATGTATCTTGTACGTGTAAATATTCGAGTAAAATCTCAGTGGCTAGTTATATGAAGGTCAAAGTCACACAGGTGACGGGCCTATCATGGCTGCCATGCCCACTGCCTCGTGTATGGTATCTCTTCCTCATAAATTTGAGGAGGAAAAATCATCAAATGTAAAAACAACACTTTTTTCTTTTCCCCAACATGATTTTTCACCATGATGGTTTTATGTTCATTCTCAAATATGTTCCTTCTCAGGATATAGTGTTCTTTCTAAGTTATCAGTTAGGGGATGAGCCTTCGATCGATTAATCATTACTACGTCTACTCAAAGCAAGGGCAATGTAATTGTATAAAACAGAGGAAATCTCAGCACTAGAGCAGCTGAGGAAGTATGTGAACTCAATAAAAAAGTGGTCTTTAAAGTTCTCAAGAATTAAAGCTGTGTTGTTCTGTTTCCAGGTAGTATTTTTTTTTAATATGATAAGAATAAAGATTATTATTGCATTTCTGATTGAGGACTTTTTTAAAAAAAGTTAGTTGTTATCAGTAGAAATACTGGTATTTTGAATGTAGGCAGTATATGCAACTACTTTTACGGTAGAATTTGTAAACTTGCATTGATTTTGTTATACCAGATCTATGGATATATTATACGTATATGAATCATTTTGCAATTCTCAGTATTTTAGTTTTTTTTTAAAAATAAATTCTTCTATTTGAAGTAGTAACAGGGACATGTGAATAAAATTATTAAATAAATAGATCTCCCAGAAAACCCGTGAATCCTGTTGGATTAGTTAATTGTGAAAATGATCTTTCGATTCTATATAACTCGAAATCAATCTTGGTACTACATAAGGGCTCAAAATCCGATTCGATAAAAATATATCAAACAACTTGAACATTATTTACTTTTGAAAAAATGACTTATATGGTTGAAAACAAGTGTATAATTATTAAACTATTTTAAGCCTGATTTGTGTTTGGTTCAATTAAAATTTGTTTGATTATATTTAAACGAATCCAAATATAATATTTAAACTCATTATTTTCAAATAAGCTTGACCAATTCAGCAGTAAAATATGGTGGGAATGAAACATGATTGAGGAGAATGTATGAAGATATTTTCCTATTTGTTTTTGATCAAGTTGCTATTTGTTTTGTTTCTAAGAGAAGATATTTGCCTAACTTAGGGTCTCAGAATCATGTCTTGTTGTGATGGTTTTTGCAAAGTGCACCAAATTATGAGGATGGTAGAGGCACGACAGTTGCAATCATCTTTTTCACATTAAGTGCAACAATGTTCACCGTCCAACAGGACATGACAAATTTACTTTGGACTTAAGCCCTAGTGACACTACACATACAAATGAGATGATCAAGAAAGCAATGTTTTCAGAAAGTTTCAAAAGGAATAAATATTAATAAAATTAGGACCATACAAACTTGATTTTTCTCAATCTCATAATGACACAAGCATTTAGGGAGATACGAACTCTCTTAAGCCGATGATTATATTAATGAATGCCTTTACAAGGAGTGATAAATTGCTCAACGTAATCACTGGAATATGCTAGGTTTGATGAAAGAACAACTTTTTGTATAGTTCTACATGAAATGAGTTAGAAATTGTATCTGAGAGATAAAAGCCCACCTGTGATTGTGAGTTCCGATTCCAGTGATAAACTGCCAAATAGAAATCAAGGCCTTTTTATAAAGTTTATTTTTTGAGGTGGGGGCACTGGCCGCAGTGCCTGGCTTAAATCTAGTTGTTTCACATGGCAAAATATCTCCCTATTTTAAATCCCAGTCATGGCTGAAATAAAAATATAAGTCGCTCTTTCAATATTACAAGACACCGAATGAAACCCACCTCGTTTTTCTTCTATTCTATAGTTCACTCAAGAAATATACTTCTTCCAGAGATTATCAAGAATAGGTATTGTTGAAATTATGTTAATGAACCGACTTGTTTGGATATCTACTTCGATAGGTTTATTTTTGTGTAATTTTAGTTATTTATCTCCGTCGCACTACTGGTAATGCGGTGTATTTTCCTCGCAAATTTGATCAGAACTGTGGGGGTAGTTTTTGGGATCTTCCAAAGATTCTCCTTTGATTAGTGCCTAAGGTTTTACTTTTTGAGTACTACGTAATGCCTCTGTCCCAATCTTTTATCAAGATTCTGCTTTCTTGGGTTTCCTTAAAAGAAAAAACTTCCATCAAGATGCCAATAGTTCTTCTGTTATTATGTATGGATGTTGTATTGTAGTTTGTCTTTTGTCATCAAGATTTTGCATATGCAGTTTGATGCGAAAGATTAGGGTACTCTAGAGTAAGAATACGAAGGTGGGTTTTCTTCACAAAGCAAGAAAATGTTTTCCTTTCTGTATAGTCCGAGACTGCAATTTTTGACCTGTTCAATAGTTTTATGCTCGATTAGTTCGATTGTCATTTTGAAGCCATATTAGTAGAGTATGTGACTTTTGGTTGGATGCTTTGAGGCTCTCTTAACTTGTGTTTTGATTGTCGTAGATTCAAACACCTCAGAATCCAATCTGCATTCGATATCAGTTCAATTCTTGGTTAAAAAATGGTTAACCTAGGATTGTTTTCTGGGAGCAAAACATCAAATTCAGTGATTGTGAGCTTCAAAATACCTTATTATACACACTGGGGGCAGAACCTACTGGTATGTGGTTCTGAACCTGTGCTGGGCTCATGGAATGTGAAGAAAGGTCTACAGTTGAGGCCCTCTCATCAAGGGGACGAGCTAATATGGTCTGGGAATCTACCTGTACCAGCTGGTTTTTATTGTGAGTACAGTTATTATGTGGTGGATGATGCAAAAAATGTGTTAAGATCGGAGGCTGGAAAGAAAAGAAAACTGATACTACCTAATGGTGTTCAAAATGGGCAGTTGGTGGAGCTTCATGATCTATGGCAGGTACTCAATTTGTCTGCTTGCACTGGTTTAAATACCGTGATTATTTATTTGCTGGCCACTTTCTTGTTTTATCACACTCTAAAGCTTCTAATCAAGAATTGTTGTACTCTAATGTAGACTGGTTCTGATGATCTATCATTAAGAAGTGCATTTAAGGATGTCATATTTCGAAGAAGCTGTAGTCTCGAAGTTGAGAGACCCCTTGAATCAGTTCAGAATGTGTTGGATCATGAAGGTAATTCTATTTCTCTTAAGGCTCAAATATATTTCTTCGGGTATTGTTATTTCACACTGAGAGCATATTGTTGAGATATTGATTTTGCATACAAATGTGGTTAACAGATTCAGTTGTCGTGCAATTCAGAATTTGCTCTCCAAATATTGAAGATGACACATCAGTGAGATCTTATCTTCCAAATTACATTCAACTAACATGTGCAATTCATTGCATCTACAAGTTCATCTTGTTCATGTTTGTTCTCCGATATTGGTAGGTTTATGTGATTGGCAGTAATTCAAATCTGGGGGATTGGAAGGCTGAGAATGCACTTAAACTCAAATATGCTGGTGAATCGGTTTGGGTAGCCGAATCAGTAATGAGAAAGGATGAATTTCCTATAAAATATCCTTTACGCTTCCACTTTAGGCTACTCACATTACCGTGTTTTTCATGTCTCTTTATCTGAGTGGATTAATTGCGTCCATGTATAGGAGCACTTTCAAATGCATCCTTAACAAGGCTTACATACAGATATTGCAAGTACGGAAAAGCTAAAAAATTTGCTTTGGAAACTGGTGCTAATAGGGAACTGTCTGTTGACTTTTCAGCTAGTCAACCCAAGTATATTGTCCTTTCTGATGGCTTAATGCGAGTAAGTTATTTATACGAATATAAGTAATCTTTTCTTTCTTTAGCTTTTTATTTTTCTGTTGAATAATTATTAAAATTTGCTGTTAGGAAATGCCTTGGAGAGGTACTGGTGTAGCTATCCCCATGTTTTCTATGAGATCAGAGGAAGATGTAGGAGTCGGGAGTTTCTTGATTTGAAGATACTAGTGGACTGGGCAGTTGAGTCGGGTTTCCATTTGGTTCAGCTATTGCCAATCAACGATACTTCTGTTCATGGAATGTGGTGGGACTCATATCCTTACAGGTAATATTATGTATTAACCGACTGTAGTTTCTTCTAACCGATTTATCCCATAGGCATGTTTATTTCCAGATATGTTCAGGACATTGATTTTCGTTTTTATACATGGGATCTTCTTGCCATGCAGCTCTCTGTCAGTATTTGCATTGCATCCATTGTACCTAAGAGTGCAAGCCCTTTCAGAAAATCTTTCAGAGGAAATCAAGGTATCATCTTTAGAACTAAATAGTAACTAACCATGATGTGCATGCTACTCATTTGTGGAAATGATGCATAATGCCTAATCCTTTTTGTGCAGCAAGAGATACAACAGAGCAGAAAAACCCTGGATAAAAAGGTACTGATTTCTTTCTTGATACATTTTCCCTGCAGCATTTTTCTTAACCAAGATTTGTCATCTTTCATAAATCTTTGTCTTAACTAAGATTTTGAATTTTTACGTTTGTCTTTGCAGGATGTGGATTACGAGGCTACTTTGGCCACAAAACTTTCAATTGCCAAGAAAATATATTCTAAGGAGAAGGAAATTGTATTTAGTTCGACCGATTACCAGAACTTCTTTTCTGAGAATCAGGTAACATTATTTTAGCCTGCTAGTATCTACTGGTTGAATACCGATCAAAAAAAAAAGTATCTACTGGTTGAAAATGCAACACCTTTCTTATTTTTACGTTGCTGCTTTCTTGGTTGACAGGATTGGCTAAAACCTTATGCAGCTTTCTGTTTCCTAAGGGACTTTTTGAAACATCAGAACGCAGTCAGTGGGGTCGTTTTCTGTTTTTCAAAAGACAAGGTAATTGGATCATTAAAAGTTTTTGTTCTTGATACCATCTCAACTTTGCTAACAGTTTTTCCTTTAATTTCAGCTTGAGAAACTAGTCTCAAAAGAGAGCCTGCATTACGATATAATTGGCTTTCACTACTATATCCAATTTCATTTACATAAACAAGTGAGTCAATAATTTTTACCTTCTGAATGTTCTTAAATCTAAACTGCCATCTTAAAGCACTTTTTGGTTATGTTGGTGACAACAGTTATCAGAAGCTGCTGAATATGCAAGAAAGAAAGGAGTAGTATTAAAAGGAGATCTCCCAATTGGAGTTGATCGGAATAGTGTGGATACTTGGGTGCATCCAACTCTCTTTCGAATGAACACCTCAACTGGGGCACCGCCAGATTATTTTGATAAAAACGGACAGAATTGGGGGTTCCCTACTTATAACTGGGAAGAGATGTCCAAAGACAACTATGCTTGGTGGCGTGCTCGTCTTACACAGGTCTCCTGCTGAAACTTTTTTCATCCATAAGTACATAGTTTCTTCAACGGTCATATAGATCTCAAATAATGTGTTTTTGTGGTTTTGTTAACAGATGGCAAAGTACTTCACAGCATACAGGATTGATCACATACTGGGATTTTTCAGAATCTGGGAGCTTCCAGATCATGCAGTGACTGGTCTTTGTGGAAAATTTCGACCGTCTATCCCTCTAAGCCAGGTATATTTCTGGTTTCCTTATTTTAAATCTTGTTTTGATGTTCTTTTGTTCTTTTTTTTTTTTTAATAATTTGAGCTTTATGTTAACTGTGGTCATGTTCACAGACTATATTTTCATTCAACATTTTTTATTGTAGGAAGAACTTGAAAGGGAAGGAATCTGGGACTTTAACCGCTTGAGCCAACCATACATTAGGCAACAACTGTTAGAGGTATAAGTTCAGCTTAATTACTTGTGTAATTTTCCTTGTAATTGCTTATACATTTCGTTTATGTTTAATCCATCGCATCTACACAATAGGAGAAGTTTGGAGCTTCCTGGACCGTAATTGCTGCTAACTTCCTAAATGAATATCAGAAAGATCATTATGAGGTGATCTAGAAACTCATGTATTTATCTTTCGATTATTCACGATCATGTGCTAAAAAAGTTTATTTGGTTCTGGAAAAGCCACTGGCTATATTATACGAGTTTAGGAACAGAAATGCAAAACAAACGGACCAACTCAGATTGCCTTAACTTTTTAGCCATATGATTAATGTAGTTCAAGGAGGACTGCAGTACTCAAAAGAAAATTGCATCCAAGCTGAAGTCGTGCTTAGAAAAATCCATCTTTCTCGAGGAGGGTGAAGAAAAGCTTCGTCGCAACCTCTTTGATCTCATTCAGGCAAGTTCATGGAAAATATATTTTCTCAATTTATGCCGAGGGAGCAGCAAATACTATGTTACAATAGTGTGTCCATACAACAATATATGCCCTCATTGCTGGTAGTTGTTATTATTCTCCATTGCAGAACGTAGTCCTTATCAGAGATCCAGAAGATCCAAAATACTTTTATCCTCGTTTCAACCTTGAAGAAACGTCAAGCTTCAATGATTTGGATAACCACAGGTACCTAGACTTGAAATTTTTGTCACATGCACGAGTTTCTTTCTCATTTTCTTTTCAGTCAATAAAACTATTCCTCTTGAATATCTGGGATGCACTATGCTATATCTGAACGACTACCAAATTTTGCAGCCAAAATGTCCTAAAAAGACTATATTATGATTACTATTTCCAGAGGCAAGAAACTCTATGGCGTCAAAATGCGCTCAAGACATTACCTGTTCTGTTGAACTCATCTGATATGCTGGCTTGTGGAGAAGATCTTGGGTTGATTCCTTCTTGCGTTCACCCTGTATGATTTTGTCACTTATTCTTTAAGGAAACTTGCCTTGCACGTACTAGTGATTTCATTATGTATGAAATGTTAATTTATTGCAACACTACTTTAATGCAGGTCATGCAAGATTTGGGTCTAATTGGATTGCGTATACAACGTATGCCCAGTGAAGCTGATCTAGAATTTGGTATCCCGTCGCAGTACAGTTATATGACGGTAAATTCCATCTAAAGTATTTTGTTTATTATGAACTTTAATTCCTGACAAATGTCGGTTGTATTATTGTAGAAAACCTCTTCACAGCGTATTATTTCTTCTCCCTCGTTTCCCTGCTCAAAATGCAATCGAATTTCTGTGCTTAAGCAAATAATTTTGAGCCTAAATGTGACTACAATTCACCATTTAGGTATGTGCTCCATCATGTCACGACTGTTCCACCCTCCGTGCTTGGTGGGAAGAGGACGACGAGCGCAGACGTAGATATTTCCAGACGGTGGTGGGGTCTGACATGCTACCACCGGATACGTGCACTCCTGAAATTGCACACTTTGTTTTGCGTAAGCATGTTGAATCTCCATCAATGTGGGCGATTTTTCCGCTTCAGGTATGGGACATGTTTCATGTATAAGACGGATATCCACCGGGTCATACAAAAATGATTGGGTTGAATTGTGTTTAAACAGGATTTGCTAGCGCTGAAAGAAGAATACACGACACGGCCAGCAGTTGAAGAGACTGTAAATGACCCCACAAATCCGAAACACTACTGGAGATATCGTACTCTTTCTTTCTTTCCTTCTTTCTTTCTTTCGACATGCTGACTCTAGCTCTTTCCCTCATACATATATATAATGTCGTTGATCAGGAGTACACGTGACCGTGGAGTCATTGCTGAAGGACACGGAACTTATATCGAGCATCAAAGGTCTCGTTCGTAGTAGTGGAAGATCGTATCCCCTTCACCGGACAAGGTCACCAAAGAGGACGAAATCAAGCAACACCCATCAAATGTGAATGGATTACCACTAAAACAAGCAG
The DNA here is from genome assembly GCA_030762865.1 of Paraleonurus japonicus. Lineage (NCBI taxonomy): Eukaryota > Viridiplantae > Streptophyta > Magnoliopsida > Lamiales > Lamiaceae > Paraleonurus > Paraleonurus japonicus. The sequence goes on from CM061058.1 coordinate 47,914,488, forward strand.
CAGCAGTATCAGTTTGATCTTGCGAATTGTCAACACCAGTTAATGGGAATTCATCTTTATTAAGGCAACAACTGCTTTCTTGTATTGATCTTTCTACTTTTCCATGTTCCATTGTGACTTATGACCTTGAAAGTAAAATAAAATAATTTTCATGCTACGTTTGCCGTCTTCTCCGTACGCTCTTAAATATTCATTCGAAAAGATGATCCTTCCTAGATTCTTTCTGAATGCGCGCGTACCTTCAACCTTTACTTGTTTTTGCTTTATTTTATTATTTTACTTTTGATTTAATCTGAAATCTAAAATTGAAACTATAACTCTAATACTCCCCCTCTCCTCTCATGCTCATTGTAATATTTGTACACTAACATAATTTAATACTATTAAATAACTCTCTTATTAAAGTTTTCAAAACTACCTTACCCCCATAAAACAATTATATTATTAAATAATTTTTACATTAAAATTTATGTCAAACAGTAAATATCACAACGAATATGAGTACGGAGGAATAATATTTTAGTAAGAGATTGAAAAATTATACTCTCTAATCACCAATTAAATAATAATTCCATCCAAAAATATTTTGACGTATACTTTTCTAATAAAAATATTTCATTTATGAAAATGTATTATGTACACCTTTTGTAGTTTGCACTGCACATCATTAATAATAATAATAAAATTAATTTAGACATATAATAATTTTACTTTATAAGTAATAATATTAATTTTTACTTATTTTTATAAGTAATAATATTGTTTCAAAGAAAAAGTAATAATATTAATTTTTACTGTTTACAAACAATAATATAAATGATGTATTAATAAAATTAATACCTTGCCTTAGAAGAAAAAAGAATTAGTCAAACAATTAAAATTAAAAATATAATAATAGCGATTCGAGCTCACGCGCTTTTTCACCGAGCGCTGTACCAAGCTTTTCGACTTTTCCCTCCCACTAACTCTAGTGTCGAGTCCTCCGTTCCTGACTTCTTCACGTCATAAAAACCCCGCCACCGTACCCTACCCTATCCCCACGAGAAACAGCGACGGCGGAGATGGCGTACAATCAAACAGCAACAATGGTGAACGGAATCATAGACCACGAGTTACCTTACGACACACACAACACCTACGACGTCATCTTCTTCGGGGACTCCATCCACACAACCGTCGCCTGCGACCCAACCATCGTCACCCAGTGGATCTCCGATGTCGAGTCAATCAACCGCCAAATCCTCCACAAACTGATCGTCGGCCTCGACATCGAGTGGCGCCCCTCCTTCAACCGCTACATAAACAACCCCGCCGCCACTATTCAGCTCTGCGTCGGCCGCCGCTGCCTCATCTTCCAGCTCATTCACAGCCCCTCCATCCCCGCCTCCCTAGTCAATTTCCTCGCAAACCCTAACTACAAATTCGTGGGGATCGGGATAAAACAGGATCTAGAAAAGCTGGAAGAGGATTACGAGTTCGGATTCAATACGAATACGGTGGATCTGCGGGAATTGGCGGCGGCGAAGTATGGGAGGCGGGAGCTGAAGAATTCGGGGTTGAAGGGATTGGCGAGTCTTGTGATGGAGAAGGAGGTGGAGAAACCGAAGAGCGTGACGATGAGTCGGTGGGATAATTTGTGGCTAACGCCGTCGCAGGTGCGTTATGCTTGTGTTGATGCGTTTGTTTCCTTCGAGATTGGTAGGATTTTGATGGCTTCACCCGCTTCGGTTTCTGCTTCTGCAACATCTGCTCCTCGTTAATGCTGGTGTGGGGATTAAATCTTCTTTACTATTTTGTGAAAAAAGGTGTGTCATTCATTTTTTTTTTTGTGCAAAATCTGGACCTAATATTGGATTCCTAAATCCTAATCACTATCGGTGAATTTGAATGTTAATTTCTACTTCGGTCAAAACATCTAGTAACATTTAAAGAGTATGTGTTGCGTGAGTTTGGAACGATGTTTTAATATTTTTAGAGGAAAACTAATATCTCAAAATAAGTTTCATGATGGAATTTGTTCACAGCTTTTTTTGACAGGAAAATTTGTTCACAGCGTTTTTAACATTTTGAATTGGAATGGTTGTTTGAATCGAATTATTGAATGATGTAGATGAAGTAGTAATTGGTCAGATGAAATTCATTTTTGAACTATTTTTTAGTAATTTTGATGTATTTTATAACGGTTTTATATTATGATTAAATGCAATCTTAACGAATTCAGGTTTAATAGCTGGAACTTTGTGTTGAAGATAATAGGATCTGTAAAACAATTTAAGCCTTCTCAAATCAAAATACATTATAGCTTATCTCGGATTCAGAATTAGCTGTAGCCAGGAGAAAGGATAATGTAGAATCACTCAATTAAATCTATCCAATATGTTGATGTTGCCCTTGTTTTTGTAATGGTTTATAACTCAATCATTCTATACTCTTAGTCCTAGTCCTAGTCCTAGTTAGGGGTTGCAACGGAAATGTAGTCGTACATTTAGGGATAGAAAATTGACTAGTATTTTATTCGTATTCATCTCAAACTCGATTGCCAATATCTTTACATTACTTTTATAAAAAGAAAAGAAAATATATCTTTATATTACTTTTATTCGTTTATTCGTGTATATGTATACTTTATGAGGATTTATATGGATATTCAAATAGATACGCTCCTCATTGACAATTAAATAACAAGTACTCATCACCTCAATTCCCCCTTAATTTATCTTTTTGAAAATAGTATAGGTTTAAGAAAAATATAATATCTAAATGTTTGTTACGTGATGAGATATGATGAGAAAAGAAAATATAGAGAGATAAAACTAGATGTGTTATTCGAGATTAGATGAGTACTTGGAATTTGAGCTCGATTTGATAACATTAACACATTAGAAATAAAGTTTGATTCGACTAGCAAACGACCCTAATGGAATTAAGAAAAATTCTCAACTATCGAGTTGAGCTCGGGCTTTTCTAAGTACTCTAGATAAAGGTAGAAAGAAATACGAGAGGTATTCTGTTGAAAAAATGGGTAGAAAGAAATACGAGAGGTATTCTGTTGAAAAAATGGGTAACTTATTCAGTTACTCTCATTTTGGCAAAATAGGTAGAGAGTATAGGGGAGTATATTATATTATTAATTAATTAATAAATAAATATATAATATTAGAAAAATGGAGATATGAAAATAAATTTTATTATAAAACTAGTTATACCCGTTCCACTAAAATTTGGGGGAGTTTGGGGCGTCCATTCTTATGGGTTGCAAGTGAATTGGGCGTGGGTCAAGTGGACATGCATAGCTCAATGTAAATAAATTATATAATGATAATGATAATATCCTTCCACGGAGACAGACACAGCACAGGCTCATAAGTAGAATTACATCATAATTCACACGTTTCCGACGGCCACACGCTTGAAGAGGCCAGCAGGCAATCTGGGTGTAGGAACAACTTCCAGAGGTTTGCCCATATAAGTAACTGTACCAGGTTGTTCCATCATGTCCATATCTTGAGGCCTCACTCCCTCGGGTGGTGTCATATTGAAATGGTGCAACATGTGCCCCAACATCGACGTCACCAAGTTAATAGCCAGCTGTGCACCGGGGCAAATCCGCCTACCCGACCCGAACGGCAGCAGCCTGTAGTCTGTCCCCTTCATGTCGATGTCCTCCTCCTGGAACCGCTCCGGTCTGAACTCAAGGGGCTTCTTCCACACCTCTGGGTCCCGTGCAATGGCCCACACGTTCACACTCACCGTCGCTCCTTTTGGGACGTCGTACCCTCCGATTTTGACGTTGGTGTTGGCTTTGTGTGGCAGCATTAGTGGAGTGGGAGGATGCAATCTGTAGCATTCCTTGGTCACACATTGCAAGTAAGGCAGGTTTGGGATGTCTGCTTCGGTCATGAGACGATCGCGCCCTACTACTCGGTCGAGCTCCTCTTGCACCTTTTGCTGCACCCTGGGGTTTCTGACCATCTCCGCCAACGCCCATTCCACGGTGATGGTGGTGGTGTCCATGCCCGCAGAGATCATGTCCCAGAGGAGGCCGATAACAGAGTCGTCGCTGAGGTCGTAGTCCTTCTGAAGAGTAAGCAATGCATCAACGAAATGGTTCTTGGTGTTGCCGGTGTTGAGGCGGGCGAGGGTGTGCTCTTCCATGATCTTCTTGGTGAAGGAATCGGCACGAGCGTCGTGCTCAGCGAGGGCGTCGTTTTGATCCTTGAAGAGGAAGCTGAACCAGGAGGAACTCTGCGAATGATGATTTCTTGGTGCCTAATTTAATGGCATTGTGAAGAATGGACTTCAGTTCTTGGCCTTGTGCATCGATCACGCCATTTGAGTCCATGAACCGTTTCCCGAATGTCAATCTTGTTATGTGCAGGAATGCCATCATCCCCAAGTGCTCGCGTAATACCAAAGCTTTCCCCTTGTTTTCTGCCAAAAATTACTAAATTATAGGAGTACTACTATATATTGAATCACGAATGCAATAATTAACTTGGATTGGGATATCATTCACAAAAGCATTCATTTCACAATCATTCACTTCACATCTCTTTCTAAAACCAATTCAAATTTCATTTACTACTACGCTCTTTTAAATCAACTCTCTAAGACCAATTTACACCTCATTCTCTCTCTCTCTTTAGAACCACAAATGCAGATTGTGACCCTCTGAAGATATAAACACAATCTGCAATTTACCAACTTCATTTATTTACTGATGATCCATTTGATTAAAATATCCTGCTCCCAATAATATATTGACTATAAAGTGAAAATCAAACTCAAGAACATGAAAATATCTGATCTTATCCATCAGATCATAAATTACTACTACTACTACTACTACTCTTTCTTAAAGAAAATAAAACAGTAGAAAACTATGCAAGATCCATCACTAAATAAGCAAGAAGGAAGCAGAGCAAAGAAAAAGATTACCAGGTTTAATGCAGTCCTTATAAACCGACTGAACCATGGCAGTAACTTCATCCTCACGAATCGGCCTCAAACCCTCAAGCCTCTTCATGGAGAAAAGCTCGAGAGTACAGAGCTTTCTCACCTTGACATAGTGGGGCCCATAATCGGACCAAATCAAATCCATTCCATTTTTGCTGAATTTGTTGATCTGCCTTGTTCTGTTCCTGTAAGCAAGGTGTAGATCATTGTCTTTGAGAACCTCCTTAGCTAAAGCGGAGGAGTTGACAACGACGCTCAGATGTGAACCAAAGTAAACGGAGAAGATGGGGCCGTACACTTGCGACCATTCGGTGAAACATCGTACCAGCACTGGTTTCAGGTCGTACAGGTTTCCGACGATCGGAAGGGGGCGGGGCCCCGGCGGAAGCTTGAGGCGGAGGCGTTGGAAGAGCTTGTAGCCGATCAATAAGGTGGCTATGGAGACGAGGGCTAGTGCGACAGCCATGGAATGGAAGCTTGACTCACTGGGGGTGGGCTTGGGCAGAGACCTTTTTTTGATGGGGTGTGTGTGCATATATATATATGTGTGTGTGTGTGTGGGTGTGGGTAGGTGGAGAGCGTGACATGGTAGATTGATGTTTGAATCTTTTTTGGTTAGAATGTGTGAACGATTGATTTTTATGAAGGATGACTTTGACAAATAAAAATATTATTATGATAATTATCCGTTGACAAATTTTAATAATATTAATAAATTCTTTAAATTTCTCATTTCAGCAACTCTGTGTGATTGACTCATGTTGGTATACTATATTTTGATCATATTTTTCTTTAAAATATAGTTGACTTCATAAATTTATGGGTTAGGTAAAAAAACATACTACTTCTATTACTTATTTTATTGAAAAAGTAGTAAGTAGTTAATATTAATTGTTTTATTAAATTTTAATAGTTGTACACTAATTACACAATATATTTAATGCACTCAAGTATTATTTCATATACTATAAAATAGTAAATAAAATTCGTCTGCTAAATTTTAGTCCCCTTGTTATTGTTAGGAAGCTACTTATCTGGGACTTATAGTTGGTTAGTTTGATATACTTGTTTTATTTGTGATCCATAATGCTATTTCTTCTCAAAAAATTACTCTGTCTAATTTATATTGCTAACTATTTTCAAGACATATATATATATATATATATATATATATATATATATATATATATATATATATATATAAAGTTACCAAATATACATATTTTTTTTTGACAGGTACCTAATATACATATTAAAATATAAGAAATTATAATAAAATTCTACAAGTCATAAATATCACCTATCCCGGTCCTCACGTATTGAGACTTCCAAGATCTTATACTGCATATTTTTCAACAACTATAACGTGCCTTAGCTCAATATTTTTCAGTTAGATTTGCATATATAATTATAATATTAAACTAAAGCTGGCTAGTTGATTGAATAATGGAATTATTTATTGTATCCCTTTTTAATATTTCAAAAGCATCCGGCAGCTAATTAGTCAAGGCACGTCGCTGTTGATCTTTCTAAGTTTTATTGGACGTAATAATGAAATTTCTCGATATTATTCGAGAATTAACATTAAATAAACAGCCTGCATTAATATTTGTTATATTAATGAATATATTTTAAATAAATTAAAATTTTTAACATTTACCTGTTACTGTTCATTGAACGTAATAATGTGTCTTAATGTGACATTGTCTCAACATATAATAATATAACTTGAATAGGACAAGAGTTTTATGAAGAAAAAAAAATAAAAATATAATGTTTAGCAAATAAATTGCATTTCCCATACACAAAATAGATTTATTAGAATGCGTTGAGTGAGATTGTTTGAAACATATAATTTTTGGGTATACTAATACAAATTATAATAATACAATACGGAGTTACTAAATTTGGTACGTTTCCGTGGAAATTGACTGAAAGCAGCCGGTGAGTGGATTAGGTCTAGTTCTGAATGCTTGAATGGTAGGTTGAATCAATAAAATTTCCACCTTTTTGCGTAATAATTTTTTAAATTAATAACAAAATAAAACCATAGTATCTTTTGAGACCTGGGATTTAATTAGAAATAACATTATTATCCCAAGTGCATGTAGGGAATGTTCAATATTCATTTTGTTGAATAACATAGGGTCACGAGAATATTCTCAATGCCTAATTTCATGAGAAATCACTACTTTTTTAAAAGTTTTAATTTAAGTAACACTTGAAGTTTATTATATATGAAAATGAAATTGATTGTACCCTCTCCGTCCCAAAACTATCTTGTGATTCTTTTTATCGGTTTTTGTGTCTTATTAATTAGCATATAATTCATATAAAACAACTTGTTGATAAGGCACAAAAACCGTTAAAAAGTCAATTGTGAAGATAGTTGCGGGACGGTGGAAGTATTAAATTAAAAAAGCTAATAATTGTCCAGGTGCCTTAACTTATCCTAGAAAACATGGTGCTGTAAATCTTGGCTTCATTTTTTTATTTTATTTTATTTTTAGATTGAGTAGGGAGATTTTACCTTATCAAGACTGGGTCGACCTTTTGTTTTTGTTTGGGCCGGGCCCAATAAATATATGTAATATGAAGACCAACATGTGTACTCTGAAGTTTCGTTCTATCTATTCGGTTTACTTAAGAGTTCATTATAACAAATTAAAATTAAATAAAATTATTGGACATATCTTAAATTGATATAACGAATTCAATAAAGGAGGGTTTTTTTTTTTTTTTAATAAAGTTGGAACAGTTGAGGATTGACTCGACTCGTTAACCATAACAAAAGGTGTTATGTACTTTTCCTTTTAAAAAATCCAAAAAAAAACTATAAAAGCAACCAAATTATTGGAGCTCGAACTTGTATTCGTCTCGATTTATTAAAGAAAATGAAATAACAGCAAACATAGATCGTAAAAGATTAAAACAAGCTCGAAACTTACTCTGCTCTGCTGGATGTTAATTTATCAACTATCGAAACTCAACCTTTACCTTTTAATTTGTGACAAGCTCTACTTCTTTGCCATCATTCAAGGGTGGCTTCTCACTTTCAAGATTTTGATGATCTTCATCAGTCATCTCATTGATTGGTTTGCACTTATATAACCAAGCACATATTACATAGTATATCAAATTCAAGACTTGAATTCCTGTTACAAGCCAATAGTAATTCTCCAATCTACCCCTGTTGAGATTCCTATCTGGCAACCAGTTTCTTCTTTCACCTGTATATTTATGGACTAAAGACACCATCAAAGTACTCACATAGTTCCCCATGGCTATTGCAATCCAATATAATGCAATTGCTGTGCTTCTCATGCTTTCAGGCGATTGATCGTACAAGAATTCCAAGTGTCCTACAGCCATGAAAACTTCTGCTAATCCATGCAACACGTATTGAGGAACCAACCAGAAGACACTGATGGGGATGATGGCGGTAGGGTGGTCAAGAAGATTGTGATCTTTAGCCACATGTTTACGTCTAATCTCAACGAGTGCTGAGGCGATGGTGGCGAAGATGCTGATGAAAAACCCGATTCCCATTCGTTGCAAGCATGTTATGCCTACAGGATTGTGTGTGATGCGTCGTGCTATTGGAATGAAGAGGCGCTCGTAGAGAGGGAGGGTTGTTAGGATGGTTAGAGTAGAGAATATGGACATTGAAGCAGGTGGGATTTGGAAGGAGGGAGATAAGTGTCTATTCATGCTTTGAGCTTGTTTTATGGTGAAACTGCTTAGGTGTGAGCTTGAGGCCATTAGTAGTATTGCTGAAGCCCAAATTGGAAGCAATCTGATGATCGTTTTCAGCTCTTCTACTCTATGGACTGTCGCTAGCCGCCACAGATTCAACGGCTCTTTCATGTCCGATTCTGACACGATAGCTGCTCGATCAAGGCACCTTCATGCAGCAGCAGTACATGTAAGTACAATAGAGATGTTAGTCTGATCAATTATCATGACTTACTTGAATTGATCCGAATGTATTAGCCGTCCATTGATGGAGATATCGGCATCAAGATAACGATTCTCGTACAATGCAGCAGGGTCATCAGGCGCTACGAATTTTCTCTTTCGTACAGCAGCAACGATCACCTGCACAACTCTAACATAAGGACTACCCCCTGGCTTGATTCTCTTGTACAATGGAGCTCCAAGAATGAAAGCAACGAGAGACAACGCCATGGCAATGGTTGGGATTCCAAGCCCCCATGACCAGCTAACGTTGTCTTGAATGTAAACAACTACGGTTAGAGCAAGCAGAGAGGCCACCCCCATGCAAAAGTAGTACCAGTTGAAGAAGTTCCAGCTTCTGGACTCTGTTTTAGCTTTGCTCATATCGAATTGATCAGCTGCAAATGTGACAACACAAGGCCTTATCCCACCTGTACCTAGGGACGTTAAAAGGAGCGCGATGTACAACACCCACAGCTGCTGAGTGGAGGCTTCTACGCAGTTTTCTTGAGTGGGACATGGAGGCGGACGCAGGTGGGGCAGGGTTGCTGATATTGTGATGGTCACCATTCCCTGCAAGTACAACAACGTAGATGCAGCAGCATAAGGTCTAAAGAATCTTGATTTCCTGCTGTGCATAAAATGGTATGGTGTACGGACCAGGATGTAGATAAAGGAACCGGCTATGATGGTCCAAAATCGACCAGCAAAGGAGTCAGCAATGAATGCACCAACGAGGGGGTGAAGCTAGAGGTTCCACTAAAGTTGGAGATGGTGTTAGACGCCTGAACAAGAGGCAAATTCAAAACCTGAGTCAGGTATGTGATCAAGTTTGCATGAAAACCAGCTGCTGCAAATCTATCACATACTTCATTTCCTGTTCACAAAAACACAACCACTTTCACAATCTAATGGCTTTTGTGAACTAACTAAATTTAGCTTCATCACATCAGATCAATCGTCAAATTAAACATTCTTCATCTCTCAGTTTATCAAGAGAGTATAGGAGATTACTGTCAAATCATTATGCAATTCTTCGTGGAATTTAAAGTATTAATTAAACAAAAATCTTGTCTGTTTCACAATCACACAGAATGAGCATCAACAAAGTATATATACACATACATATATGCAGATTAGCCTTTTCCCAAAGGTAATTTATGTTTATTAATCCAATGTTTATGCATAATAATTCAATGAATAAAATGCATGTATATTAATTAAATCAGAAAGGAGAGAATCTTGAAAAACCCCAATTGAAAAGATGAACTAACCAAGAATGAATGGCATTGTTCTAACACCACCAAGCTGCTTCTTTTTGGCCTTCATAAGTACATCTTTTTCTTTTCCTCCTCTTTATTTTCAGACATCTTTTTCTCTAACTCAACTTTCTCCATATTCAAGAGTGGCTTTGCAGTTTACAACTATAATTCAATGTATTTATAATCCGTGGGTGGGATTACCATTGTCTTTTTCTCCCTGCACAAAAAGTGTGAATATTACAAAATATTCATTGGTCGGAAATAAAAAAGAAAAATGACCTGATAAGCATGTGATTCTTTGTGTTTGTCTCATGTATGACATATATTTAATATTTAATTTGTGCAGTGTAACTTAGGTTGTCTTCATTTCAGAATGATTGATTCCTCATTTCTACTAGGACTAATATACTTTATCTTACCAGTATTAATGAATTATGTATGGTTATTTATCCTATCTATCACAAAATTAAGAAAGGAACAGTGCTGAAAAAACAACATTTAAATTTTTTGGAATCAAAACTGACAAATATTTTGAAGCAATTTATTTTTTTCTAAAATGATAATTAAATTGAACTATAGAGAGTATAATAAAATTTAATTGTAAAAGTTTTACTCTTAATTTTCATCCCATTTTGATAATAAATAGGGTTTTTTTAATTAGCACACCTACCAAAAGACTAATTAATGCATTCTATATTTATTTTTACTTTTCTAATTTGATATTGTCTTTTTTTTTTTAAAGGACTGTACAAATTAAACTAAAATAGATGCATTAAAATTCGTGAGACAATTCATTTTTAATCTGATCCAAATAAATTGAGTTGAATTGGATACGGGATTAATGATTTACATGGATAAAAGATCTGTACAAATTTATTTAAAAATATTTATATTAATCATAGTTTCATAAAAAAAAAAAAAATCTCTTTCGAAAAGTAATTTGACCCTAAATCCATATTGGTATATGTTTCATCCCCTTTAGAATATACCCATCCAGCGTTCATATCAAACATTTAAATTGCCAAATTTTACACCCCATAGATTTTAACTAGTTCAACCCGTACAAGGTTCTTGTACACGTACGTGAATGGCTCTAAATTAATGTACATTAAAATTTTATATGAGATTATCTCGTGAATCTCATTTTGTGAATATTATTTCTTAATTCAAATCAAATGAATCAATGTTTTTAATCGGAAATGAATCAATGTTTATAAATAAAATTGAATTAAAAATACTTATTGAAACTCCAATCAACCGATCACACAAGGGAAAAAAAAGCAACCTATGAGGTGGGCTTATTTCAGTTGTCAATGTGAGTTGAGAAAAAAATTAGGATTGTACCAAAATAATTAATTCCCAAATAAATTCATATATAAATATCCAAACTCGATAGAAGTACGGATCTAACTAAATTCATCAATCACACCTATAATATATATGAATGTTAATTCACAAGGCAAAATAATCTTTAAAAATGCGTCTCAATTATTAATTGGACACCTTTCAATTGATAGTATCGCTAAATTATAGGAGTAGTATTTTTTTAGTATAGATTGGTTTTTCAGAAAATTGATAGCTTTGCTGACGTATTTGCTTACGTGAAAAACTCTTAATGATTAGGGATATGTTTATGTTATTACAAAAGTACAAGAAACATATCTTTGCATGGATCAAAAAGATTGCCAACTTTCTCATTAAAAAGTCTCATATTCTTACCTAGTACTTTTGTGTATGCACTCACGTTGTCATATTATCACTATATTAATCTGAAATAAGAGTAGGTTTGAAGTACATTTCAATATATGTATGATATTAGTATTATTACATTATTATTATACCCCACATACCCAAAATTATGGATCTTGTTCTTGTTGATTTTCTTCTCATTGCCGTTAATGAATTTTGGCTCAACTTGTCTTATTTGGAGCCAAGTATTTCATTAGCTAGCGTAAATCTTCTTCTTTGTTCAATGGATTTTGTATTTACAAATTTAACCTTTATCTAACCCACATGTATTGCCTATCAAATTCTTATATACACTATTTGCACCATTCACTTCTTTTAAATGATATTATTCATTCCATTAAATGATATTTCTTACATTAGGAAAAACTTTTACATGTAGTAGACACACACTTTAAGAAAGAAGAGTAATGATTGGGTTTGAGGGTAATTTTGTAAATTTTTATGTATACAAAAAAAAATTGGGTTATGTGTGTGTAAAAGTAATGACATTTTGTGTAAATTAGTAAAAATTGTGAGAGTGAAAAAGATTTTCCATTTTAAGGATGTGAAACTTATAGTGAGACGAACAAAAGGAAAATGTCAAAAATTTTATGGAATAAAGGGAGTATTATTGAAATGTATATAGTTTTTTCTATTTTCATTTAAGAAGTGCCAAAGCGTTTCTAGAACCTCCAATCATCATGTTGAAATCATGTTTTTTCCCTAAAGTAGCATAGACAGAGAAGAAGCAGAGAGCAAAGTAACTGGTATCGCCATTCTTAAGAAAACCTACGCCAAACAATAAACAATATATAGAAGAACCAGTTATCCTGCTGGACACAGATGCATAATATGTTATACTGTAAAACATATCAAAACACGTAATACATATCGATGACAGATTCGACATAATAAATTAAACTATATAGATAAAGAATATTAGCATGAACTGAAAAGATCCACAATTTTCCAAAAAAAAAAAAAAAAAAAAATGGAATACTTAAACTGCAGCTGATTCTAAAGCATCAAAGGAATTTCAAAGGTCTCTCAGTTGAAATCTCTAAGACGTTTCTTTAACGTATCCATTGATTTCTTTCTTGCACTCTGCTTGGAGGCTCTGTTCGAAAGGCTACCAAATATTCCATCAGCTGAATCCTTATACTTATCACAGATGGTGGCCACTTTTTTATAGTCCAAAGTGTTGTAGTTCCTTTCTCTTATTACAGGATTCATAAAGTTTTCGGGCTGACTGCTCGACAGAAGGTTGATCAGTTGTCGGGCTTCGATTAAGCAAGCCTGAAAGCTCCCATCTTTGTATATCTCGTGCAATCCAGTCGAGTGGAATCTTTCGTCCGCAAAAGACTCCAATGCCTTTAAATCATTGTTGATGGTCATAATAGCGTTCACACTAAACCTCTTTATACTATCGCTCAGAAAAGCTCCGATTATAGCGTTGGATATATGCTCCAGAGCTCCACTCCCGACTTTGTACAGAGCATCCACGGGTAAAATTTGCTGAGCTGTCGAGAGAACTGTGTCGAGGTATATGACAACCTCGTTTATGTACTCGTTTCCCAGCTGCGTTACTTCATCAGACGTCCAATTCACATTCTCCGTAAGATTCATGAATTCGTCTAATTTGGAGTTGACCAACGTCAGCAGAGCCAAGTAAGCAGCATCCCTTGAGGTTTTAAGAACAATCTTGGCCGCTAAACCACCTTGAGGTCTATCGATTGATCTGACTGGAATACCGCACTGTTGCGCGGCATGTTGGATAAAATAATCGCAAGCCCTCTCTAAAACAGATATATTAGCAGCAATCTGCATTGCCTGAGACACACCAGTTGTACCGCTGTGAATTGTCCTGAGAATGACCTCATTCAGGACATCAATCAACAGCTTATCAAGGTACTTGCGTACAAAATCAAAGTAATTCATTTGGGCCCCATAAGACAGGTAATTAATCGAATCCTTAACAAATGAACGAACAATGCGACAGCAATCAGGCACCATGGAAGAGAAGGGAGCAATGTATGGGAAGGCTGGCATTATATCTGAGGTTTGAAGATGGAATAAGAGGACATTTGCCTGGTATTCAGACTCCTTTTTCATCACCATTTGCTCATACGTGTCATTTGCAAGGATATCAGTAATTTGCTCTCTGCACTCTGCTAAAAGAAGCTCGTGATATTTTTCACGACTACTGTTTAAAGTTTCCAAAATTGGGCCCACCTCATAGCCGTATTGTCTGAGCGTTGCTCCAAAAGAGTCACGTAATCTTTAACAAGAAGGAGATGGCTTGCTGCATCCATATGGGCAAACTGTTCCTCCAAAATTGCAGCTACTTTAGCCACAGCTGTTTCCCACATCATCTCAAGCTCAGTTGGCGATAGCAAACCTCCAGCACTCCTCAGAACCCGATCTTCAACAATGAAATGACCAGCAATATGAGCCAAAAAGGAAGAATGTGATTCAAGGAACGGTTGAGCAGATGATATCTGTAAGTCTGATTTCAGCTGCAAGAACCTGTTTTTGTTATAATATTCACGGAACTGTTCTTGAATCCCAAGACAATTGTGAATATGATAAGCTCGATAAAGGGGGTGAGATCAAATTTCAGAACAGAATTTTCATCAATTTCTTCAACATCCAATGCATAGGTGAAATCTTCTAAACCCAAACAGCTCTGTTCTTCGGCTTTCCTTTGACGAGCAAGCATGTCCTCTTCCCTTTGGCGAGCAGAAGCAGCATACCCAATAGCCGTTTGCCCAATATCCTTAGCGGAACTCCTTATGTGAACCAACCACTCATTAACTTCACCACAAACCCTCTTCTCAATGTGAGATTTCAGCAGAGGTATTCTTCTCTCTATCAGCATCTTAAGTGCCTTAACTGGAATATTTTTCAAATAACTTTTTTCGATCAGATCAACAGCTTTTAATGCTGGATAGAACTGAGCTTCATTGATGTGATTATTACACTTCACACAAAGCTCCAACACTTGCACGCAGTTCTTCGACATTTTTATAGCTTCGGTTACATTCTTTTTAACTGAATAAGATTCTAGAAGCTCTTCAAGCTTCATAAGTAAGGCACTGCCAACCTGCTGCAACCTATAGTTATCACTTGACAGCTCGCTTTTCAGCTCTTCTGCATCGACAAGGACACCGCGTAGCTCATCCACCGCAACAATGAATTCCTCATAATGGAGCTTGCAAAGATCCTCTATTTCAACTTCTTTCTTTTTAACTAAGTGCTTAAGCTGCTGTAAGAGAGCTTCAGGTTTCCCAGTCTCGAATGCAAGCGAAACCATTGGTCCTAAATCCTCTCCGTTACTGACCATGGTTGCAAGAACAGAGTCCTCACCAGTATCTCCATTCTCAGTTACGATTCTCCTAGTTTTCGAACCCATAGCCTGTACCAATCAACACCCATATACTCCTTTAAAATTCACTTGATCACTAAATTTAGCACAATGAGAACCTAAACTAAAATAAAAACAAGAACCAGAAAACAAAATAGCATAGCAAGGAGGAAGCTACAAGTAATTGTTTGCCTATGTAGTAAAATAACAGAGATTACACCTATAAGTGTACATATGTTTCCTCAGTAGAAACCATAACCAGAACAAGGCAAAGCACAAGAATAGCTAATAATCATGCCCTATTTTTGGGAATGTATTCGGGATCCATTTCCTTTTCAAATTCAAGAAAATTAAATTCCGAAATACAGAGTCCACCAAAAGGGTTTCACATACTGAAACAAACAAGTGCACTTTCATCATTTAACTAAAACTATCAAATGAACCAAAAATCAATTTACATTTCAAAGAAAAGAAAAGAGATTTCAACACACAAGTTTAAAAAAATAAAAACTTGCACATTTACCTTAAGCAGAAGAAAAAAATCAAGAACCCTCGATCCGAAATTGTCTTTCCCTTTTCCGAGAAAATGCGTTCGGAAACCTCTTTTGGGTGGTTGGTTTTGGGGTTTTCGTCTCGTCCGAGAATCTACGCCGATTCTTGTCGATGTTCTTAACGAACGACTCTACTATGATATTAATATTTTAGCCGGACTTTTCCATTATTGCTGTAATGATGGGATTGGGAGGAATAATTAAATCGGGGAAAAGGGCAACAGACATTCTCACTTGGAAGCAAAGACACAACACAACACAACAGTGTGCACTCATGTGTTTTTATGTTATTTATTTTTTATTATTATTATTATTATTATGCTAACAACATAATATATTACCCTACCTTGATTAAATTTTTACTATGTATGTGTTAGATCTCACCTTTCCATTTTGCAACCCAACTCTTGAGATTTACCTATTTATTTGCAATAATTGGCCTTATAATTCTGTCAAGTTGAAGCTTTACTCATATTATTGTTCTAAAAAAAGTTTTATTCATATTATTCTAGAATTAAATCGGAATTTTTAATATATTATAAATTAAATACCTAGTAGCTTGATAAAACTTAGTATTTATTTATATTTAATAAAATAAGAGAAAGTAAGGAGGCAATATAATATAATATAATTGGGATAAAGTCATAAATAAAGGTTTAAAATATTTCAAGCTTTTGATCTAATGATGGATTTTACTTGCAATGCCTAAATTTACTTGATATAGTTGGTAATCTGTCATCGTCATATTTGAGGTAAGTGGATTTATTTACCATACAAAAAGTTACTCCAATGTTTAATCAAATTTAACCGAAATCTATGTTGCATTCGATGAAGTCATGAAATTGATGGAAAATAATTAATTCACACATAAAGTTTATGTTAAAAAATGAAATTTGAAAAGGAGGGCAAAAACGTCCTCTCTTCTATCCACTCATAAAGGAAAAAAATAAAAAGAAAACAACATAGTATGAGTTTGCAAAATTCGTATCAAAGAGTATAACAGCCATAAACTCATCCATAAGGATAACACAAATCGGAAGCCCAACTGCCAAGCTTCAAATCTCTCTCTCTCTCTCTAAAATGGCAGCAATTTGTTCACTTTCCGCCACTCTCTCCACCAGAAGCCCCACCTCCAATACCCCTCTTTCTCCCGTGAAAATTTCCCCAAAAATTCAATGTTGCAGCTATCATCATCATCAGGTGTTTCAAGAAGAGATTTCTTGAATGGATCAGTAGCTCTACTGCCATTGGTGATTTCTTCACCTTCACTCGCCAGAGAAGTCGAGGTGGGAGCCTACCTCCCGCCGTCCTCCTCCGACCCCTCTTTCGTCCTCTTCACCGCCACTCCTAAAGACACCCCTGCTCTTCGTGCAGGTAATTAATGCACACACTTTCTTGATTTGCATTTTCATATTTGATTGATTAGGTTTTGCTAAGCATTTTGAACGGGGCCTAATTGGGATTAGGGATTATAAATTCATATCTAAGAAGGATAAAAGGTGTGTGTGTGTGTGCTTATGAAAAGTGTGAATTTAGTTGGTTGCAGGAAATGTAGAGCCGTACAAGTTCATCATCCCACCAACTTGGAAGCAATTGAGGATTGCCAACATACTATCTGGAAATTATTGCCAACCTAAGTGTGCTGAACCGTGGGTAGAGGTTAAATTCGAAAACGAAAAACAGGGCAAGGTTCAGGTGGTGGCTTCTCCTTTGATACGTCTCACAAACAAACCTAATGCCACAATCGAAGAAATTGGAAGCCCTGAAAAAGTCATTGCATCTCTTGGCCCTTTTGTCACTGGGAATACGTTAGATCCAGATGAGCTCATAGAGACTTCCATTGAGAAACGAGGCGATCAAACAGTATGTTCTTTGTATGCATCTTTTGCTTCTCAACTTGCTCCATTGTTTTCTGTTAATTTTGATTACCTGAATTGCAGTATTACAAATATGTGCTTGAGACTCCGTACGCGCTCACGGGATCGCACAATCTGGCCAAGGCAACAGCAAAAGGAAGCACTGTTGTCCTCTTTGTTGCCAGTGCCAATGATAAACAGTGGCCATCCTCTAGAAAGACTCTGGAAGCCATGCTTGATTCCTTTGAAGTCTAAATTATTGATGTCACATACTTTTATTCTTTTTGGTCAAGTGTAGTTGAACTCTGAGTGTTTCCTCTATGTGCCAATTTAATTGCTTTAATGAATGTAAACTACTTGCATATTTTGGCAGCAGAACGTGTGTGTGTGTGTGTGTGCACGAGATGATTAATCTTTTTCTTGAAGGATCAAGGGAAAATAACATATTTGGAATGAGGCATTAATTCTATGTACACTATAATGATTAAGGACAGAGCAAAAATTGGATCCAATAATGGACACAAGAATCCTGGGTTCATTATTTCATGTGTACACACAAAAACAGAGTACATCAGTCTACATCTAAAAGTTGATTATGACGGATTTCTAGTATTATAAGTTGGATACAAATAAAAGCTTCAAGGATAAACTTTTGCTATCTACAGTAGGGCTTCAACAAAATCATCCGTCCTCAAGTTGTCACAAGATGAGGAGCAGATCCCATGAATGGCAGCATGCACGAGTATGTGGCGTACTTCACACTATCAATTAACACAACAACAAAAATTCGTGAGATGGACTTTGTTCCCATCACACCATCTACATCAGCATCACCTACCTCACGAGGATCAACAAGCACAGAAACCACCATTGGAGATGCAGAACTATTTCCTTTCAAGTTCCCTTGCTCTGATTTTCTTCTCGTGCTGTGTTGCTCTGAAATATTATGGGACGAATCAGGAAGCGGAATAGGAAGACCACGAAGGATTCTCCTGTTCCTTCCCTTGCTGGTGTGCGTTGAGTTCTGATTCTGCTCTTCAGAAATATTTCTTGTGGTAGGAGCTGGAAGTATGGCCCCTGAAGCAGCAGAAGCTGACAACACATCAAACTGGAAAACTTCGCACACATACCGGAGCTCAACATTGGACCTGGATGAAAAAGATAAAGACAGTGTTATCCTTCCAAGAGCCAGGTATAAAGAAATTACTAAATGGCAGTTGGGCTTCGATTGTTTCATAATACAAATGTGACACAAAAAGAATGTATCATGTCTATTTTCACTACATGATACAGTAAAGTCACAAATTTGTGATGACAAGTAGTTGGTCAGACCTCTCCAAGATTATTTGCCGCAATTATACATAACCAAAACTAGAGAAAGACATTTATGGATGGATGTAAACAGGCTTGAAAAATGAACATCATGCAAGAATCTTTGGACATCCGACTCCAAGTCCTCAAGTGATGCAATTTTTGGAGTTCAAACCAAACTTAATTACACGAGGACATTAGTTAATTTTTTATATAATCAAGGAATCACAACTGAGGAAAGACAGCAATTACCAGCAAATCCTTCACGGAACCATTGTTGAAGCCTGCCATCCCTAGCTTTAGGGTTCCTGCTATCCCTGTGAGTTGAGCTGGAACCAAGAGCCCTTAACTGGGGGAATGCCTAGCATCATTCCTTCGGGCATCTAAATCTCCAGGAACTGCCAGACCAGTCTCAGAATGAGATGACATGGCTTTCTCACTCGCCAACACTGAATGGATAATCAAGTTACCATCTATCTTCACCAACTTATCATTCCTGGGGAGATATAATGACGCAACAAGAGGTTCGCTGACATTGGCCAATTGAACAAACTCATTGACACCTGACCCCCTCCACTATCTCTTTTTCCACCATATTTCCCACCAGCTTCACTTCCATTCAGCACCAAAACCCTACCCTGACGTTTCTCATAGAAACCTCCGCCAGCATAACTTTCTCCACCCGTCAGTGTTTCCCTTACTCCTCCATATCTCATGTTGATCATTGGCGCCAAGCCTCCAAATAACAATATGAAAAACAGCAAACCAAGAAAACTGATGCCAGCAACCTTTTTTATCTTCGGCCCCTCGTTCTTCTTACTCTTTACCTTATTCACCTTCGGCGGTTCTGCTGTTTGTTGCGATTTCAACCTTGGGATCGGCACCAGAGGCACTTGTGAACCTTGTTTCATCATATACGGTGGAGCATACGTCATCCATGGATACACCATTGACGGATGTGGGTACATACCAGGAGGCGCCGGCACCATTGGCGGGGGTGGAACTGCACCAGCCCCACCCATTTGTTGCCGCAAAGTGGTATTTTCCGCCATAAAGTAGTTAACTTTTGCATTTAGGTCTTGAATCGTCGAATGCATCATCTTCACCTTCTCCTCTAACTCAACAACATAATGTTTCTTCCTCTGTCTTGATAATTGTGCACTCTCCTATTCCTCACCAGCCTGGCCTTCCTTTTCTCATCCTTTTCATCCCCTCCACCATTATTGTCACTATTGTTATTTTCTGAATTACAGTTAGATTTCTTGCACTTATTAATTCTAACTTCAGCAGTACTATTCGGCAAATCTTCACAATCTTTTTCCTTTTCAATAAAGAGCTATTAACGTTATTTTTGGATAGCACCAGATTAATTTTCTGATTAGCAACTCTAACTCTAGCCGAACTGTTATTCGAGTTTTGGGAAGAACTTACCGACCTCGTGACGCAATTATTTGAGTCATCAGAGACATTAGAGCCACAATTCCCCGAACCCCGAGATTCTGGTGAAGGGCA
The DNA here is from genome assembly GCA_030762865.1 of Paraleonurus japonicus. Classification (NCBI taxonomy): domain Eukaryota; kingdom Viridiplantae; phylum Streptophyta; class Magnoliopsida; order Lamiales; family Lamiaceae; genus Paraleonurus; species Paraleonurus japonicus. The sequence goes on from CM061058.1 coordinate 47,934,985, forward strand.
ATCCATCACTTTCACATCACTGCCGCCATCTTCAGAATCCCTTCGATTCGATCCGTTAGATTCAGGCGACGGAACATTGAGATCACCGGAAGTCGTATTCGACTTCAACCCAGATGACACGGAATTCAGAACCCCTGAGCCATGGGAGCTGCGATCGCCAGAAAGTTTATCGTTTCCTGAAGCATGAAGCAAGTCCGAAGAAGTTGCGTTGAACAAAGAATCAAACTGGTCCACATTCGGCGAAAATTGAGAAAAACTTGCATCATATGCCGCTTGGCAATCAAATTCTGGAAATAGAGTAGGATTAAGAAGATCTTCGAGGTCATCGGCGGAAGGAATATCAAAATCGTCGAAGGAGAAATCGAAATCGAGGTCATCAACAACGACGTCGTTCCGATTGTCACCGATGACACCATCATTGTCATTGAGTTGTTGGAAAAAGAAATCGGTATCGAGGGGTGGAACTGAAAGCCCGGAATCACAATCGGTGGTTAGGATCGGCAAGGGATCAACGGAAACCACCGTCGCTTCAGCCATTCTCTGATTATGTGAGTACAATTGGGAGAAAATTGTTATTAGGGTTCAAGACGAATCTTCGAAATTAAGAATATAGACATATTATGACCCAAAATGAAAACGAGTCAATTTTTTTTTTTTGTCTTTAACCTACTATAACGTGTGTTTTTTCTTGACCTTATTATAGCTTTTTTTAGAATTATTAAATTCGAAAATATTCATGTGGATGTAATCCCTCATATATATATGTCTTCTGTAATAAAATATAACAAAATTTCGGAATTTTCAATTAAAAAGATACTGCGTTACTTATCATTCTAGATTTTTTAAGAATTTTAACACAAAATGTATTATGTCAAAGTGTGTATCAGTAATAAAATTTATTTGTATTATATTTTTTCAATAGTATAATTATTTTATTATATAAATAATAAATATTGAATTGAATATTTGTGAATATCAAATCCAACCTATAATTTTTTATTGATATTAAAAATTTTTTTTTGGTCGGTAAAAAAAAATTAGTAAAACTACATAGATATAAGGCATACCTCGGAAAGTACAGAGTTTGAAGGATTTGAGAAAAATATTTTACACAAAATTAATAAAAATTAAAATATTTAAATTTGAATTCAAATTGTAATATTTGAATACAAATTTCAAATTGTACCATTGATTTGATTCGTTTACAAACCTTCCTATATATATACTTATTTTGTCCATAAAAAATATGTTTATACTATTTTTTTCAATAATTTGTTTTGCTTAACCGCTCAATTATCATTTAAATTTTTTCACATGCTATTTACTTTATACTCATAAACAACCACTCAACTAATAAATAGATCACATAATGCTAAAAGATACTCATATTTTATATATTTTACGTTTTCTTAAAATTTGACAAAACCAAACGAAGCATACTTTTAGTGGATGAGGGAGTATTTTTTTAAGGAGAAAATACCCGAAAGCGTAAACCCCTATCCTGCACTCGATGTCCTCGATCAAACGGATTGTAAATCGAGTGATATACACGAGTGTCAGTACAATCCCTGCAGCCTTCCTATTTTGTTCTCTGGATTTTACAATACTTAAGAAATTTATCTATAGGTCCTTTCAAAAAAAAAAATTACTTTAGGTTAAAAAAAAAAAAAAAAGTGGTGGGTAAAAAGCCGGGAGATAAGAAGAGAAAGAAACCCCAAAACGCGCAGGAAAATTCCATATAAATCCACCCCATTATTCTCCGCTTTCACTCTCTTCAATTGGTGGGAGGGATATCCAAGGAAATTCGAGAAAAGGGTTTCCCTTTTCTCAATTTTCTTCCTCTCTCTGTACTCCTCGACGCAGCGGAGGAGTCACCGTACTAGTGTTTTTTGTAATTTAAATACGTTCGTAGGTAGTTTTTTTTTTTTTGTTTACCTGTAATTTCTTGGAATATGGATTTGACTTTCCAATCAGCTGTTGAATCTGACGGAAGCGGCGCCGTCTTGGAGCAGCCGGAGGCGGCGGCGGCGTATGTTTCTACGGTGGATCCATTTCTCGTTGAGGCTCTTCAAAACCCTCGTCATCGTCTAACCAGTTAGCTCTCTTTTCCCTTTTCTTTGGATTGAATTCCACTTTGGTTATCTCAATTTCGTGGGGGCGTCGTATATCTATGGTTTTATTGGGTATGATTGTGGTAGATTTGTGTTTTCCTATGTTTAATTGGATGCCTAGTTCTGACTATAATGGGGTTGAAGCTGTTTGAAGTTTGATTGTTTTTATTGGGATCTAATGGGAATTAATTCTGGTAACAAGGTTTTCCTTTTGATTTACTTTAATTGCTGTTCAAGTATTAAGGTCTTACTTGATGTAGATCTGCATCGGCAGAAACTGAATGGTGCATCAATTGGACTTATTGTTTCTCTAAAATGAAGAGTTCACGAGGGATTAATTTTCAAGGTTTCGTATAATATAATTCTCGAATATGGGAATCTTGCCAGTTGCCACTGTTAATTCTGGAATGTTTTATGTGAGCATGAATTGTATTTTTGTTGTGTCGGTAATGTGCATTGTTTCTGGTATAGCTGACATACACTTGATGTTTAGTTGGCCAGAAATTCAAACTGATTGTATACTAACATGCTTTAATCACACTGGCTTACATGCGTTCCCTAAAATGTGAATGTAGAGGAGGATCTGTAGGCATACAAAATAGCTGAATCGGATGAGGATAGTGTATAAGAGCTCTGATTTGATAGTTTGATGAATGTAATTGATGATAGGGGTAATTTGGTATGTGGCTGAAGAATGGAAAGCTCAAATAACTAATAGAATTTTAGTCAATCAGTTCAAACCTTTACCAGAGCCTCTATCCAAAAAAATAAATAAAAGGGGATCCCTGTAAACTAAGAATGTGGAGAGTAAATGTTCTTTGTGAGAACAGCAATTCTGTTTCATCCTAATACTTTTAAGTGCAACAATTGTTATACACGTGAGAACTTAGATGCTATGGAAGAGCTGTGTGTTTGTCTCATATTTTGTCTTAGGTTCTTGTGTGGTAGATTTTTGGATGTTATTTGAATCCTAGAGTTGTGCTTACAGTCAGTTTACTTTATGGATAGATGACCACTTGCGTTCCTTTATCTTACTGATATTGTTTTGTTACCATGTTTCCTTAATTGTTATAATAATTATTTACCAATTACCATGATAGATTTCTCTTTTAAATCTACATAAGCTGATTGGAATTTTTTGTTAAGTGTTGTTCTAATAATAGTAAAAACTTTTTTTGTGATTATGCAGTTTTAATTTGGGAGCTGTAATCATTTGTATGATTATCTTGATAGGTCTACCATGATATTTTGTTCATTTGATGTTTGTATTACCAAGTTCTGTTTATTTTAAAAGGTAATATTGATAGTTTGATACCATTTATTAATTTTCATTTTCAGTTCTACGAATGGAGCTGGATATACAGAAGTTTCTACAGAACTCTGATAAACAACAGTTTGAGTTTCCACACTTCCCTACTTCTTACCTTCGTCTTGCAGCTCATCGTGTTGCTCAACACTATGGCTTGCAGACCATAGCTCAGGATAATGCTGTAGATGGGCAAGGATTCCGGATTTTGGTTATAAAGAAACCAGAGAGTAAGTTCCCTGCTGTTTGTTTATCTGATGTACCAGCTAAAAAGTCAGAAAATGACAAACTTGATCAGATGAAGATTGTCATAAGACCAAGACCCAAAACTTGCTCAAATGATGCCAATCATCTGGGGCATAAACGCAGTCCAGTGAGATCTGTGGAAGAGAGGAAAGAGGAATATGACCGAGCACGGGCTCGTATCTTCAGTAGTCCAAGTAGTTCCGAGTCTGAAGATACTATGACCCCACATGGTTCTGATGGGAGGAGTTTGAATGCAAATGATAATGAAGTTTTGAGGAATTACAGTCTGGAAGGTGATAAAAACCTCTTCATCAGGGAATTGGGTAATTCTTCTAGAGTAGCCATTTTTAGGGACCGGGAGAAGGATCGCACTGACCCTGATTATGATCGCAGTTATGACAGGTATTTTCTGGAAAACTTGGTTATAGTAGGGTGTATATATTTTTTCTTGGTTCTGTTTCCTCATGTCTACATTTATCAATTATCCTCTTCTTCCGATGCAATCTTTGCTTTGCTCATAAGTTCTTTTTCATGAGATGCAGATATGTTAGGAACATTCCAAATGCCCAAAGCTTCAATGCAGCAGCACCATTTAATATGCAGAAATTCCAGGGTCCATTTGTCCATTACGAATCGATTTTCCCTCATCCAGCTCAGATGGCTGCACCTCCTCCTCCTCCTCCTCCCCCTCCTCAGGCTTCAGTTAACTACAGGACTCCCGTGATGAGCCCCTACTGTGCCATGGGATTGAACCATACTTCTAGGGATGCCTTATACATGCAGTGGCCAACTCAGTCCGTGATGTATGCCCAGTCATATGACCAGCTAAGACAAGTATGTTTCCAGGTAGGCTTATGTACTATACTGTAATAACAGATGGAACCATAATCCATTGTTTTTTTATTTTGGAATTTATTATAATTAAATTGGTGTCTCTTGCAGGCACCCTTCTTTCAGCAGCCTCTAAGTTTCGATTACTCCCAAAACCATCGATGACAGTTGACAAGTTACCTGTGGAAATATATGTTATTCTAGGAAATTGTCCTCATTTAGGATGTAGTGTTTAAAGACAGTCGAACTTGGTTCTTGTGTTGGTAATTTCATTTTTGTCCTTGGTTTTTTCATTTGTTGTAAGGTGGCGAAGAATTTTAGTATGGACTGAGTAATATTTGTTTGTCGGTAGACTCAACCTCTGGTGTGATTTTGGATTGTTTTCTCAGTGTTTCCTATTTTTTGTTTGCGTAATAATAGATTCATCTCACCTATTTTTATTTACATCCATACTTGAAAATGAATCAGAAAGCTAAGTTGAATCAATCTAAAACTATGAATATTGAACATGTTAGAAATGAATGAAAAGAGAATAACGATGATAATGGTATTAAGATGTTGAAGCCGGAATGCTCGATTATTAACTTGTTTCTTCGCCATTACAAACTGGAGTATGTATTGGAAGTAGTAGATGGGTAATTACAAAAGACCCACAGAATAATGGTGCAAGTGTAACCATTCACTACCATATCATGCTCTGAAGTCGGCCTCCAATTGGATCATCCTTGATCTTAGCAAGAATCAACCAATACGTTGCTTTAATTAAACCATTTACACACTTGTCATGCTTTTCCTATACTTGAGACACAAAATTCACTCATAATACAACTACTAATTCTTATAAGCACATCGAAAATCCATCAGAGCTGAAATTAAGTAGAATAGCAACTATAATTGTTATCTGATTTTCACAAGGCCAAATTGGCTAACAATGGAGTGTACAAGTGGCTAACCTAATACTCAATCATCACCAGTGGGGAAGAGGGTGAGAACTTTTCGCCCATTCGCCGGAGTTGCAGACTCCAAATCCTCCATATAAGGCGGCACCAAGGCGGCATTGTTGCTATGTATGGGAGTCCCTATCCTCTGCTGCCTCATGAAAGGGTGCTCAAATTGCCCATTCGGCGGTGAGCTACCAAAAGGCCTAAACTGTTGATGGGGGACAAAGGGCATATAATGGTCGGAATTGGGCCTACCCGGATGCAGAAAATGGGGCGGCACAGGGAACTGGCGAACAGATGATCGGTGGCGGGGTCCATGGCGGCGCTGTTGTTTCCTCCGCCGCTGGAGATGCTCTGCATCCGCTTTAAATACAGGCGGTACTTCTGCAAATGACTAGCGACATTCTCTCTGGTGAGGCCATCGACGCTCATGAGCTGCATAATTGTCTTGGGAACAGCGTTCTTAATCCCTAAATGGGCGACCGCATCCACGAATCTCTTGTGCAGCTGCGGGGTCCACACCAGGCGAGGGCGCTTCAGAGTCCTCGCTGGCTCCTCCGTTCCGCCGCCCTCCGCCGAGTCGAATTCCGCTGACGAATTGGGTTGGGAGGAGTGGCCAGTTGGCAGCGGCGGCGTCTGGGTTTGGTGAGGGTTAGAAATGTTGAAAGCAAGTGCAAGATCAGGGGTTATTAGGGATTGGGATAAGGGCATCAGCTCCTCCGGCGCCGGCAATTCATCTTCCCATTTCGAAAACCAATTCGAATCCTCTTCCCTCATATTTCTCTCTCCTACTCTTCAAAGCCAATTTGGATATACTTTCTAAAAAGGATCTTTTACAAGAACCGTTGCTCCTTTTCTTGAAACCAAAAATTAAAAAAATCCCTGTTCTTTTGCGGAGAAAATATAGGATGAATTAGAGAGAGTGGAGTTTTATGTGATGATCTTTTCTTCTCTCTCTCTCTCTAAATCAAGAATGATATTTTGAGAGAGGGAAAGGGTGGGGTAAGTTTGTGAAGGGGGGTGATCGAGGTGGATCTTGTTTTCTTTCTTTTCAGGTTTTATTGAGGTTACTGGTGCTGGCGCAGATGCTTTTTCTTATGATCTGTGGGGGTGTGATATTTTCTTGGATTTAGGGGTCTTTTTATGCTGAGTTTCTGTTTTCTTGAGAGTTTGTGTCACTACTAAAAATGGTTCACAAAAACCACATCAAATAAATCTAATGCAAGATTCAAATAAAAATACTAATATTTTTTAAATTTAATATATTATATTTAAAAAAATTATTATACTTTGAGTATTTTATAAAAAAGATTGAAATAAGAATAAATTAATCGGGTCTTGAATTGAGACGAAAAAAAAAAATTGGATCTTAAATTGAGAAAAATAAAAATTATACTCTATTTTAAAATACTTCAAAATTCACCTAAATTGAGACTCAAACTAAAAGTTGAGCCCTAATATGGAATTCTTCCATTAATAATTTTATTAAAATTAAGGTCAGTATTATTTTTTCACTTAATAATATTAATGAGCTTTATTAAATAATATTAATTATACGGTGTAATTAATGCACTCAAATGCTACTAAAAAAGAAAACTCATCCCTACTTAATTAGAACAAAAAAATAATTGTACGGTGAAATTAATGATCAATGCTACTTTAAAAAATAAAAATAAATCATCCCTACTTCTTAGAACAAAAAACACCTTAATTTTAAAAATCGTATCCATAATTTTATTTTAATAATAATATAAAATTGTCTACATTCGTATATACATATTATTTATGATTCTAATTTTCTAGGACATAATATTGATATGTTTTCGAGCGTGAAAGGTACGCAGATTCTTGATTCGCTTCATGGATGTACACTGGACCCGTTGATAATTTTAGGATGGGCCAAAAAAATTTCTTTGTATTCGAGTATTAATTAATATAACAGACGAAATAAAAATATATATTCCTTCCGTCTTAATCGTGCTAATTTTTTTAGATCTCTTAGGCTAATCTCAAATTAGCAACTCAAAGCAAAATTATAGAGTTGGTTTTCAATAAGAAATTTAATTAAACAGAACATTAATTTTAAAGATGGGTTAGAGAAACCATAAAAGCTGTTTACTCTTGTAATTTACTTACTGTTCTCTGTTTTCCTTGCTACTGTAACTTTCTGTACTCACAGGAGGTGGTCATATTAATAATTTTGTTTTATACTGAGAAAAAAAAACTGTTTTATTGATTAAAAAATGGCGCTTGTAATGCACGCTCCTTGGTGGAGTTTGAATGAAAAGTTTGGCATTTTGATAATAACTTGGTGGGTTTTTTGTACTTGTGTGGGAAAAGTGAATTGGGAAATTATTACAAAATGTAGGATTGAGGCTGGTGGTGGTGGGACCACATACATAAAATATTATATAATTATTACTTTCAACTTCCAAGATTTACCATTTATTGTAGTAATTTTTATTTATTTAGGTATTGATACTTGATATGATAAAATTAATAATAAATTTATAAATAGTCAGTCCTTTAATTATTAAATTACATAGTGGAACTATACTAACTTATGCATATTTTGTCTGCGATGTATTTAGTAAGGGTGACGCATAAGAGATAGGAAAAAGTTGATAATTAAAACTACAACAATGGAATTACTAAATAAAACGTGTTGGTGAACCTTAATAAGATATTGTGTAATTATTGTGGTTATACACATGAAAATAACAAATATCATTTTTAGTATATTCCATTATATGTAACGACACGTATGTCGGAGTAATAGTATCATTGTTATATTGTATTTGGGAAAAGATAAATTAGATAGAGATAATTTATCTTTTTTCTTTTTGGGTAGATAGACAGTCTTTTCTTGTCTTAGAATGGAATATTTTTGGGTGCTCGATGTGATTTGTGGTTTAATTGTAAATTGCAATGATAGAAGTCCTGAAAATAATAACATTATATCTTTCTCTCTCTCTCTTTTTTTTTATTTTTTTGTCCTAATGTATATTTCGTTATCAATCTTTTTTAACACGTATTTTTATATTTAATATATGATGTTGAAATATTTTTATGTTGTACATTTATCATGTGTTTAATTGATATTGATAGAACATGTAGAATGGATGATATGGTTCGATAGAAAATATCTATATTTGATTTTAACATGAAATTGAAGAAATGCATTTAAATTAAGATATTGTTGGGTGGTAATGGTTATGTTACTTATTAATTTTTAGAAAAATATTATTCCCTCATATTCAAAATGTATTAATTTTTATTTTATTGATAATTTAAATGTCATTTTATACTTTTTAATGTTATTTAATTATATATTTTTAAATATTATTCTTAAACTTTTTAAAATCAATTTAGATCATAATAGTCTTTAAAGTTTACTATAAAATGTATAAGCTATTAATTAAGAATGTATGAGAAGTCAATAATTTTCTTAATACGTGTGTATTGATTTAAAATGATATACATGTTCAATAAGAGAGATTATTATTTTGGACTGGATTAGTTGGTGATTTTCCTAAATAAAAAAATATAATTCATTTATAACCATGCTTCCATATTGAATTAAATTATTTAAATTGTCTGGCAATATATATGAAGGTACAATATTGAAGATAAATGGAGAAAAAAACAAATTAGCTAAATGATTGAAATTAAAATAAAATAGGAATAAAAAAGAAATGCATTTTGTGAACCACTTACACCAAAAAATTACCATGTATCATTCAATTTTTATTCTTTTTGATCAAATACTTGAAACTCTTGGTTAAATACTTGATACTTTAAATATATTTTTTTAAAACTTGAGACTTTAAATTTAAATATTATAATTCTGTATTTTTATATTATGTATGAATAATTTGAATAGTAAAAAAATTATTTATTGTTGATAATCCTAAAAATAATATGATACCACCCACTTTAGTCTTGATATTTTGGATGAGATTCTTAATATTTTTGATAAAATATTTTAACACTTTAATTTTTTTAAAAATAGTACATGATAATCCTTATAGTTTAACTGTTTAAGTGGTTAACACAGTACTAACTCTAATAAAAAAAAAAAAAAGTCAATTATATCTATCTTCTTACATAATAATAAGACAAAGGCTTAATTGTTAATATTATTGTCGTTATTCAAACATCAAAGGTTCATATTCCTTTTCCTTTTATGAGTTAAGGTAGCATTATGGGCTTTTAGCTAACACTTGAAGCATTAATTGGGTCATAATCACTTTGGGCTTATATTTTTGGGCCTTTAAGCAATAATGGGCCTGGAAATTGGTTAGTTGGATTATAGGCCCATACACTTTTTCTGCAGCATTTCTTAGTGGCCCAGGTTATATGCACACACTTTTTATTGAGAACACACACCTGAGATAATTTAAAAGTTAAATATATGTGTAATGACAAAAATATCACCTTATTTGTATTATATTTATGTGTTATATATTAGTTGTTGAGTAATTTTCGATGTTAATGAACATAATTACGACGATAAATATTATTTTTGGTGTTTGAATTTTATAAATTTTTAAGTCGATTTTATGAAAATGTGACCAACTTTCGATTTTTTTTGAAAAATAGACTAATTTTCGAAAATAATTTCGAAAAAAAAAAATGACATATTTTCGTAAAAAATATTCAAGCGGTTTACAATTTTGAAATTGAATAATAAAGGGTATTTTAGGAAGTTAATAGGGGATGTACTCAATAATTGGTGGGTGTTTTCATCACATGGGTGTTCTCAATAAAAAAGTGAGTGCATATAACCTGGGCCTTTCTTAGTGGTTTATTAACCATCTCCACAAAATCGACACAGAATTATTTCATTAAAGTGTATGTTTTCTTATCTCTATCATTATCCTTTAATGATATTATTACAAATTATTTAATAACCGCTTTCATATCATAGTCAAGCTCATAAAGGCTTGTGGTCCAATTTCCCTCTATTACACCTAATTCATACAAATTTTCATAAAGCATATAAATAAATGCATTTAGTGTTTGTTGATTTGGAAAAATTTAAGGCTCCATTTGGATATGGAGTCATTTGAAATCAATGGATTTGAGAATAATACATCATATATTTACAGGCCAAAATAGAAAAAAATTAAATAAATGAATTTAATTCACACAAATATTATGCACAAGTAGAAGGATTTCAAATGACAAGCTTTTGTGAGAAATTTGAAATTCTCGCACTTGTAAGTAATATTTACGTGAACCAAATCCATTCATTTATGGGGTGTTTGGTTTACACCTTTAAAGGTAAGGAATAATAATGAAAGAAGAGTGTGATGTTTGGTTGAGAGGAATCAAATATTTGATATCTTAAATGTGAGTAATGAAAGGCATAGATTCATTCCTCACCATTTTGGGAGGAATGAAAGTCATTCCTTTCTAAAATTTCATATATAATTTTTTAAAAATTTATTTATTCTCTAAATTATTTATTAATATTAATAATAATATTCTAAGCATAATTATTATATAATATATTTTTAATATTAAAAAGAGTTAATAATAATTTTTATTAAAATCAAACACTTTTATGGTAATAATAGTCATATCTACATATAAATCAAATAATTCAACAATAACTAACATATTCATGATGTATGAATGTGAATGTATAATATATTATTCTCAAATCTCATGATGTATGAATTCAAATGGAGTCTAAATGTATATATTTAGGCCCACGTACATGCACAAGTCAAACCATTGGATAACATGTAAGATTTTATTCCTTATTAGTATTATATTAAAGGGTCAGAATTAACTTAAGTTTGTAAATAGGAAAGAATAATAATCACGTTGCATATAGACAGAATATTGGTTATTGGTCTCTCACAATTATGACTTATTTACATGTGATGTTACTAAGAAAATTCATATCAACAAGCTTTTTCTTATTTTTCATAAATTTTTATTTTTACTAGCTAGAAAATTCGATGTCATTAATCTAAAATGTAGACCGAATAAGTTATGCATAGAAGTACGTAATAATTTTAAATATATAAAATACCAAATTTTAAAAAAAAATTAATTTCATAGGTTATCTTTGTCAAATTTATTGAAATATGATATTTTATAGCATATTAAATGACATTACCAAATTTACCATAAAACTGGTGTGAACCCATACCCAAAACCTTTTGTCGGCAAACTACAATTATAGGAATATGTCGCTTTCTAACCAACTCAAACAATTAATTAAAGCCACTATTACCTTAATAATCATCACTACTTATTTACTTTGTAATGGTAAACTTCTATTAAGTTGTTAAAATTTGAGGGGTCTCTTTGCCCCGACAAGAACCAATCAAACAGTGAAGGTATCTCAACAATAATTTAAGTAATGATGATTATATTAAACTTTAACAACAATATATTACAAATTGCATACATATTCTGTCAAAAAATAAATTTTTTTTTTTTTTAACGGTCAAGAAAATTTTTATAACATTTGAGTACAAGGGGTACTCAACCCATAAGAACACTACAATACAATTAAGAAAGGATCACAAGGAAAGACCATGGATCCCTAGCCACATACTAAACTTAACGGAGCATAACAACAGCTCTTTGCAACTAATCCAATATTAAATCCTAATCTTAAGAGTATTAATCACCCTATTCACCATAACATTGCTATTCTGTCAAAAAATAATAATAATAACATATTATTATTAGGTTAACTTATATATAGTTATATTAACAAATAAAATTAAAACCATTTTTAAATATTGAGTAAAAGCAACCTTTTTATTAGAACTCTTTTTCACTTGCAACGAAACTGCTGAAGTTTGGACGTTGAAAATTGAAGATTTAAATACTTATGAAAAAACAGAAAAAACGTGAAAAAAAAGTAGAAATAGTCAAAATATGTAGGCAATTAAAGAAATGGCGGGACCCGCCAAAATATGTACTGTTGATATCATTATATTATTATTATTATTATTATTATATACATAATAATCAATTTTAATAAATTAAAACAGATAACATAAAATATTCTAGCGATGTTGAACGAGTTGGATAAATTCAGTACCATGTAGTATGAATTTATAGGATTGTGTTTTAATAAAAAGAATTGGATTATAAATATTTTTAATCTACCTTGATCAATTTGTTGTTTAAATTAATTTCGGTAAATATCTATGACTGAAATTTTGAATTTGACTTGAGAATATAACATTTTTAGTTGAATATATGACGGTGATTGGGTCAAGAATAATTCTTTGACAAACGATTTGGTCAATATACGCGTGGACACATGTGTAGTTTTGGGTAATTTAATTTCAATGTCAAAATAAATGAAAATTGATGATGGTACAACTTACAACTAACGTTGCAGTAAAGTTCAACAAATACATCACAAACAAAATGCAGACCCACTTCAAAACGCATTTAACTCAACTCGATAAAAGCTTGTCAAACAAATAAGGCAAAAACTTGTGTGCCACGTTCAAAATGTCATTCCCAAATTATAAGGCCGTCTCACAAGACCTACTCAACAAATAATGTAGCCCTACTTGATTTTATTAAGGTTCAGCTCCATTCAATTTTAAATGCAAGTAAAATCACAACTACAGAAATGTAAAGTTAATTATGTTCAAATTGTGGCCTCCCAAAATCTGCCAAAAGGGTACATATGAATGTACAAAGGAAGTCATGACTAAGGAGGACTGAAATAAGTGTCCATAGCATCTCTTTGGTATGCTCATCCAAATGATAAACTGTAGTCTATTGTTGTACGATATAAAGAAAAATCCGAGCAATCTTTTAGAATTCTCAGTTCAAGACTAAATTAACAGGGAGGTCAGCGACATCATTCCACTCCATTTACTGGTTAAGGTAGAAGAAAATCAAACATTTTCAGACCTACGTTTATTAGTTTACCGTTGTCCCTGACCCCATCGTCTATTGTGGTTGCCCTTCATTTGTGGGTTCCTCTGAACAAGACTATGCTTGGGGAGCTCATGCAACTCCACAACTTGTATCGTTCTCTGCTTCTTGGCTATTGAAAAGTACAAAAATTACGAATTAGATGAGCACTATAATGATCATGGTTAAGAAACTATAGGCTAGATCATTGGATTTAAATCTAACTAACCGTTCTCAGCTTCTTGGTATCGCTCATGAAGTTTCCTCTTAGCAAGCTCTAGTTTCATCGGTTCTGAAGCCGTATTGTCACAATTCAATTTCTGATAGAAAAACTTTAATAGCAGTGAGATACAGATCAAACTAGGAACTATATAAACATATTTCATTATGTTTAAAAATCATGCACCTCTCGTTGATGAGGAGTTGGTTTCTTCTGAACTGTAGCGTTTCTGTGGTCCTTCATCACATTGTTAATATTTGATGCTTTTGGTCTTGCAGTGCTAGACTCTCCGGTGAGAGGCTTTGATCGGCCTGGTCCATTAGGTTTACATGGAGGGGCTTCTTTCTTCATCATAGATTCTTGATTTATCTTGTTTCTCCAATCATTTGGAGCATTCTGACTTTCAAACTTCTGTATAGGGATGTCTCTTCTTTCGGGTCTACGCATTCTGCCATTTTCTCGGTTCTTGTTGAATTCCCCACTGTTTCAAGATCTGAAACACCAACCCGAATCAAAGCATAAATATTTCTTCATTTTTAGTGGTAAGTATATAGAACCAAATAGCAAAAGCGAAACAGAAAGACTTTGGAGCATAAGGACAACAAAGTACTCACTTCCATCATCGTCCATGCCATCGAAGAACTTTGTGAATCAACAGACATAAGAAAACCAAAGTCAGTCGACATGCAGAATGATAGAATTAAAAATATCCCAATCAAAGAACAAGAGTATATGACACCTGTGACAACTCCATTGAAGATGGAGTAGCAAAGAAAGCTCCTTCATCAAGCGGAGGAGATGGAAGTCCTTCCTCATCTTCGTCCACAGATGTTTTGCGGATTCTGTTGTAACTTCTGCAACGTTAACACGTGCGTAAGATTCCAGATATAAACAGCAAATTGTAAAGATTCCAGGTTAGCAAAGACCATTTCAAGTTAAACTACCTGCAATGGCTGTTGTAGCTCTAACCCATTCGTCAACCATGAGTTTCCAGTCCCTACATTTCCGGGAAAGGGATCAGACATCGAGGATTAAAAAGAGCAACAAGATGGAATAAAGTATTCGCAATGCAACGTGTCAAGCACTTTTCTTGCTATCAAATTCCGCCTTTTAGGCAAACACAACGACAAACTAAGAGAACAGAAAACGGATGTCATACATTTCAACGAACATTAACTACATAGGTACATAAGAGGTAAGATTTCGTACTCAATTAATGTCCTAACAAGATTCCGTATTTCCTTTGATCCACGTTTCCTCAGAGAGTTAACAGACTTTCCAATCGCTGTTGCCTGAAATCGAAACAAACTAGATAAGAACTTTTACCACGACACGTGGGACAAAAATGATCTACAAACACCACGAAGATACCTTCAGAATCTCCACGGATAAATGCATCAGCTGAAGCCGTCTTAGTGAATCAAACAACAACTCATCAGACTGCCAAGCAAACAAAATGTAATCAAAACCAGAAATAACCCGAAGCTAACAAGCAATGTGTCCAGGAATAGACCAAACAATCAGTTCCACAATGTATCAGTACCAAAAAGAAACACGGATCACTTACAGAGCCATAAAAACACCAACATTTTTCTTCTCATTGAAGAACAACTTATAGTAATGATGAACTGATCATGATGGATTATACTCGTGTAATGAATTGAAAAACTCAATGTCAAATAAGCTACCTACTAGAAATAAACATATAAATGGAAAAACTCTATCTGCAAATTCATCAGAAACAAGAAACTTAACCCAAGTAAACTGTAATAACAAACATAAACCGAACCTTTTCTTCACTATTATCAACAATTTCTTTGATCCTCAAAACCTCCTCAAAAGCTGTGACTCCTCCTCAATCTCATCATTCAGAGCTTCAGCATCTTCATAACTGTGATTGCTAACCTGATTTACATTCATTTTCATGATCTCTCTATGATCATCATCTTCATCTCCACTACTATTCACTTTGCTCTCTTTTGTATCCTTACTCCCTCCAGCTTCTACCCCACTTTTACACTTGACATCATCGTTATCATCATCATTTCTATCCAAACAATCGCCATTGGGAACAGATAATTCAATTCTATTGCAACCCAAACACTTGGCCACTTTACAAGTGAACAACATCTCAGCAATTCGATCCCTCTTCAGTTTGAAATCATGGGGACAATCGGATGCAGCAATCATAATTGCATGTTCAATTATATCAAAGATATCAGAATTTGCACCGCTGAAATAATCTCTCCATTTATCAAGACTCACTGGAGTATTCGCCATGGTGTAAACTCAAAACCCTTGATAGTTAATAAGAAATAAATTCTTCAATGTTGGTCTTAAAAACTCGATCCGATAATAACCAGAAACCAGAACCTTAATTAATGTTCAGGAAATTGGAAAAGTTCTTGTAACTGATTGAAAAGGCGATTAAAAAATAAAATTGAATTTACAGCTAGGGATGATCAGAGACGACTGGGAATAGTAGAAAAGTATAAAATTCACCAACAATTGATTTTCAGAAATCGAAGTAAATTTTGTACGAATCTGTATAGCAGTCCGAGAAACCTTTCTGGGAAGAGCAGAAAAAGGATAATCGAAAAAGGGTTGTGCTTATGACAAATGAAGCTGATAGACTCGACACAAATCAATGGCGAAATCCAGAGAAAGGTTATGTGAGGCATTCACAGAAGAATATATCATACATCTCTCTCTCTCTCTCTCTCATACGATACAATACAATATGCTGCTAGCAAATGAGATAGAGACTACTATTAATTTCGGATTTTCCATTTTTCTCTCTCTCTCTAGATTTGGTATCTATTTTCCGAGTTCTTGATAGAGTACATAAAAATTAAATAAAAAATAAAGATAACCAAATAATTAATAAATAATCAAATTGGAGAAAAATTCAACTCCACGTTTGGTTTTCTTGGAAGAGCCGCTTAGCTGTCCAACATTTGAAGACCCACTTTTCAACCCACATAGAATCTGAATGACACATTTTCTTGCCTTTGCTTATTGTAACTATAATTCATTATTCACAAATTGTAATTTTAAAATCTTAGGGGTAAGATAAAGTTTATTCACAAATTTAAAGATATTTATTGTAATTTTAAAATCTTAGGGATAAAAATTTTTCAAAAAAATAAAAATCTTAGGGATAAGATAAAGTTTGTTCAAAAATTTAAAGATAAATATAATATAATAATATATTTAAAACTAAAATGTTACTGTAATTTTAAAATCTTAGGGATAAGATAAAGTTTGTTCAACTTTGCTGTTTTGCCGAATATAGATTTGGAGTTTCCAAATCCCAAACTACATTTATTTCCAGACCATGTAGTTGGATTTGTTATAATTTTATTTTAATACTGCTATTTTCACTTTTTTAAACAATTTATTGATAGTATTAAACTAATATTATTTCATTTATTCAATAATACATTACACTTATGAATTAATATCACAGTGTAAAATATTATGATAGTAGTTTATAAGATTTATTTCATCCTGATAAAAAAATAGATTTATTTAATAATATTATTGTACTTATAATTAATATTGCAATGTAATATATTATGATATTAATTTATAAGAATAATAATATTAATTTTATTTGGTGAATAAATTTATTTGTATGTATATATTTATTGGGCACCCAAATTCGAAAATAGTCATTCAGTATGTTAAGAATGTAAATCATGTTATTAATTTTATGGTACAAAACATAAATTGAGTTGAAATAGTTTCTCACATTTTTACTATATATTAAATGTAAGAGTTCCAGCTGACTTTTAAATTTCATTTTTTTAATGTAGAATAATTAAAGCGTGTTTGACGTGTTCACTGAATTCGGTGCAAATAAAATATCATGGAACGATTTAAAAAAATATATAGTGTGTTTTTCTTAAGAAAATTAGCTATTCGATATTATTGCAATTTGATTAGAAAACAGTAGTTTTATTCTGGCACATTATAATATTGATTTTACAAAGAAATTTATAACATGTGCGATTCAGATAATATGGAAAACTTGCAAATCTTTAAAAGTCAATTTCTCGTAAACTACCAATAAATACGTGATTATTTTATTGCAATAGGAACAATATGTACAGGGATTGGGGTACATCGACGTAAATTACATATTATGTACATAATTAAATAAAGATCGTTTTTCTTTAAAAGAATAAAAAATAAAGATCGTTTTTATTTGTTGATCAATAATATCTTCTACTTAGGAATATTACATTATATTATACTATTAAAAAAATCTTATAAGAGATTATGACAAACATCATATAATATTTTACAAATACAAGTTCAGAATGTATTGTGGTACATTAAATTAACAGAGATAATATGAACAAAGAATAGAAGACCATAGGATGCCAAATGAGTAAAAACTACTCAACGTAAACAATTAAAATAAACAATAAAATAAATTTATGCCTAAAGAAATTTAAAAATAAGAGCTATAGGAAAGGCTATCCATAAAAATTAGAGGCTCGATCAATAATAAAAATTTGTGATAGGCACAGACATCCTAACAAAACGAAAAGTTAAAATATTAGTTTTTCTATGAATAAGATAAAAGAAATATAATATCTAATCGGTTGTAATATAGTTTTAGGAATTATAGATAAAAAATAATCTAGTTTGACTCTGAAGTGTGTCTTAGTAGGAATAAAGTGATAATCTCTACTATAAAAATTATTGATTGACGCACTTGTCGATCTACCTCTCTCCCTACGTAAGTAACATCTCGGTTGTCAAAGACCATAAATTTTGATTTCACAAGATAAATCGAAAAAATAAAAATAAAGACTCTCCACGTAAGAGATGAAACAAAAATTCTCAACTTAGAAGAGGAAAATAGAGGGTCTCAATTCTGAAATCAAAATCTCTTTCAATAATGCAACACTTAATTAGATGGGAAAGATTATTGACTAAACCTTCACTTTGATTTAACCAAAAGTATTTACATTTTAAAGAAAAATAGTAGGTGTTGTAAATACACTTTTAAAGGCTAAATTCTGAAGATAAGTCAACTCTTAATTTCAAATTATTACCACAAACTTATTATTTTAAATTATTTCTCATACCACTGAAATGGATTTGAATAGATTTTCATACAAATTAAAAAGATATACTCCATCGACCTCGTATTTGATGTAACATTTACTATTCGGTAAAATTTTAATGTAAAAATTATTTAATAATATAAATTATTTTTTTGTGGATATAGGATAGTCTTTTCAATTTTAATAAAAAAATTATTTAATAGTATTAAATTAGGTTAATATGAGAAAAGTAATGACATGTGATGTAATATTAAGGCGTGTGAGGGAGATAAATAAAAACAATAAAATTGTTTTATTGTTATTTAAGAAAATGATGTATCTAATACGAGATGAACATTTTTATAAATGATGCATCAATACAAGATAGAGACTTAGAGTGAATATTAAATATTGTCAAAAGGTGTATTTAAAATAAGTAAAAGGTGTATTTGGATTTTGTCTAATTAGTTATTTATTAAAAAGAAAAAAAAAAAAGTCTTGTTTGATCTTAAACTAATTTTAAATTAATTTTATAATAAAAAATATTTTATTTTGAATAATTCAAATATAAACATATATTTATTTAAAATAATATTTAATATTCATCTAATATTTAAAATAACATATATCTATCTACTCACAAATTCAATTATATTAATTTGAATATAAATTTATATAATAAATATATCCATAAAATAATATTACAATTTAAATTAAACAAGTCCTAAGGCGATATCGCAGGGGAGTTTCTATAAAATTCATGATGCGTCTTAAATTTATTTGATCGGGGCCAAACCCATCCAATCAAGATATGTTCATTTGCGAATTTGAATTTGATAGAAAAGTAGTTAATTATTTTAAGAGTCATTATATTTGTGAGATGGGAAAAATTCATTTTTGGTCTAAAGTTTACCTTTTTCTAGATTTGGTACCCCACCTTTAGGTACTTTTAAAATTGGTCATCAAAGTTTATTTTTGTTTCAAATTTGGTCCAGTCGAGTTGGCCGTCATTGACTAACAAAATCACTGCTTTTAGGCGTGAATTCATCTAGGGTTATAAGTATTGCCCAAATTCGACGGACACTTCCCTCTTCTATCAAAACCCTAATTTTTTCAATTTTTGTCCTTGTGTAGCTTAATATTTTTCATTACCGATAAAAAAATATATTTTTCATTAAATGTAATGTATTCTATTACATGAAATATATGTGAAATTAATCTACAATGTTTTTTTAATGAATTTAGATATTTCACGAAATAAAGTGAACATTAAATACAAATAAATATTATTATTAGTACCCCATCCTATTCTTGTGTGGAATAGAAAGAACTTTTTGTTTATTTGTATACATGATTTAATGTTCACTTTGTTTCGTGAAATATATAAATTCATTAAAAAGACATTGTAGATTAATTCCACATACATTTCAAAAATAAAATACATTACATTTAATGAAAAATATATTTTTTTATCGGTAATAAAAATATTAAGCTACACAAGTGCCAAAAATTGATCCGATAGAAGAGGGAAGTGAACTATCGAATTTGGGGGCAATACTTATAACCCTAGATGAATTCGCGCCTAAAATGCCGTTAGTCAACCGATCACGGCGGACCAATTTTGAGACAAAAATGAACTTTGGTGTCCAATTTTGAGAGTGCCTAAAGGTGGGGTACCAAATCTGAAAAGATAAACTTTGGGTACTAAAAATGATTTTTTCCAAATTAATTACAAAGAATCACAAGGATCATCACAACTACATTCACAATGCACATCTAAGGTTGGTATCTCAATCATGAAAACTAATGCTCCTAGAAACATTCAACTGTAGTGACATACCAACTTTAAGGTCCGTCCGTCTCGGGATTTCTTTCACATTTTTTTTTCATTTTTCACACCTTTAAAATGGAATACACTCCATCCACAAACTACACCCTCATAATACTATTTAAATTTAAAAAATATCACTCTTATTTTATTCTAATTTATTATTTCTCCTACATTGTATCTCATTCAACCAACCAAAATATCTTACATTTTATTCTCTCTCCTACAAGAAAATTTGAATTTTGTTAGCCCTCCTCCATATGAAAGAAATTATGGGAAGGAGAGAATAATATTTTTCATTTATTATTTTTTGAACAAAATATTTTTTTCATTTATTATTAATTTATAAAAATATAATAATATTACTCCCTCCATCCCATAAAAGCTTTCACACTTTCCTTTTTCGTCCGTCCCAATATAAGTTTCACACCCTTAAAATGGAAAACCTTTTATAAACTCCACCCTCACAATTTTCACTAATTTACACAAATGTCATTACTTTTACTCTCACATACACATATCCCAATAAAATTTTTTTCTTTATACATAAAAGTTTACAAATTTATCCCCAAAAACTTCAATCATTACTCTTTTTTCTTAAAGTGTGTGTCCACCTACATATGAAATTTTTCCGGGACGGAGGGAGTACTAAATGAACATTATGATATTATTGAATATTAATTTTATTATGGTATATAAATTTAACATAAGAGTTGTGTTATTTTAATAAAGAAATACGCGTATATATTTTAAAACGCAAACGAAGTCCGCACTAATTAATAAAGAGATTTAAAATTAACACCGCTGACATGATTGGTAAGTGTTAACTCGAAATACACATGCCAATTTCATTGTGCGTGTGTCGATTATTTTGTCTAGGGGTGTTAAACGGGCCGCGGGCTGGCGGGCCGGCCCGTTTAGCCCGGAACCGTGCAGGTTAAGTTCACATATATAGCGGCCCGTTTAAAACCGGGCCTTTTTGGCCCGGACAGTTAGCCGCGGGCTAAACGGGCTAGGCCATCAGGGCTAGCCAGTTGCTAGCCCGGAATTTTTATTTTTTTATTTTCCCCCTCCTCACTCACGCGATCGATCACGCATATACACACCGATTAAATTTTTTTCAATTAGGGTTCCCATTTCCCAATCACATCCCAACTTCCCATTTCCACTTCCCACTTGCCGTCGCGGCGTCGCCCCACCAGCCACCTCCGCGCGGTCCGGCAAGTTTTCCGATCTCCACCCTCCTCTGCCGTGCGGTCCGTTCCTCCTCTGCTTCCCGATCTCGTCGGCCGTCGCGGGTTCTCCATTGCCGCTGCTCTCAAGCCGCCGCCGCCGCCGGCTCTCACGCCGCCGCCGCTAGTTGCAGTCTTGTTTGTGTTTGTTTTACCATGAAATTATTATAATTTCGGATTAATCCAATTTCTATATATATAATGATTTACGCCGCCGCTAGTTGCAAGTTCTCCGGTCTCTCACGCCGCCGTCTATTTTGCAAAGATTTACAAAGGTTATAAAATGAATGAGAATAGGATCCGATAGGAGTATTTAATTAATTTTTACGCTTTGTTCTCACTTCTCCATGTTTACCTATTATTAACTCCAAATTTCCAATGTTCCATATTAAAATTATAAAATAACAATGATATTTTGAAACTAAATAGCTGAATATATTTGAATAAGTTAATTAATTAAGGCAATAACAATGATTCTTTTGAAGTTTATTTAATATACATTTGGTGGTTTAAATGTTAAAATACAATTAGGTTTGAGTTCGTTAGAAGTATATTGTAATTCGTAAAACCACCGGAATATTGTATGTTTTAGATGATGGTGGTGGTGATTTGGAAGATGATGTTTTGTCATTGTCCAAGGAAGGATCGAATGCCGAAGATTGAAGAGTCTTGTGATATTTATATTAAATTGAATTAATTGTTAATGTTTGAATTTTATGAACAATGTTTGATTTTTTTAACAATTATGAACTTTATGAACAATGTTTCAAATTTTCGGTTTAAATGGTAGCGTATTACAATTACAAATCTATATTTTATATTAAAACTTAATTTTTTTATTTTTTCGGGAGCCCGTTAGTGGCCCGTTTAGCGGACCGCTAGGTTAGGGTTAGGTTTCGGGTGTTAGTGGACCGATTAAAATGAACCGATAAGGCCCGAAACCGTTTAGGCCCGTAGCCTGCAGGGCTGGCCCTATAGGGTTAGGGCCAGCCCGCTTAACATCCCTAATTTTGTCATTGGGGAAGAGCCACGCGTCATATTGTTACTGGCTAGGCGGAGCGCAATTAAATACTCGGCGACCCGAATCCGAGCCTCCACGCGCTAATTTCACGGGACGGTAAGACAACACATCAAGGCGTGTTCTATCTTTACCTTCTAATTTTATTTATATAGTATGATTTATTATCATAATTTATATAAGAAAAGATATAAATATTTATCATGTGAGACGGATCCAGGATTTCGTCTCAAGGGGGCGAAGAGTAAAGAGGAGGAAAGTTTAATAATTCAAGGGGGCGAAATGATAAAATATTAAGAATTTAAAGTATAAATAAAAAAATTTCCATACATATAGTAGAAAAATTTTAAAAGCGAAGGGCGACCGCCCCGCGCCCCTAAATCCGTCCTGTCTATCATTACCTGTAGTTATATATTTATTCATTACCGTTTAAATTTTACTCACTGATTTGTTTGACATAACCTTGTAACTAATTGAAATGAGAATACAAATAATAATAGTAGTAAAATATAGTAATGATTATATGCATCACTCATAAATAGTTTGGTTGTTAAATGAGGATGATTGAGATTGGTTTAATTAAAATTCTAATAAAATTACAAATATTTTTTTTTTCATAAAAAAATATTATACACTAATTCAATCATATAATAATTAATTAGTTACCAATTTGGTAGAATAAAATATAATATAAAAATATAAATATCAATTTTAGATTGATGTTTTTATTCCTCCCAAAAATCTAAGAAATTCACTACAAGAAAATAAAAAATTGAATACGAAATATTTTCTAAATAATAATCATAATTTTGTGAACATTCATATTTACCTACGGAATACCAACGACATAGATTGTAGGAAATTTACTCATAGATAATTTGTTTGCCTACAAAAACATAATCCGTAGATCATTCTCAATGTGTACTAAAGTCATCTTATATGATTGTTTGTCTATGAACTATTTCATAGGTGTTTAATTATTTTCAATTATTCCGTTGATAATCCTCTAGGTGAATTATAATAAAATAAATTATAAAAATGCGTCAACAATTCTCAGTATTTAAACACAAAATCAATTTTATTAAAAAAATTCGTATCTAATTCATTATTTTTTGTGGTGATTAATCTATGATTAACTCCCAAGTATTTATATATGAAATCAGAAACATATTTTTTAATCAAACACAGTACTTTTATTTCATAAGGGCATAACTAAAGAAAAGTGATTATAGGAGAGAGAAAATTAATTAAAATGAAGTAATAATTATTTACCAAATGTTTTCTAAATTGTATTTCTTCCGATCCAATAAACACTTCTTACTTGCTTTATAATACAATATAAGTAATGTGATTAAGAGAAAACTAAAAAAATATTTTAGTATATTATATGAGTGACAATTAATGTACATAATATAAAATATAAAAATAAATATATGGAAGTAGTATGCTAAAAAGAAAACAGCGAACAAATAAAAATAAAGCAGTAAAATTTTTATGGGATCAAGCGAGGATGAGAGAGGGAGTATCAGGCATGCGATTGACCATTATAGTGTAATTGTGACACGTTTCAACAAATATGTTTCGAGGGGCGCTTGTTTTGACCTCTTCAATGATGGGCATTATGATTACATCATTGGTGTTGTGTTTCAATTTTAGAAAAAATGTGTCAAAAGAAGCTTGTTATTGGTGGTGGGGGAATGCTTGAGGAGAAGTGTTTGTAGATGGGGAAAAAGTTAATCATAATGGGTAATGACTAATGATTACCTTATATAGAAAGAAAAATGATAGAATGATTGAGGAGAAGTGTTTGTAGATGGGGAAAAAGTTAATCATAATGGGTAATGACTAATGATTACCTTATATAGAAAGAAAAATGATGTCATTCACCATCTTTTATCTTCATTAAGCAACACAATTGTCTTATATTAATTCTTATTTCTATTGTCATTGAAGAATTTCCAACCAAGCGCCTCTTGAGTAAAGTTTTTGGTGAAACAATGGGAATGAACTGTGGTTTAGCTTTTTCCGTGAGATTATTTCACTTATCGTATTTCGTAAGATAAATTTTATTTTTTAATAAATTATTATCACTTTTAATAAATTGTTATTACTTTTCTATTTTTGAGTTAAATGTTATATGCATTATTTAAAAAGTGATACAAACTTGTATAAAAATAATAAAAATTTATTAAAAAGTCGATTTGTCCCACGAAATAAAATTTCACAATAGTTTTCACACAAGACTTACTCTATTTAAAAATATAAACCAGATTATCGTATAATAATATCTAAATAAGCATAAGTATTTAGAAAATTAAGTCATACTATTGGTTAAGTACTTCCTTTTGGATCTGGAGTCTCTTTTGTATTACTTTATTAAGAGCTAGTCAAGGTGTTGCTACGACAACGCTTATCTGTAAGTATTTATTCAAAACATTTGTTCTTCGAACAAATATAGTAATATTTTTGCTAAAAAGTAAAGTAGCTGATTACTTACGTTGAAATTACATATTTGATCTTGATAAAGCGTGAATGGAGTAATTGACGTCGATGTCATTAGTCTTTCATGTTTTGTGATAATTCAATCTTTTACAAAGAGGTCTCCAAGAAATTTATTAATTAATATATTTAATTTTATAAACTAATATTATCATATTTTATAATATAATATTTATAAATGTAATAGTATTACTAAATGAATAATATTTTTAAAGTCTGACAAATTAAATTGAATCTTTAAAATTCAACAAATCAAATTAGGCTTTAAAGCCCAATAAATTATATCAAACCTCTAAAATCCAATAAATGAAAAAAATAAAGGTAAAATTAATTTTTAATCAGAACAAAAATAATAGAATTAAACCAATGGTCGGAGTACTAAAGTTTAGTTGGATTAATTTTCAATGAATAGTAAGCTGCATTTGGAAATGAAACGAAATGAAAGTGGTTGAAACATTGATTTGGTGATGATTGCGATAGAAAGGTATCAAGTGTCAATTGCATAAAGAAAGCTGATTTGCAAGTGAGTATTCATTGCAACTTGTGCTCCCTATCCTCATCCGATCTTTTATAACATCCGAGGTGTCATCAAGGTATCATACAATTTTTTTAAACTATTCTCTACTTCATTGTTTTATTTTTTAAATACACAATATTCCTACTAATCACTAAGGATCCATTTGATTGGATATTAAATTTTTGAGGAATACTATACAACATAATTTAGCATGAGTTTTAATATTTTTAAATGTTTATATTGAAATTAATTCATGTAATAAATTCGAATTTTACAACTATACCCCCATTTAGAATACTATTGCATATTTATAATATATATATATATATATATATATATATATATTTATCAATTAACTTGGTAATATAATGAGTAATAATTTTAATATCATATAGAGTAAGAGATACAATTTTTCACTCAAAAATGGAAAAAGACATATTAAATTTTATTTTTGGGTTTTAGATAATATAAATTAACAATAAAAAAACATTTAAATTTTAGAAAAATAAATTACAGGGTATTTCTAATAATCACATCAAAAATCAGGGGGACTAAATTCTTTTACTTCATAGTTTAATTGTGGGATATTGGTATTAGTCAAATTCTGTGTGTAAATTGTTCAAAAGTAGAAGGTTGGGAAAATTTGGTCAACATTTCAACTGTGCAAGTAATAGGAATATATGATAGTACTAAATTATTTTATTAGGAATGCAACCATTGAATGAATTGTTCAGCAGATCCATTGAACTGGAAGCTGCTCAAAAAGGTCAAAATACAACTATACAAAGCACTAATTATTATTTTGGGAAAATAAATGAGTGGTTTTTTTGGCAAATTAAATTAATTTCAAAGATAATCTCACTAACATTACGGCACCAATTAAAAAGCGGCGGCTTGCTTTTCAAAGAGTGTTTGGATTAGTGAGCAAGTAAATTTGATGATTCAAGATTACAATTGAAATAATTTGTCAACTATTCGTTAGGGTCTATGATGAATAACGAGCGTTAATTTTATAAATTTTTACAATATAAAAATAAATAAATAAATATATATATATATATATATATGAACTTAAAAATAATAATATTTTATGAAAACTTATAAAGTTTATTTTTTATTTATTTGGATTTACAAATCATTTCAAGTCTTGTGGATAAAAAAAACATGTAAACTATATATGCCGGTAAATGTTAGTTGTTAGTGGTTAGAAGTTAGTTCCACCTAGTCTCCTTTTCGCTCCCGAAGGAATCAAACCCAGTCTCCTACTCAGTGAGGAGCCGGTGGCCAAGTGGGCTATGCCCCTTTGTTAATGCAGGAATATCAATTAGTATAAAATATGTTGAACGGATAAAAAATGAGACTTATCTCATGTATAAAAGCCAAAATCTAAAAAAACCTTCATAAAAATATACAACTATGAACTATGGTCAAGTAACAATACATCTATACAAAACAGTACATCTAGATTGACTTTGAATAATTGATCATGGAGAAAGAGATGTAGTCAAAAAAATTCAGTCCAGATATTTTTTTCCAAAAGGAGTAAGTTGAGAAAACGTGTAGGAATTTAGTCAACATTTCAATTGTGCCTTCTTGTGCAACAAACTATCCAGTAAAACCTATGTAAATTAATAGGATTGGACCATGAAATTTTATTAATTTAGAAATATTAATATATCGATAAATTAATATTTTATTAATTAAAAAGAGATTTTTAAATTCATCCAAGACACATATGTATTGAAAATAAATAAATTCATATACATTTCATTGATTATATTTATGCATCGGTCAATTCTTTGTAACTAATTAAATATATTCATGTATAATATCAATTCATTATATATAATTAACTATTATATTCATGGACGCATGTATCAATTTATTGAAATTACTTAAATAACTATTATAGTCAATTAAATATATTCATGCATGATGAATGAAACATATACTATATAAATCTCAATATAACTAATATAATTATAATATTTATGAATTATTAATTTAGAGTTTTAATGGGACCTAATATTTATAAAAGAATTTTTCAAAAATAATTATCTTATTATCTTATCGAATTTGATAATATTTAACAAAGGCCCAAGTCGGGACCGGAAGATTTTATTATTTTAAAGAGTTTATTAATTTATCGAGTATTAATTTTTAGAGGTTTTCCTGTATTAGAAAAAGCAGCAATTAATTAAGAATGTACATTGAATTCACAGCTGCTCAGAAAGTGGAATACAAGCAACTTAACTTAATCTTTCTATTGAATTTTTATTTTTTAAATTAGGACTTATAGATACTAATCCAGCAACTTGTAATATTTAATACGGAGTATTTATGTACGATAAATACACTTGATGAAATTCGCTCCCAATCTCGTCCAACAGACCAATAAGTAAAGGCACATAAGGATGATAAATATACCAAAAACTAATACTAATATTTTAATATGCATATATTCACCGCTTATAATGTGATTTAATTAATTAAAACGTGGACATACAAATTCTGTACCCACCTTGTGGACATATTACTAATTTCAACATTTGGATATTTAAAAAATTTACTAATAGATACTTTATCAAAATAATTTTCTTGCAGTTTGATTATGATGGGAATTATGAAATAATAATTGGTCAGACCCACAAAGTTTTCGAAAATTTTAACTTCCAACAAATTCTCTTCCCTAATTAGGCCATTATGTGTTTTCAAACTCTACAAAATATCTTCTAAAATCACTTTTTTCAAGAAATTATAAGAGGTAACTTTGAAAAAATGATTCTAGAAACTGTTTTTAAAGTTTCAAAACACACCTGAGGATAACCAATCTCAAGAATGTATTGAACTTTCGTTCGGTCTTCAATAAACTTGGCACCCATTTATTCACATTCACATCACAAAACAAGTTAGTATTTTGCCATTTAGGAAACCAAAACAGCTTCGGATACTGCTACTAGGCATCAAATATACAGCACGAGGGAATAATCACAGTGAAAGATCACTCACAGGTTCATCAAAGCAGTAAGATCATCTCTGTTGATCTCCCTCTGATCTTTTTGTCCCTTCCTGCCAAAAGCTTTCTTTGCCAGCGTTCTTTTCTTCTCCTGCAACTGCAATACCCTCTCCTCTATCGTTTCTCGAGCAATCAACCTCACAATCTTCACATCCTCCTTCTGTCCGATCCTATGGACCCTATCCATCGCTTGTTCCTCTACAGCTGGATTCCACCATGGTTCCAACAAGTACACCGTCGAAGCAGCAGTGAGATTTATCCCGGCATTTGAAGCTTTTAAACTCGCCAGCATGATCGTGGGGCCCTCAGGGACGGAACTCCGAAGTCTTTAATCACCTGTGACCTCTTTTTCGCATTCATGGACCCGTCCAACCTTATCACTTTAAAGCCGGCTTCTTTAAGAGGCTCTTCGAGTAGAAGCAACATTTTCCGGAATTGAGAGAAGACCACTGCCTTAGAAGACGGCCTTTCGTCTCTAGATGAAGATAGAAGTTTCAGAAGAACAGCAACTTTGGATGAAGAACTCGATGATGGAGTAGTTGTCTGAGAAGACTCGGGAGGGGCTTTGAAGATATCGGATTCTGAAAGTGGGTGGCGGCACATTGGACAGGAGGGTTTAGTTCGCTTTATCGTCTTGAGGATGCACGATTCGCAAAAATGTGAGCGCAGCACGTGATTATAATATCCGTAGGTGGGGATATGCAGATCGGACAGTCAAAATCTTCTCCTTCTTGCAGCAGGGAAAGCAGTTTTTCCAACAATATTGGGTTGTTCTTCACATCTGCATGAATGTGGTCAGATAACAGTAAAACATATTGTTAAAACCAATTCAATCAATGAATGGACAGAAACAACTTGGTGGAAACTGATTAAACTTGTTTCAATAATAAAGGGTTGGGAGAACAAGGGAAACACAACAAATTAAGCCTCTATCCCATAATGTGGGGTAACAACAAACAAGAAAACATAAAAAACTAAAACAAAGAATATATATACTCATAGCCAACTAAGAAATAGGTTGACGATGAAGAGACATTGACGAAGTAAAATATGATAGATTACCTTCAATTTGGCTAGATGGGAAGTAGAGATTTTAGGTCGGCAGGCAATAGGGCCTGATCCGTGCAAATCTGACGAAGTCTTACAAGTATGCTAAGGACAGTAAAATAGTTTTTCTTCATTCCATTTTCATCAGAGATATAGCCATTAACAATCTTCTTGGCCTCTTTCTTCCATCTGTTCATAAGCCCTGCGTTCTTCTTCACTAAGGTCCACAAAAAGGTCTCTATGCTTTTAGATGGTAGACCAATCACACCACTTTCTTTTGTTCTCCTCAAAGATATTGTTGCCATAAGAACCTGAAAATGTGAAGTGATTAAATAAAATGACAAGAGGCAAGAACTAAAAATGGTTGAAAACACGAATACCTGCAACCGGGAGATACCATTCTTATCTCCCTGAACAAGGGGACGTTGTATCAAACTATTCCAAAGGCTTTTCATCGAAAGAGGCTCAAACTTCAAAAAGGCAACTAAAGAAAACAAATCAAAAGAGCTATTGTGAATGGGTGTCCCCGTAATTGCCCATCTACGCTTAGCGTTCAGTTTAGTGACTGCATGACTCTGTTGAGTGTTGGAATTCCTAATCACATGTGCCTCATCTAATATAACTCGCCTCCACTCAATATTCTTGATAGGAGATTTGTCCCAAGATTCCTCACTGGCTAATGTACTGTATGTTGTCAGTACAATATCGTGCTTTTGAAGCTCTTTAGCATCTTTAGTCCGCTCACCATAATATATATACACCTTAAAAGTGCTCTTTACTGTGTGTTCTTCTAGTTGCAGTATCCATGATGAAAAGACAGAAGGAGGACAAACAATCAGTGTTGTTTTGGGCTCCAAAGAGGAGAAGTTATCAAGAGCATGCCTTTTTCCCTTTCTGTTAGAAATGAGATCCTCAGCTTTTCTCTTTTTCCTGAGTTATCTGCCTTTCTGCTACCTTTTCCGCTCTTTGACTTTTTACCATATGCAATGCTATGTTCTTCAGACATTTTGTCATCATCTTCACCAGCTATATTGCTAGATGAATGTACAACATGAGTCGATTTATCAAAGGCAATCAATGAAAGCAATGTAAGTGTTTTACCCAAGCCCATGTCATCTGCAAAAATGCCGCCTCTCAAAGGCTCAGGTCTTGTCCCAGTTTGAAAATTAGTCAACACATTCACATAAACCCCATTTTTCTCTTCCCAAAAAGGAGGCAACTCGCTTGGATTCTCTCGACTAACCAACCATCCCAGACCTTCCTTCTGATGCAGAAAAGCTTCGATTTTATCAGGTCTTTTGGTGGCTCCAATGCTTCCAACACCCCTTCTTTAGCAACCTTCAAGTCCAGCAATTTGAATATTTCATCAACACTCTTCTCCCCTCGAAAACTTTTTTCTCTTTCACCGCTGCTGCTTCTGATAATGTGAATGCTGAACTGTTTTCTGCTATTAACTGCAACCCACCTCTAGCTATTTCCGATTTTATTCTCCCAAATTCCTCTATCCTTGCAAAAATGTGAACTTGACAGGGAATCTTGAATCTGTTTCCCTTCCCCATTGGTTTTGGCACAATACCTGTCACATTTTCAACACAAACCAATAAGAAAAGACTATGATAGTTATTAACATTAAGTCAGTAACGAAAACAAATTTGCATCCTAGTTTAACTCTTTGACATTAGGCGTTACCACATGTACTATTCTTGATGTCCTGTACTATTTTATCCTCTGTACCTGAAACCAAACTAAGATCTATACGCCGTGCCAACATGCTTTAGTACCGAGTACAATTTCCACAGCAACTCTCCGTATTTCTTCCTCCAACGAACACCACATAATCAAAGTATTCGAATAAAACTTCCCTCTTCCCCAACATTAGATCCGACTTCCGTTGAATTCCCAAATTAAAAACAGAAAGAGAATTTAAAGAACAAATTTAACAAGTACCTTCAATGGTGATCAAACCGGCATCTAATAAAGGGGACAAAACGGCAGCAGCAGAGCGCTCGATGTGGCCCACCTGGACAGACATCATGTTGAGAACTTTAATGGCGTTTCCATCGTAAGGATTCGAGTCTTCGCGAACCAAACCCACAAGTTCGCGGCCACTGATTGTTCCCTGGTAATACCGAAGCCCCACCACATTAACAATCAAGAAACCCACCAGATATGTTTCCGCCGGAGTGCTATCATTTGGAGGAGATTCTTCCATTGTAGCCAACAAGTTTAATTTAGGGTTTTCTTCGTTAGGAGGGTTTTCTTGAAAATTTTGCTTTCAAATAGGAAAGCTTTTAAAAGGGCGAGACGCGGCATGTTTATTATTTG
Source organism: Paraleonurus japonicus (assembly GCA_030762865.1). Lineage (NCBI taxonomy): Eukaryota > Viridiplantae > Streptophyta > Magnoliopsida > Lamiales > Lamiaceae > Paraleonurus > Paraleonurus japonicus. The sequence goes on from CM061058.1 coordinate 47,967,090, forward strand.
CATCAACATCCTCCGAACTTTTTATATACTCGGAAACTACCCCTTGGAATTTGAGAATCTACCATCTACGTCCATTTTTCTTTTATATACATTCGAAATTTTAATTGGCAAAATGGACGGAAATTAGCCCTCAGAAAATGCATTTAATTTAAATAGAAACAAATTTCCGATTTGAATCCAATTTATCGCTTTTTCCTTTTTAAATTTAAACTATTTAAAGAGATGTAATGTTAGTGTTTTCCGTTACAATTTGTACATAAATAATTTTTTTAAAAAATGTAAATTTAAGAAACAAAAGTTGCAATCATCATCGTTACATAAAACTAATCATTTATCTCGTACACATTTTTAGAGTATCTTCGTTGATGGAGTGTGTATTAATTTGACTTATGAGATAGATCTATTGAGCATCTTCTATAATAATTAAGTAATTAAATTATGCACTTTACTAATCCTCATGGACTTCAAATAACACGACTGAGACTCCCTCCTAATATAAAATCAAGATCTACCGAAGCCGAAATTACTATTTATTATGACTCTTATAATTTTCTCTCAGTCACCTAATATCGAACAAATACAATACATGAGATTTATAATACGCTTCATTTTTTGAATATGCATTTGTCAACATCAAATATATCAATACCAAACATGCTTTTAATTATCACAAAACAACAAAAAATCTCGGTAAACATATTTTCAAAACCTCATTCCCTAACTTTTTCCCCCATATCATATGTGTCTCATAGAACGATTAATTAAGACCCCACATTTGCAAGATAATTTAATTAGGATTTATTTACATATACTTTCTCCATTCCACCTTAACTTTCACTAAAACAAAATAAAAAAATAGAATAACGAGTGAATTTTATGGGTTATTTTGTAAATCTTTATATATATAATAAAAAGAATTTGTTGAATTGTACTCTCTCCGTCCCGTAATTTCTTTCATAGGAAGTGAGACACACTTATTAAAAAAGGGGAGTAAGTGTAGGAGATAGAATAAAATGTAAGGATATTTTGGATGATTAAATGAAATAAAATGTAAGAAAGAAAATAAAATAAGAGTGGTATTTTTTAAATTTATATGATATGAGTGTGTAGTTTATGAAGAATATTCCATTTTAAGGATGTGAAAATAACTATGGAACGGAAGAAAAGAAAATTGTGAAAGTAGTCACGGGACGGAGAGGGAGTACATGTGTATGTTTAAACAAAAATAATAACACTCAGTGTGAAATTGTGAATATTACTTAGGGTGAAATTTATTGATAATTTTCTATTTTTAAATGTGCAATTAATTTAAAATGTACTCATAAAAATATAAATTATTATGGGATACATGGAGTGAGTAGTAATGATTGTATGGTTGTTTGGACAAGATATGGGATGGACCATTAATTTTCACATGGCTGTAAAAGTGAAAATTGGGCCAGCTTAAATCATTATTTAATACAAGTGACTTGTTAATTAATAATAATATTATTTATTCAATTCAAGTATTAGTGATAATATTACTCAAATTGGTATAAAATTTATTACTTTGAAATATATTAAAAAATAAACATATTAACCCATAAAAAGGAAATGTGGGACACTAGTCGAGAGACAGCGGTGGTTGCGGACCTAGTACGGTTGTACCCTGGTTAATGTACAAAACTTAGTACAACATTAACAGCGACTCAACTTTTAAATCTCTTCCCACGTGTGTGCTACGTTTGTACCATTCTAAAATTATTTTGAACCTTATAATTATATTATGATATCATAACTGATGAAATTTTTATTTATAGTTTTTGTGACTAATAAAAACACATATTTTATGTGTGTCAATTTATTAAATTAGGCCGAATACGAAACCAATAATTTTATTTTTTTAAATTGGCTTCATGAGAATGACTGGAAATCAGTCCATTACTGATCACTAAGGGTATGTTTGTTTTAAGTGACACAGGGATATAGTTTGTTTTTCCCTAAAAATCAAGTGTTTGTTATTTTTATTTGTATTACGTGTGGCCACAAAAATATGAAAGTCTAATATATGTTTTTCCATTTTGAGTGAAAATGGATCCCTTCCTTTATGATGTATTAAAATAATCATCCACTTATTACCAAGTTAATTGACAAAAATATCCATTTTTATTTTTTAAAAAATAGTAAATGAGGGTATAATTGTAAAATTTTAACTTATCACATGAATTAATTCTCAATACAAACACTTGAAAATATTATAACTCATGTTAAACTATGTTGTAATATATATTAACAAATATTTGATTTGTATGATTTAATAAAATATATCACACATAAAAAGTCAAATGTATCACATGTTTCACTATCACTCAAAATTTAATACATCAAAACAAACGAGTCCTAAGTAAATCTGGCGGACAATCCCACCAATAAATATCAATAGCAACATTTTTTTTTTTTTGAAACAGCTAGAGAAAAGCAACAATATTACTATTCCTATATTGCCAAAAACAACATTGCAACTTGAATTTATTTTTATTTTGTTTAGACTTAGACCAACACTTGTATTTAGTTGGACAGATTAATTGTTAGGTCGATTGAATATATTATGAGCGCTGTTGACCCTCAGTATAACTATTATACACCTTGTAAAAAAATTATTCTCACTTTTTTTTCTTTCTCAAAATTTATTTTCATTTCATTTTTAATAATAATTTTATCTTACATTATTTTATCATCATTCACTAAACACTTCATATTCACCACATATACATAGACTATTACTCCCTTATTCTAATTTTAGTATGCATACTTTCTTTTTTATTCATCCAATTTAAATATACATGTTCTAAAATAGAATACAAATTTTATCTTCACAATCCTAACATCTTTTAATTATTCAAATTGTTATTGATTTTATTTATAAATAATTATTTTAATTAGTCATAAATGGACCCCACAATGCCCCATAATATCCTTTAATATATTGACTTTATACATAAATTATTAATATTTTTAAAACTCGTATAAAAAAATGCATGCATACTAATATTGAATGGAAAAAATAATTAATATTCGTACAATATGTTCCAAAAGAAACGATAATATATATTTTTTTAACAGAGAGTACTATATAACAATAGTGAATCCAGAAATTAATGAAGGAATGGAATATCAACGGTAAAATTAAATAAAACAAAACAAAAATTAATTATATATAATACATATATTACAAAAATTAGAGAATTGGTGCTGGGCTCCAGCCCGGTCAGCCCAATCCGAAATCACTCACTGCTATATAAGATGATTATATTACATTCTTATTAGAAATGATAAAAGTAGTAAATTATTTATTCTCTCTTAACAAGAAAGACTTGCAATCAAGAGTGTTTACAGTTGCTCCAATTTCTTTAAGAAACTAAAAAAGAGTGTTTACAGTTGAAAAACCTTAATAAAATGATATATCTCGAGGTGGTTAGAACTTTCACTATTTATGATCTAAGAGTCATGTAATATAACTCAAGTGGTTAGAGTTTCACCGAGTGATCATTTGTCCGATAAAAAAATAGTTAAAAAACTTCATTAAAAAAAGAAATAAAATCGATCCGTGCATCTTTTTTTTTTGTTATTATTTTATTTTTAAATATAAGTTAGTGTATGGAAATTTGGAAGTTGAATGGCAGTGAGAATTGCGAAAGACATGTACATGCCACCAGGCAAATTCTGTGAGACAGGTGTTCATTACAGCAACAACCACATTAAATAGGAATTCAATATTCATAAAGATGCATGTTACATTAATAATTAAGTCTCAAAACAAAATTTGAGAAATGTATAGTATACAGATTAGTGAAAAAAAAACCAAGAGTGCTAAAACAGAGAACTTATGCAATAATCAAGGGTGACATTTTATTTAATAATTTAGGGTACTTATCTGTTGTGTAGAGGATTTGGGCCTGTATACACTGTCCTCTTCTGAGCATCAAAAAGGTGTGCTGCAATGCCACCATTTTGATGGATTTTGACAGTGTTTAAGAGTGAACCCTTTTCACTTTCACCTCTCAAGGAGTTGCCATTTTCACTTGCATAAGATGGATTTTCCAGCACCAACACAAGAAGTAGCAGTAGAAGTAGAAGAAGACCCAATTTTCTGATGTTGAGAAAAGCCCAAGTCATGGCATGGAATCCCACTACTATTACAAGAACCATCAAACACCCCCTCTCTCTCTCCTTTCCTTTTCTTTTGAGAGAGAAGATTGGTATAAAGTAGTTCAACTTTTCGTCGGAGTTTGAAGAAGCAGATCAAGTCAAATGGTGGAAAGATTTGATGAGAGAGAATACAACTCCACTCACTCAGTTGAAGAGTTTAACCCTTCTCTCTCTCTCTCTAGAGTAAGCTTAATAAGGTCATGTGACGTCAATCATTTTGTGGGCTTCTTCTCTTGGTCTTTTCTACAGTACCTAGTACCAACTTAAGGATGTTCAGAAAGATTATGGTCGGCCCCTTTAATAAATATTGAAAAAATTACGTTCAAAAATTATAAATAAGTTCAGTATATAAATATTTTTGTGCTTTTTCTAGCTTGTCTAATTTTGGACATATTATTTATTGGTTCGAAGGTTTAGCTTGTAGTTTTATACGGGATCGTGAGTCTTTATGGTTTAGGGTCAGATCCCAATTTATTTAATATTTTTTTATGGTTTATGGTTTAGACTTTTGTTGAGTAATGAATAATTGTTACTTAATTTCTTCATAAATACTTTTCTATATTTAATTGATACGATTTTATTCATTTGGTAGTGCGTGAGTTACATTATTATGTAGTTGAATATACATTTTATCATATTATATATATTTAATATAATTTCTTTTACCGATAAAAAGAATATATTGTGGAGTATTAGTTATTTTTAATTTGAATTTAAAATTTTCTTTTTCCCTTAGCTTGATAGGCGATGGTTGCCCATTTAGTTCAAAGTTCGCTGCTATTAGATTTTTAATTTAATTTTAACCAATTCTAAATAACGTCTTTCTAAACCTAGGGCCCAATACCATTTTTCTTCGACTGAACAACAGCTGTGTGCCTGTCCATCCAAAACGACACAGTTCCGACATTTTTCATTTCTTTTTCTAAAGTAAAAATATCACACATTAAACATTACTCTAGACAGTATTTTTTTATTTATTGCTATTAATCTCTCCAATAGTCCAATGTATCCAAATAATATTGAATTGCTTGCTCTAGAAAATGATATTATCTTTTTTCATTTCAAAATACAATGATCAAAATCCTGACTTTTACTCAAATACGAACACCAAGTCTAACAACTGCAATCAATTGGTCAAAAAAGTATGAAATAATTGAGTAAAGAATTAATCATAGCAATAATTATTTTTAATTAATTCTCTGTAATATTTTGTAATGATTATTCGCCTATAATAATATTATTGTACCATGATATTAGTGTACATTATATATTGTAAATAACCTGTATATATATTGTAAAATGTTCCATAAATATTAGTACTCTTTGCTTTCTTTTTAGTATGTTCAAAAATTTAGTTTTATTCTAAAAAAATACAATATTTTATTCTTATCCTTCGAATATCTCTTTAATTATTCAAATTGTCATTGGTTTTATAAATAAACTAGATGAGCTCCGCGTGTTACGCGGTATGTTCGTTAAATAAATTTTATAATATAATATTTTCATCAAATTACAATATATAATATGTATAAAATTCTGTATATTATTAATAATTTTAATATTATTAATATTGTATATGAGATTAATTACACATTAAACTCGTCATCATTACTAATATATCAAACTCTTTATATAATTGACATTTAAAAACATGCATAAATTTATATTCTCATTTAATGACATATCATTGGAATACACAAAAAATTGAAACAAAATGTTATAAACTCTCTATTAATATTAATGAGGTTTCACTTGTTTAAAATACTCACAAATTAACATTTCATAAATATTGGAGTTTCTAAAATATACTAAGATAAAATATAAATTGATACGGTCACAAAAATTAATACACTTTTATATGTTAGAGTTAAATAAAATAGTTTTTCAAAACATATAAATATTTATAGATTAGTTTAGTGGTAGACATTTTAAAACCAACATAAGAGGTTTAGGGTTCAATTCTTACAATTACTTTTTACAAACTTAATATATAGTTGCCACATATACAAAATGACACACATGGCAATGTAAACATAAAAATCGACCCATAAACAAAATGCATAGAATTTTGACACATATTAAAAATGAACTCCCTATTAGTATATAAGGGGATTAATGAACCCACAATATTCAAAATATATACTTTACACATAAATTACTATTAATTTTTAAAATTTGTGCAAAACTAATTTTTTTGGAAGGAGGGTATATACATTAATAATGAATATATAAGTTGGTATTAATTATATGTGGAGATATAATCATTTCTATTTGTATATATAATATTCATCAAAATTAGCAGTGCGAGTTATTCAGAAAATATACAAATAGTGGTGCGGCGCGTTTTTCAAATTTCATAATTATCCCTAAATTTTGGTCCAAAATGACCCAATTGAAAAATAAAAAATATACATGTTTATAATTGTAGTAGACAAAAAATTATCAAAAATGATAAAAATTGAAAAAGTAAAACTAAATATGACCAAATATATGATCAAGTTGAAAACATAATATTATACATAACAAAATTAGACACGGCCTAATCGTTACAATTAACTCCAAATATTGAGTGTTAGTTCCTCAAGGGTAGGCAGCCATCATGGCGATGGAGGCTGTACCTACGAAAATTGTTAACTGGACCATATCTAAATAACCCTACTGAAACAAAATCATTAAACGCGTTTTCAAAGTAGCTAGCCATTTTTGTGGATCATGAGATGATCGTATTATCATCAGATTATGATCCACTAATTTATTTATGTGGAAATGGAAGCAACAACTACGAATACAAATATATATCAAAGATGAGTTCCAAATCAATGAAAAAAAAGTAGTACATGAAATGAAATGAAATGTTGAGATGATTCAAATTTAATGAGATGTTGAGACCTAAATCAAAGGGAGGAAAAAATGGGGAAACCTGCTAAAGTGGCCCCTGCATCGACGATGAACAGGTTGCCGTTGACATGCTTAGAAGAATCATGGATTAAGTACCTCAACAGCATTGTCAATGCAGGATCTGATGTCCCGAAACTTCTTAGAGGGGCCGTTCGTCGTACGACGTTCTTCAGCCACTCTTTTTGCACCAGCCCTTGTGTTATCTCCGACTTGAATAGCCCCGGAGATATAGAGTTCACTCGTATATTATACGCCCCCATTTCCAACGCCATCACCTTCAAACAAATTTCACCACATTCATCCACTAATACTAATACAATCACTTGCAAATTTGAATATTATTATTATACCTTTGTCATTGTGTTGATGGCAGTCTTTGAACAAGAATATGCAAGGCCGCCAGGAAGCTGGCCGCGTTCAAGGCCAGCTATAGACGAGATGCTAATCACGGATCCGCCCTGCTTAGCATCGCGCATACGCATACACACGTACTTGGAAACCAACCAACTGCCCGTGAGATTTGTCCTAAGAGTCTTGTCCCATTCTTCTTCTGACAAATCCAAAGGAGAGTGCACCTTACCTACATTGCATCCATCAAAACTTAAAGATGATCATCATAACTACTTCTTGCTCAACCATATCAATTAAGAATTACAACTGGAAATTAATGATTCAATGCCAAAATTCATTGGTTCATGACTCGTACTATTTCGTATAAATTTAATTACTGAGTTACGAAAAATAAACTAATCAGATCTTACAAATTCTTAATTTCTTCATCCCTGCCTTACCCCACATTCGAATGTATACAGGGGTTGCTAGTTTTCAAGATGAAAAATAAAAATATGAGATGTTTGGCCTAAAGTCATGATTCCAATTTCATCAACAATTTCAAAAAGCGAGAAATAAATGTGATTTCGTGTAATATAATATAGATTTTCGATTTAGTAGTTATTCCAACAAAAAATGAGACCATCGCCTACAGCAAAATGTAGAATATATACTCTATATAACAATAGAAAATAAAAGCTCACGTATCCTTATTTAAAATATTTCATCTCATCCTTAAAATCGAATTCAGGATCTGATCATGAGTCATATAATAAAAGAATTTTGTCTCATCTACAAATTTAAACTTATAAAATTAATTCATTAATATAATATCCCAATTAGATATACTAATCAAAACAGAGCAAATCATAATGATAAATGGGTTTTGAATATTAATCATGTACGCCGGGTAAGAAGGTTTTGCAAATACAAGGGAGGGCATCTAGTCACTTTTTCAAGGAAAATTTCTTGTGCTATTGAGGGGTTGCGCATATTTCTACCAACTTTTAATCACTGTTTTACTTTAAAGAGAGTGTTTGCAAATTCAAGAAATAATCTATGAATCAGTTTTTTCTTCTTTAAAAGCTTTGTCTAACAAATTAGAATAAAAGTGTACACTTTTTAAAAGCTTTTAAACCACTTTTCTTTTTTAAAATGGTCTCAGTTATTTTTTGAAAAAAAAAAGATTCTGGGGTTTCCTATATCATGTAAACGCCACCTACAAAAAGATTGAAAACACTGCGTAAATAAGCTGTCAAGAGTTATATCTAAAAGCTGGAAATTGGAAATAAAATGCTTTTCACAAATTATGAGTTTTCTTTTAAGCACCAACTTCTTTTTTCAAACACTAATAATGTTTCTTTGATTTTTGCAGACACGAACTTTTACTCAATTTTTCCATAATAACTAATATTAATACAATGAAAGAATTTCGTCTCAATATAAAAATTCGAATAGAAATGTGTAATTAAGTAATTAATATTAATTTTCATACACACTCCCCATTGTTCGTATTCACAACTTTCTCCTCCTCGTGACTGTATTATCAACTTACTCTTAGGGACAAGACAAGATTGAACGAGTAAACAATTTAATACAAATAAAATTACTTTTTATGGGGTCAAGCATGAATCAAAGACTCTAATATCATTAAAAAAAGTTCAAAAGTTAAATTTATATTTATTTATCTAATCTAAAACTCCAGAATTACAAAAAGATGTGAAATTAATATTTTTATATTACAAATGGCTAAAATCCAAATCCAAACAGTGCTGAACAAACAATCAAAAAAAAAAATAGAGGCAAAGATTCTCCAAATTTTTCTTGAAGAAATTGATGGCTTACGAAATATTTGTAACTTAAATGTATAAAAAATATAAATAAAGAATGGGAATGGTTATGTTGTTGGTGTATGATTTGATACCTCTGTAACCAGCATTATTAATCAAAGCATCAATTCTCCCAAAAGCATCCCATGCCTTATTGACCGAAGCCTGAATAGCGGCGCCACTTGCGCTGATGTCGAGCTCCACAGCCACGGCTGTTTTCCTGATGGAGGAGGAGTTTATCTCGGTGCAAAGAGATTGCAGCCGATCTACCCTGCGTGCGGCGGCTATGATTATGCAGCCGGCCTTAGCTAAATCGGAGCAGAACTCTCGGCCCAATCCGGATGAGGCACCGGTCACCATCACCACCTTGTTTTCTAGCCGAAGCCATGGCTCAAATTCGCTCTCCATTCTCAATGTGGACAGTTTTGCAGAAACAATTTGCTTTGGAAGGAAATATTTAAATTTACTAAAGCTGCCCTTATTAAATGCAATTTAATATAATTTCACTGAAATCATACTATTCTTTTATTAACATTAATTAAGGTATCTCTTAAAAAAACACATTAAATCAAGTAATAATGCAATCATATATTTTTCTATTAATGAAAACTAGTATTTTTCCTGTTCAATACACTGTTTGAATATTAATAAATTTAACGTTAGGTAAGTTAAATTGTTTTTACTAATATGTAAATTTTACGAGATAAAATATATGAGTATCTCATAATTATTAAATTAATTATACACTAAATTCATTATAGATATTATTTTTTTGAAAATAATATTAAAAATTTAATAAAATTATAAAATAAAATTTTGATTGCTTTGAAATTTTTAATAATAATAGTTTTATTGGATATTTAATTACTTTTTAGATGATTTACTAATGAAACATTTACATGTAAAATATTAATTTACATTTAAAAACTAAAAAAAAATTACCAATATAAAATGTGAATTTACAAAAGACACAAATTTTTTACTCAATTTTTTTTTAAATAACATCATTCTATATGTATTTGACTCGATAATCATATTCAACTAAAAACAAACAAATTATAATATAGTTTTTTTATTAAAAAATAAAATATATTTGAACTATATCTATTTAGCAATCAAATGATTTTTTTCATAATTGTATTTTTAATACACATGTTTCAATATTATGCTAAATCTTTTAATAAAAAAACTTCACCTATTTGAAAAATTGATTTATTTTTTAAAATTTTCACATTTGTATTTTAAATACATATATTTGAATTTTATTGATTACTGTGTAATTTATTATTAATACATATATTATATTGTTAATTATTAGTATTTGTTAATGTAGTAACTTTTAAAAAATCTTTAAATATTTAGTAATAAATTTTTAGTTCAAAATTTTTAAAATATAGTAGAAGATTTTGCTATTATATATGTATAGATGACACGGATCTCATGTGGGCCTATATGATATATCAATGTTAAACAAACCTAAATTCAAAATACATATTCCCTCCTTCACATAAAAATAATTTATAGTTATTTTTATATAAATTAAGAAATAAATTTTTTATATTATTTTTAAGGCAATTATTAATACTTAGATATTTGATTTGAAATAAAACAAAATGCATTAAATAGAGATAAAAATATTAATAATATATTAAATAACATACTCTCTCAAAAAGTAACTTCTTTGGACACGAAAACTAAGAAAAATTAATTTTGTTAATTTTTTAGAATAAAGGGTAAGAAAGAGAATAAAGTAAAAGAGTATTTTGGATGATTTAATGAGATAAAGTAGAAGAGAGAATAAAGTAGGGTAGAATAAGAGTGGTATTTTTAGGAGTGTGCATTACTTGTTGGAATGGACAAAAATGAAAAATATGCATAACTTTTTTAGACGGATGGAATAATTAATTTAGACGGATGGAATAATTAATATATATTTGTGTAATAGAAGAAAATAGAAAATAAATCTATTTTTGCAATATAGAGAGAGTATAATTTTGTTTCCAATCTTGAATAATTATATGTAAACAATTAGACATTATCTTATGCAAATAAATTTATAGTAGAATTGAATTACACTTTATGTGTATTTTAAATAATATTATTAGAAACATTTATGCAAACAGATGTATACAATAATTGTCACACACTATCACTCTCATACACATTCATTATAACTGTCATACACATTTATTATTGTTGTCATGCACATACACTATCATTTATCACTTATAAGAATGCATGTGCAAAAATGATAGTATATGTGCATGATATTGATATCCATTTGATTGACACAAATTTTTGCCTAATATTATTTGTTTCAATAATTTGATGATATTAATTGAGTCATTAGAAAAGATAGTTGTTTTATGATAATTGCAAATGGATTGTATCATAAAACTAACTTCTACATGTACCAAAATATCATATGTCAAATTTTATAGCACATGAAGGGGTGAATATTTGATCTAAATACCTCAAAGCCAACTTAGTGGTGGTGTTTTTAGAAAATTTCGTTCTTTAAAATGCATATATAAACTCAGTTTTTGTATAGTTTTTTTACTAATATATAGGAGATCAATCCTACCGTCCACTAACGAGGATCTCACTTAAAATCGGAGCAAAGTTCTTTATGACCGATTCATATAAAAAATTATTTCGCATTCAATGAATTTTGAACTTGAGATTTATAAAATATCATATTTTTAAACCTCAATCCCTCGTGACTAGGTCATCCGGTCACACAGTAACTCGCATGTTGAATGAGACCTCAGCCCCAACAATAAAGTGTAACAAAAGTGATGTAAATGGACGACTTTGTCATTTTACATTGCCACAACGTTTTACACAGCACCGTTTCCTCTATTGGTTTATTATTCGGTGCTTTGGTCCAGCAGCCAATGAACAAGAATGGTTTGAACAACTATAGCCCATTAATTAATTAATATATTAAAAACTAGTCTTCCAAATTTCCACCTTTAAAAACTCTTTTTCACACTTTAATTATTATTAGAGCAGATTCCACATGTTATAAAATATAAAAATTTTAAATTTTAATATAATAGAATATCAAATTTTAATAAATTAAATCTCAATAAATCGTGTCAATATTAATTGCTATAAATTAAAATTGCAAGGTTTAAGAAATTTGTAACATTACAATTTTAAATGTTAGTATTGACTCGTTCAGTTTTTTCATTTATATTAGAAATTCAATATAAACTTGACACATGTACAAACATATATAACATATTGACACTTAAATAAAATCACCAAAAGCCAACACGTAAACAAAATAAAATAAAAGACGACATTTCAATATTCTCAACTCCTTATTAGTATAATCAGGGATTTCTTTTATTTCAAGATAAATTTTTCGCTTTTTTCAATATTGATATGTTCCACAATAAATTTTTCATTATATTTTTTATAAATAACTTTTAAATATATCTCCTACATTTTACTAATATTTATATTTATTATCACTTGCTTAAACGAAAATTTTCTTATTTTATCATCACATCACTTATATTATATTTATTATTATATGGTCTACCATATTTTTAGGCACTAAAGCAATTAAAAAATCTATATATCAGAACAAAGAAATCAAAAGTAATTTTTTTTTCATGAATATTGATGATGTTGTCAAAATAAATATTCCCCAATAATAATCACTTCTCTCGTAAAAGAATATACATACTTTACTTCCGTCAAAAAAATATACATACTTTACTGGTAAGGTAGGAAAAATAATATTTTCAGTTAAAGTAGGAGTTCGATTATCATTATGCTGCAAGGTTTAATAACATTGTCAAGGATTGTACACTTATAGAATTAAAAAAATAAAAGAATGAGTGAGAATTTAAGTATTAGTTCCGTAGATTTTTATATATAAAGTAAATAAATAAATTGAATTATGTGTATTTATAATTCTAAAAGTAATGATATTTAATGTAAAATTAAGAATAATGTGAGTATAAAATTGTAGAAGTCTTTCATGTTATAGAAAACGTGAAAGGTGTTTTGTCACATATGGGAATAATTTATTTGTTACTAATAATCACGCTAGACCTATAAATGTATATTTGCGTTCTAGCGCGGACAACATTAGTTAGGATGACAAGATGGCATGTGATGTGACCATTTCGTTTTCATTTTTCGACAAAACATGTGACCATTTTAATAATTTATCATAATAATTTTCTTGGCAAAATACCAGTAACATTATTATTTTTAATATAAAATGTATCAGTTTTCAAATTTTTATTTTAAATGATACTCTCTGTGTCTTAAGAGTAAAGTGATGATAATTGTGTAACAATAGATGTAAATAAGAGTAAAGTGTAGAGTATAAATTTAAGAGGTGTTTACCAAAAATAAATGAGAAACTTATAGTGGTATGAAAAAAAAATACTACAAGATATAGTGGATGAGGGAAATACATTTTACATAGTATTAAACGGTATAAAGTGAAGGTATAAAGTGAAGAGTAAATGAATAATATTTTCAACTTTATTGCAGAGGTTACTTTATTATCAACTTACATAGGTTACTTTATTTTCAACTTTATTATAAGAGTTTAATTTGAGAGGGTAGTGTTATTATTATTAATTTTTTTTTTTTTTTGCTATTTTGAATATAAAAACAAAAATAAGACGATCACTTTTAATTTTGAGTAATAAAAAATGGGATGTACAATTTAAATTAAGAGTAATAATAATATTTCTAATAAAAAAGATACTGATCTTACAGTAAAATAATCTCACACAAATTTTTTTTTATTTACATAATGATAACATCCCAATTCACCTAATTAAATTAAATTTATAGTAACAATTTTAATTACCAGAATTTTAAAAAAAAAAAAGAAAAAAGAGTTACAAAAATATTAATACGCCAGATTACTCGCTCGAAATAAAAAGGAGAAAATTTGTGACAGATGATTATGAAGTTCAAATATTAACCCGATGTATATTGTTTCACTCACCATGCATTTCAATAAATGTTGCGTGCCTACTACATAATACTCCTACTTCGAACTTCGAAGTTACTAATTATTTAAAATTAAATTATTAATAAAGGCATTTGATGTTTATTTTGGTTTTATGCAATCTTTCTTTAATTAAAGTGAAATTATTGTTTGTTTTATGCATTTTTACAAATAACAATTAACAACTCTACTGTAAAATTTTATGTACAGTAATAACATACTTAAGAAAAATATAAAAAATTCAAGGATTTTAATCGAGTTGAAGTGTGAACCAGGTCAAATAGATTTAAAAGCATAAAAATAATCTAAAAACTCGTTATATATATATATATATATATATATATATATATATATATATTTATTGTGCAAGAAAAACATGTTCTTAGAGCGAATTCCTATTTTTGCCTTTGAACAATTTTTTCTAAAAGATTTGTTTGACCCGATTAGGTTCCACAAATTTTTTTATGAACAGTATTTGTGTGCATATTATGCACAATAAATGTAATATTATTTCAAGTATTATATAGTATTAGTTTAGTAGTATTAAATTTTTTTTTTGTGCTATGGAGCAGGTTATATTGAATTGGTAGCGCAAAAATATTATGCACACTATTTTTAGTGTGCACATTAATTTGCCCTTTTTATTTAAGTTATATTTTACGAATCCATAAATATTCTAAGTAAATGTTACTACTATTTTATTTATGTCTACCAATAACAATAGAGTGAATTAATTAATTCGAGAAGTATATAATGATTACAATAGGAAATAAATAAAATTAAAGAGAAGAAAAGATTGGAAAGCCTGGGACAGTGTAGCCAGCATCAACAATGAAAATATTGCCAGAGACGTAGTTGGATGAGTCATGAAGCAAGTAACGAACAAGAGAAGTCAAAGCTGGATCTGCTGTTCCAAATGTTTTCAATGGGATTGTTCTCCTTGCAACATTTTTCAGCCATTTTTCTCAACAAGCTCTTTTGTTATCTCCGACTTAAATAGCCCCGGCGCTATTCCGTTCACTCTCACATTGTAATCTCCCAATTCTAGTGCCATAATCTGTAAAAGATATCATCATCATCAATTATTAAATCATTCATCATATACATATATATACCTTGGTCATGTTGTCAAGACCAGCTTTGGAGGAACTATAAGCAACGCCGCCGCGCACTAGTGCTCGATTCAGGCCGGAAATTGATGAGATATTGATGATTGAGCCGCCTCGCCCGGTGCTACGCATCAGTGAGCCGACATATTTCGACACGAGCCAAGATCCTGTCAAGTTCGTAGTTATCACTTGGTTCCATTCCTTCTCACTCAGCTCTAGTGATGATCTCACTTGACCTATACATGCATTCATTAGACATTCATGCAAACAAAAATGATTATCGATTTTGTAGTGTGTATGGTTCAACATGCTGCATATACTGATAAAATTAATTACAATTTCTACCTCTCACTCCAGCATTGTTAATTAGAGCATCTATATGACCAAATGCATTCCAAGCTTTATCAACACACGCCTCAATGGTGGAACCATTGGCTGTGATATTGAGCTCCACCGCTATAGCTCGAGGGGATTTCGGGTCACCCATTTTGTTGATTTGATCGCAGAGAGACTCGAGTCTATCTGTTCTACGAGCAGCCGCCACAATCCTACAACCGGCCTTGGCCAAGTTGAAGCAGAAGTCAAGGCCAAGGCCGGAAGACGCACCGGTCACCAACACAATTTTGCCCTCAAGTTCAGACCATGGCTCCAATTCGATAACGCTTGCCATTTTTTTACTGGGATGGAAAGAACTACAATGTGTGTGTGTGTGTGTTATGGCTATGAAATATTTATAGGCTTATTCTTTTTAGGTCCTAGACGTTGTTGCCCATTAACCATTTCGTGCAAGCCTGACTATTTAATAAATAAATGAAGCTTTTAATGTCTAAGAAAATTGTTTTAGAGAAACACATAATAATAATAATGAATAGTACAGTTCGGCGGCTTGTAATAGTTTAGGGTTTGGCACTCGATTTATTAATGATTTACACATAGTTGGCATGCACATGTTTTTGAATTAATAAAAGGAGTGCAACCTAAGATGCTATTTCCTCCTTACCCAAAAAAAAAAAAAAAAATTTAATTAGAAGAGAGAATGATCAACGTGTTACTTATATATTTAAATTTAAACTATGTGTAACGACCATGCTGACGGATGTGTTTGGTCAGTTGTTCCGTACCTAAGCCACCGACTAAAGCTTGGCTACAATTGGCAATACACATTAACATCACTCCACTAGATTAACAATTGTTTGAACCACTGTTTTCAGAATCGACCAGACCAGCCGGTTCAACCGAACCGCCGGGAAATCGTCCGAAACCCCCTAAAAACCGCTTTTAATGGTTGAACCGGTCAAAACCGACAAAAATCGGCCAAACAGGGCAAAAACCGAAAAACCGGAAATCGGTTTTTTTTTTAATAAACTACTATTTATTTTGATTTTCGAATTAAATATTAAATTTAAAATATTAAATATTAACTTGAATGAACATCCCTCATTTTATTATAACTTAATAATTATGTTCATTTTTAGTTCTCATTCGATGTGGGATAAAACTTGAGTTAGTGAGAGTGAGAAACCACTCTTCATTTTATATAGCAATAACTATATTTATTTTTCATTCTCATTCGATGTGGGATAAAACTTGTAGTGAGTAAGAGTGAAAAAATACTCCTTATTTTATACCTCAATAACTTTGTTCATTTTTCTTTCCTACTCAATGTGGGATAAAGCTAGTGT
The DNA here is from genome assembly GCA_030762865.1 of Paraleonurus japonicus. Lineage (NCBI taxonomy): Eukaryota > Viridiplantae > Streptophyta > Magnoliopsida > Lamiales > Lamiaceae > Paraleonurus > Paraleonurus japonicus. The sequence continues at coordinate 47,984,116 of CM061058.1, forward strand.
GCTCATTATCAAATTCATGTCAAAATTTTATCTTGCATATTAAATTGCATTACTTTACAAATCCTCACAAAAATAAATAATAATAATAATAATAATATAATAATAAAAAAATCTTATCAAATTCATTTCTAATATCTAATTTATAACTAATAAATTGTACAAAAAGTGTGAAGTGTGTCTTTTTATTTAGTTAACTTTTTATTATTTTGGGTCGCCTATGATTCTATTGTGTTTTATTTTAGTATGATTATAATAAGTTATAATATTAATTTTTTATAAGTACATATCTTTTAATGTAATATAGGAAAATAAAATATAAAAAAATAGGTAGGATTTAATTTTAACGGTTGGACCGGCGGTCTAACCGGTCCGACCGGTTGAACCATGAACCGGTGTTCAATCCGGTTTAGTCACCGGTCCGGCTATGAAAACACCGGTTTGAACTGCATAACTAGTTTTTAAGTAAAACTACAATTGATGAAATGAATAATACCATGCAACTAGTATGCACGGTGCAATTGATTTTCGAGTAGTACCATTCAAGAAGATGAGTAATACTATTACAGTATTTTCATGAAATATTTTAAATAATTTTTTTTTAATCGGTAAATGTTAGTTGTTAGTGGTTAGAAATTAGTTCACTAAGTCTCCTTACACTTCCAAATTCTCCTTATACCTCCCACTCCAATTCATTCCCAAAGGGAATCGAACCCATATCTCCCACTTGAGTGAAATATTTTAAATAATGGGATACTTCATACATTTACTTTTCAAATGAAGAAACATGAGAATATTGACATCTACAAAGAAGAGAAAATTGGGATACCAGGTAAGGTAGCTCCTGCTTCGACGATAAAAATGTTGCCTGTTACATATTCGGAAGAATCGTGAATTAAATAGCGTACCAATGAAGTCAATGCTGGATCTGATGTGCCATGAGTTCGTAAAGGGATCGTCCTAAGAGCTACAGTCTTGAACCAGTCCTTGTTAATAAGAGTCTCTGTAATCTCCGACTTAAAAATTCCAGGGGCTATAGAGTTCACTCTGATCTTATACGCCCCTAATTCCATGGCCATGGCCTGTGTGCAAAGTTAAAAGTTGTTAGAAGATTAATTGCTAATGCTGAGATTTAACATATAAAAAGTGAGAAATAAATGATCACCTATGCTAAAGAAGTACCTTGGTCATAGTGTCAAGAGCTGCTTTTGAAGAAGCATAAATTAGGGAGCCAGGTAAATGGCCACGATTAAGACCTGCAGTAGAGGATATATTGATGACCGATCCACCCTGTTGAGCATCACGCATGTGGGTACATACATATTTTGAGACCAACCAAGTTCCTTTTAGATTCGTATTAATGACACTATCCCATTCGTCTTCCGACAAATTTAATGGGGTTCGCACATTACCTGTTTAGACATCATCAAATTCATTGCATATGATTAACTCAAGCAAAATACTGGAACAGAGATAAACTATACTCTCATGCAGCAAATGTTTAAGCTACTAAAAACTAATAGAATCTAAACAACCATATTTAGTAATGGCCTAACTTCATGTGAATCAACAGACAGATTAGCAACCATCAACCACATTACTAACTTCTCAAAAAATGTAGTAGTAGTAGTAGTAGTAGTTATATTAGAATTTGTCAATTGAGAAGATGGGAATAATAGAGTAGTTAACATGATTCAGCTTAGTTCGGTATATATCAAAATGGTTGAACTTAGTTTTATCTTTCACAAAATCAACGTCTCAGCTTGAGCTTGAACTTGAACTCAAAAGGTAAAGAAAGATGTAAAACGAACGAACTACTTGGTATTGACTCATGTTCAAATCAATTAAAAACTTATAACCAAAAAAGCCCAAATGCACTTTAATGTTCGAAAGCAATTTAAACAATTCCACAGGGACTGCATTTTCCCACTATCGATCACAGTCATAACCTTAAAAACTAACGCAATAAATCAAACCCTAGAATTAAAACTCTTAAAAAAAAAAAAAAGAACACAGAAATAACATTATATGGAAAAAATCGAGCACTTCCGTTGAAATGAGAATTTCGTTTTACCTCTGACACCAGCATTGTTGATCAAAACATCTATCCTCCCAAAAGCATTCCAAGCCTCGTCCACCGCGGCACCAATAGTAGGCTCAGTTGCGCTGACGTCAAGCTCCACAATCACGGCTCTAGATCGATTTTCAGTGCCGTTCCAGCTGTTGATCTCGTTGCAGAGTGATTGTAAGCGGTCAACTCGGCGAGCCGCGGCTATGATTCTGCAGCCGGCTTTCGCTAAGTCTAGGCAGAAGTCTCGGCCGAGCCCCGATGAGGCGCCGGTTACCATCACGACTTTGTTTTTCAGATCGAGCCACGGCTCCAAACTGTTACCCACGTGGCTGCTCCTGCTCTCCGCCATATCTGTTCTACTGTTCGTGTGCGAGAGAGATTGGATGGCACTTCAAATTCTTGAAAGTTATAGGGTTCCATATTTTCTTGAATTGATTTGGAAAATGAGAAGGAAAAATTAAAACGACTGCGTTTGGTTGATAATTAATTTTGTAAGCAGCAAATTTGTTTTTGTTTTTATCAAGCAGCAAGCGCTGCGTTTCAAATTTTATTTTTAGAAAACTTTTGACGTTTTGTGCTCTTCATAAACAATATTGTTTTTATATTGGATGGATCCATGATAATTCTTCAATTCCGTAATGAGTTGCGAATCATTTATATTTATTTTTATTATATACTTTCTCATTATTTTTGACGTTTCTTTTCAATCCGTCCTAAAATTAGCTTCACACCTTAAAATAGGAAGTTATTCCTAAATTCCACCCTTATAATATTTTCATATATACACAAAATGTCATTATTTTTACTGACACATACACACAATCCAACTCATTTTTTACTTTATTTATTAGAACTTATAAAATTATCCTTTAAATCCCTACACATTCCTCCACTTTCTTAATCTACGTGCCAAACAAAGTGTGAAGATAAATTTGGGACGGAAGGAGTGAAAAATGTTCATTTTTATTATATATCAATTTATTTTTACGGGTACAACTCTTATTTGAACGAAGTGAAAAAATGCGATCTTTGTTGTCTAATAGAACAAACACTAATACCTTAATTGAATCGGTCAAGATCCAATCTGTTTATCAAAGTGCTTCTCCGATTGCTCAAGACATCTCTTTTCAACGGAGGACCAAAAAAACAAGATCATTTCGTTCCATCGGGACAACAATAAATTACTCTTTTATTTTGATAAAAGAGTACCACTTTTAAAGTATAGTGTACACCATTTGTCTCATTTTTTTTTCTATATGAATTCTTAGAAGCTTCAGTCTTGATCCAGTCCTTAAAAATTCCAGCTAGGCGATATATTGAGAGATGAATTAAATGAACATTGAATTTACTCTATCTTTTCATCTCCAATCATGACATAGTGCAAAAGTGTGAACATGAAATTGAAAGGCAAAATTCCGTGCATATCGAAATGGTTGAAAATCTACTAAAATCTTGTTCTATTGATTTGATAACTAAACAAGCCAACTACACACTATTCAATTTACACTCTTTCTTCATTACATAACTAATTGCCCTAGCCGTCACAATCATAATTAATTAATTACCAAACAATTCCACAGGGAATGCATTTTCCCACTATCAATCACAAACATAAACTTAAAACCTATCGCAATAAATTAATCAAACCCAAGAATTGAATCTCTTTTCAAATTTCAAATCACAACACATTAAATGGAAAATGATCCAACATCCCTCGAAAATATATTACTGTACTAGTAAAATGTTTTTATTTTTATTACATATATATATATATATATATATATATTAATAAAATAAAATATTGCTCCATTTAATAAATAACAAAAGAAATTAATTTATTAGGTAGAGATTTAATTACCTATTCTTAAGTAGGACCAAATAAATTATCTTAGAAGCCCATATTTCTGTGGGCTTTAAGATCAGAAGTAGGCCTTCTAGTTTTTGTTGGATAAGCCCTTCTTTCTGACTGATGGGCTGTTTATCTGTATTGAACTTTTTAAGTCTTTTGGGCTATTTACAACTTATTATAGCTAACTAATCAAGGGTAAGTATGAATGGAAAACTGTAATAAGGGGTTGTCAAATGTACGTATTTATCACATTTTATACAAAATATAAAAGGCCTAATTCTTTTTTTTTTTTAAAAATTGCAATTTAATTAAAATATTTGAAATATTACAATTAAATCATGAATTTTGAATATTTTGACAAATTAAACTTTCGGGAGCTCTAATTGAGCCAAAGTCTAACGTCGCAAACCTAATTATATAAAATACATTATTATTTTATGAAATTCAACTAGACTTGTCACGTTAGATTCGGGCACAAAAACAAGAAAGCATATGTTGTCTTTTTTTTTTTTTTCCCATAAGTCCTAACATTGTCTTACATAGCGCTCGTATATTTATAAGCATGTCTGTCTTACATTAAGGACAAATTAAATTAAATATGAGAATAATTCGAAAATACTAACACGAAATGTGGACATAATTCAAATAAAATTATTGATGTACAATTTGAACAAATTTAAACAGAACAGATTCGTTCAGATTGTACATCCCTCGTCATTCACACTACATATTAAAATTTTTTATAAAAAATTAAATATAATTATTCTTATTGTTTGATATGATATACATACATTTTCCACAAAAAGAAGGGAGGTTTTAATGATTAAATCCAAAATGGCGGTCAGTTTTCTCATTTGGTCAGAACTAAATGAAGACCGGGCATAGTGGGTCACCTAACAATGTTGTTGTAATGATGGACCAAAAGTAAAAGGATTTTACATTTAAGAAAGTAATAATAGATGTTTTGTGCAATAATTACATTTTTACTTGACCATAACTATAGATTTATGACTGTCGACATATATTAAATGTAGATAATTTTTTTAGTAAATATATTCATTGTTGTAGTAAACTACTTACATATAAATTTTTTTTGATCGAAAACTACTTACATATAAATTGATTTTTTTATCTATCAATTTACATTATTGATATTTTTCAGCTTTAGGTAAAAAAATTCTTATTGAATCTAAAAAATGTATTTGTATATCCTTAAACAAAATTCTATTAGACGAAAATTTTAAAAATATTATATATAAAAATATGAAAAAAAAATATCATGTATCATATGAATAACACATCCGAAAACAAGTTACCTCAATAGAGTTAAAAAAAGTCTAACAATGAAATATAAATTTAATAAAACTCCATATGTATAAAAATATTACAAAATTACAAGGAGGTTAATGAAAAAAATTAAAATTATAAATATGTTCATATTCAAATATTTTTTATGTTTCTGTTCAAAATTTTTGAACTTATTTATAATTAAACTATTTTTTTAACATATATGTAAATGATCCTATATAAAATTGCACGTACTCAATTAATACAATTAATACAGAGATTGAAATGTTGTTGCAAATACTATTTCAAAGTTTCAAGGATCTGATAAGCAAATTTGGTGGGAATTGGTTCAAGGTTTTATTTTAGAACTTACAAATAAGGATAGACATTTGGTGTACTTTAGATTTTCTTAATTCTTTAGCTTTTGGTGTTCCGACCTCCTGGATCGGTTTGTAATTTTATGGATTTTAGATTTCTTTTTAATAAAATAATTCATTAGAATTAATTGATTACATATAAAGATCATTTCCAACTTTACCAAATCAATTTGCTCTAAAAAAACTTTACCAAATCAGTGGTACAATTTAATGTCAATCAAAGTATCAAACTACATATGAATATGAATGATTGAGAAATGTGAATTATCGTGATTGACGTTTCCACTGCCATTGGATTCTCATTTTGTTCGACAGTTTTAACAACCATCGACCAAATAAATGTTTATTTGTAAGGAATTTATATTGGTGTCTACTAAATATATGTATACGAATAATATGACAACAAAAATCAACTGTATCCCATGTTCCTCCATGTTCGTGCCCTATTTTTTAATCTCCAACAACTTCTTCTATGTGTTTGTACGTGCGTTTTCGGTTTCATACACATAATATATACTATATTACTCTCTTCGTCCCAATTATATAAATTAATTTTTTATTTATAAATGTCTCAATTATATAAATTTATTTTTAAATAGAGTAATATTTTCTTAATCATTTACTAATAATATCCTATACATTAATTACATTGAAAACTATTATACTTATTAAATAAAGTTATAATGAATATTTTACTCTTCTAATTTACCTTTCCAATATAATTTATTAATTTTTGTGAAAAGTCAAACAAGCTTATATAATTGAGACAGAGACAGAGATAAATTTGATGATCGATAAAAAAGATGTATATTTGATGGTAGCTACATGGAAAATTGATTCTGCATTGTCCTCTATTCTACTTTGAACTTCATGCAGCTTATGTCTTCATTAATAAATGTGTATGATGTGGATTAAATGACAATATAAAAAAATGTATGATAAATAGAACACAAAATAAAGGCAACGAGCTAGATTTGTATACACCAATTGCATAATTTAAGTGCATTTTTTAATAGTAACAATTATTTTAATCAGAAAAATACAGTTATTTTTCAATTAAAAGTATAAATTAAAATAAAAACTATCTATATTTTTAAAAATACATTTAAATTGCAAAATACCCGAACTAGAGAATTGCTCCAATATAAAATATTAGAATAGCATCCTAACTGTTCAGCATAATTAGAAAACTTTGTGTGTTTGTCAGTCTATGAAGAATATATATCTCCATTACCCCTCTTTCATTATATTCTTTTTCTACATTAACTTTATTCCTCAAAATAAAGATATGGAGGAGGAAAGGTATCAAGGAATAAGAATTTCTTTCTTTTTTTGTCTTTGCCAAAAGCTCCACTATGCCAAGAAAAGGGGCAAATTCTTGTTTGATTAGGGTTTTAATATATAGTTATCTACTTATTACTATAATACGTTTGCATTCTCATGATTGAGATTTTTTATTAAAATTTAAAGAGATTTTGGCCTTATACAGTGGTGAGAGGCGCAACTAATATTAATTAATTATTTAAAAGTGATTAAATTAATCACTAGCTATGCATAGGGACTTTCAAAAGAGGGAATTGAAAAAAAAAAATCATATAAAACAAAGCATTGTCTTTTTCTAAATTCTTGAGTTGCTTCAGAAGAAGATAAGACTATTAAATTATAATTAATGTTTAGTTAGTGTCTTAATCAGTTTTCTTTAGAGAAAATGGATTACCTAAAAGAAAAAAAAACAATCAGACTCACTATCTATTTTCAAAACTTTTCTGTAATCGGACTTTTTGTTCCAACTTGATGTTTTTATGTTATCTCGTGGTATCAACAATCATCATTAATTAAATTGTAACGTCTATTAAAAATAATAAAATGTGAAGTATGATTTCTAAGTGCTTTTATTCACACTTAATTTTGTTTGGAAATGCATGGTTTACGAGTTATTGGTTTCAATTTCTTTTATGAGTGTTTTTGTAATTATTTAATGAATTTGACTATAACTATAATATTATTATTTAAAAATATGACCGGAGTACTATATATGTAATTACAAAATGAATTTGACAATGACTATAATATTTTATCAACATATGACAGGAAATCCACTTTCCTCTTCTTTTCTTGAAACATAAAGTGCAAGGTTCCTTAAACTGCATTATTTTTTGGATGACTTTAGGTATACTGTACTCTTTTTCTTTTGGGTTACGTTTTTTCTATAACTTCCCAGATCCTACCAGACCGACTAATCCAAGTGACCAATCTCACCGTCCACCAGTGGGGCCCCACTTAAAGCCTGAGCAGAGCTCTGTATGACCGACCCATCTCGGAGATTGTTTGTTTGCACCTAATGGGTTAACCCGAGACCCATGGAAAGATCACACTCCTGCCCCTCACCACTGCGCCAACCCCTGAGGTTCTTTTGGGTTACGTTTTGACATTTTATTTTATTCATAAATATATAATATTGTTCTAATATAATTTGATTGTAATTTTTTTAAATGTAATCTTAAAAATTAAGAAAATACTTAGATAAATATATTTTCTTTATTGAAAAAGACAAACATATATTTAAAATATAATAAAAATTAACTATTTCTTAATATATATACGTACGTATACCGATCCAAGTTTTGACACGATATACTCTATAATTTAAATTCAAGAGAGTATTTGTTATTCACTATGTTACACTGGTGTAGAGGCAAAGGTGTGGATTCAATACGATACCGATCCGGGAATATGAATTTTCAAAATTTTTAGGGTACAATTCCACAAGAATACGTCTCTTTTTCATATTTTTATTATATATAATATGTATAAAATATACTATAATTTTTAAAAAATCACAAATCAAATATATACGATTTACATTTTTCTCTCACCAAAGTTAAGCGTTTTCAATAATTTAATTTAATTAAACAATAAAATAATAATTCAATTATTTGAATAATAAAATTCAATTAAAATAATACAAGTGTTTAATAATGCGGTCATGACTAGTCATTTATGGTGTTTCCGAAAAAAATGCATGCAGGTGCGTCCGTGCATAATCGAACATAATAGGCGTACGTGTAATTAATGTGTATTAGTGATGTACGTAAATATTATATTACGATAACAAAAGGATGATTTTGTTTAAAGGGAAAAAATTATTGTTCCCAAAAGTCTGAAGAATCCAATAAAAATCCAATCAAGATAAGGGGAATAAATTCCCATCGAAGGATCACTCCTAAAGATCAACTTTTAGAATGCACCACAAATATGAAGCATGTGAACATTTTTTTTTGAAAGTTCAAGAAGGAACAAATCTGAATTATTAAATTTCATCTTATGTAGACTAATCTTATTTCCAACTAAACCAACATTTATTACTATTTATTATTATTATTATTATTATTATTATTATTATTATTATCATTCCATGGTAAACTCACAACTTTTAATTTTGAATGCACATAGAATAAATTATATCTCGTGTTTGATATCCCCTTATATACTAATAGGGAGTTCATTTTTATTATGTGTCGATTTTGTATGTTTCGTTGCCATGTGTCATTTTGTATATATGACAGCTTATATATTAAGTTTGTAAAAATTAATAGTAAGAATTTGAACCCTAAACCTCTTATGTTGGTTTTAAAATGTCTACCACTAAACTAATCTATAAATTTTTATATGTTTTGAAAAACTATTTTATTTAACTCTAGCATATAAAAATGTATTAATTTTTGTTACCGTATCAATTTATATTTTATCTTAGTATATTTTAGAAACTCCAATGTTTATGAAATATTAATTTGTGAGTATTTAAAACAAGTGAATCATCATATATATTAATAGGGAGTTTATAATATTTTTGTTTCGATTTTTTTTGAATTTCGATGATATGTCATTAAATGAGAATATAAATTTATGTATGTGTTTAGATGTCAATTATATAATGAGTTTGATATATTAGTAATGATGATGAGTTTAGTGTGTAATTAGTCTCATATACAATATTAAAATTATTAATAATATACAAAATTATATATTGTTATTTGATGAAAAATACTATATGTATAATATATTATATTATAAAATTTATTTAACGAACACACCGCGTAACACACGGGAGTTCATCTAGTAATGAAATAAGGGTGAGTCTATTATAAATTAATTTATCAGTGAAATTAAAAATAATATATATTAATTATTTTTATTATATAATATTATTATTAAATTAATATTTTTTAATAAAATATTTTATACTTTAAAAAAATGAATATAAAATCCAAAAACTTCACTATAAAATTGGTTCTAATATACTTTGCAATGAAATAAAAGTTCACAAGTTAATCAACATGATAATTCTTGAATGATATATAAAATCAAGACCCTTAATTTATCTAATTTTTTTATTGTCATTGCAATAATATTTTCAGCAAGTTGGAATTTCGTGGGAATAAGGTAACACCGTAATAAGAAAAGAGACAAACTTCTTGATAATGACAATTGCTTTACCCTGTCATGTATCATTGATTATTGGATTATCCTGTTTTTTCTGTTAGTATTTTGCCTTTTCTTTTTCTTTTATAATAATATTCCCAGACTCTTTTTAAATTTAACATTTTATCATTTTAAACATTCCTCATAAAATAAAATATTTCATATTTTTTATACTCTTCCTGTCTTTTTACTTTTATTATATTTTCCGTCAATAATTTTATATTAAAATATTATATTTATTAAAACTTCGTATCATTCTTCAAATATTAAAATTAAAAAGAAACATATGAAGTATAAGTTTTTAATTAATTATGACTGAAAATTAAAGTAATTCAAGAATTTTGGATTTTGGTCCGATAAGAATGATGGGCAAAGTTGATTTTTTAGTTTGGTAATATTTAAATATGAACTCGAGTTTGATAGGTATAAAATCAATTACTCGAATGAATCTCAATCAAATTTTCAATTTGAATTTTAATTATCAAATGAATTTGAAAGTAGTATGCTTGGATTAAATAAATTTCATTTATATCTTTATATGTGATACTTTTTCTTGGTTTAAATTAAAGAAAACTTAAAGAAATGGGGATAGATATTTGCATTATTTAGACATGATAATTCTTCCATTGTAATTAGTAATTATACAAATAATTTGAGGCTTGAAATAGTTTAATTATCTGATCAATCTTATATATTTATTTAGTGGGTAGATTTTTATGCAAGCACATCTTTTCAAGGATTTATGGCAACAAACTTATATTTTCTGCATTGCAATTAATGTAATTTAAATTTCATTTATGTAACATGTATAGACCTAATTATGTAAGCCTAAAAACTAGCTAGACGTTAGTACAATATGACCATGTGACCATGCTTAAATGCTATATCAAAATTATATAAATTTAAATTTATTCATTTGTCCACTCTCGCACATCCAATTGATCTTAAAATTAATTTTGCACTGTCACGATTAATTTGCAAGTTATATATATATATATATATATATATATATATATATATATATATATATATATATATATATATATATATATATATATATACCTATCACGCATGAAACTTAATTTGGGGTACCATAAAAAGATGCATAAATCACTGTACATCATACACGACGTGATCAATTAAAGGTGATGCTATTGCTAAAGATTTGATTCGATGTTTCTTCTCTTTAAATATCATCTCATATCTAAATAGGTATGTATCCCCTTGTCATATTTTAATTATATTAATTTGAAAGTGTTAATTATATTAGCCTGTAAATTTCATTTATATATTTAATTACTGTATACATATGATAGTGTATGTGTATTATATTGATAATAAAATAGAGTTTATCGTACGTAATCAGTTGTTATAAATTGTAATTATTTATTTAATAAAAAAATTACACAATTATTTGAGGGAGTTGAATAAATATTTATTTATTTGTAATAGCCACAACCCACGAGCTCAACCTATTAATTCTTGAAAGTCGAAACATTATTTGACTGTGCGTTGGAAGTTTTGATTAGGAAATTAAAGTCACAATTATTGGTGAAATCATGAAAAAATAATGTTAGTAACATTAATTAATTAGTGATTTATTATTATATTCACGAGACAGATATTTTCATCGAGTAGAGATACATAGTTGAAAATTTCCAAGGGGTTGTGACTATTTGAATATTGTAATACTCCTCCATCACAGTTGATTTTTTAACGGTTTTTATGTGAGTTATGTACAAAAGTTGTTTTATATGAATAATACGCTAGTTGATCTTATTAATTAACATATTATTTATATAAAACAACTTTTGTATACATATTATTATAAAATAATTCTCACACAAAAATTATTAAAAAGTCAACTATGAAAACAAATGTGGATGGTGGAGTATATTGATTTATTATATTGAGAAATAAATATATAATGGTAGTTAATCATGAGGAACACATATAGGTCGCCAACTTCAATAAAATTATTGAAATAATAATTATTAAGATGAGACAAGGTTTGCTTTTGCAACACATAATCTATTCATGGTTATTGATGTAGTCAAGCTGTTATTTTAGACATATTTGGCTTGATTTAACCATAAAAAATGAAATAAAAATCGTGACCTTCATGTGCATGACATCCCAATCGAAGTTTCTAAACCATTTGACTATGACCAATCCGTTGCAGTGAAGATCATGCACATTATTTTTATTAGAAATATATTAATATTGTGTGCTTTGAATATATAAATCATATGCTCATGCAATAATCATGGAAAATCCATGATTATACAGTTTAGCATGCATAACTATATATGTAGTGTGAATTTGATTAATTTTTTTTTTTAATTCAAGCAGCCTTTACTTTTAAAATATAAATGAAAAATCAGGCCATTTTCAATTTTATTATAATTAATTAGTACCTGAAAAATGATTTTTGACCAATTGATATTGATTGAATATTAATTGACAATTAAAAGTCGCTATACCAACTAATGAAGGCAACCTTTCTGCACCTCTTTCCTTTTGAAATTAACTGAGCACCATTTCATTAACTTCATATTTAATCCATATTTATACGTATATATACACAAGTTTATGACGGTATACTTTAAATACATTTTTAATAATATTGATTTTTTTGTTGAAAATTGTAACTTTTTTAATTTTTACTAAAAATTGAAAAAACAATTGTTAAAAAATATAGGGGTACTTGATTTACATGATGTAGATATACACAAAACTTTGTCATTTCCTTTAGTTATATTTAGGAGGTATATTCAAATTCATTTTCTTTAGTTATATTTAGGAGGTAAATTCAAATTCAATACCTCGGACAGCGTTTGCAAACTTACAAATTAAAATAAAATAATTTTATTTCAAAATTAATTTTAGTTCTTTTTTTTTTTTATCAGCAAAAAAAAAGATTATTATAAAATTGGGATACAAGGATACTCCTTTCTTAAAAAAACCTAAAATTTGTTAATTGAATTTGCATTTACCCACTAATTTGTGCATGGTTTTTTAAAAATCAAATGTTCAAAGTTCAAAAATTTAATGTTGAAGAACCAAAAAGCTAGTCAAAGATCAAACCAAATAAAAAAGGGATAGCTTAGTTGTATAATGTATGATGTTTACACATAAAAACCTATTCAAGTCTCTCATGATGATGATGATCATCCTGTAATCTCAAATACCTCAATGAAGACAGGCTGGAAGGAAACCCCACCACAAATATGATCAATTTCTGACAATTAATTAGAGGGCCTCTGACAAAATATGATGTATCTGTATCTCCACAAACTACCCAAAACAAAATCTGAGGAAAAAGAAAAATAAATTTAATTCATGACATAAAAGTGGGAAAAGGAAATTAAAATGGATGAGAGAGAGTGAAGGGATTGAAAAAGCAGGGAATTGAGGTCTCTTCCTTTTTCCCATTCACTGCTCTTTTCTTGCTGCTTCTGCTAAGCATCTTTTTCTCACTTTTTTTTCTGAGTACCAATTCTTTACCTTATTGTTGGAGGTATTCTAGTTTTGTTTGCATCTTTTTTTTGATATTTTCTCAAGGTTCTCTCTTCTCTTGCTTTGAGTGATTCCAAAGTTGCTATTTTAGCAACCCATTTCTTCTGCTGAAATCACTTGATCACTCCTCTGATACCTCTTCCTTATTTTTTGCAAATCTTTCTGGCATTGATCATTATTAAAGGATTCCCTTTTCGCCATCTGACAATTTTTTTGTTTTTTACATTCTTTGGCTTCTCTGGACTCTCCTTGGAATTCAATTTCCCTGGCAAATTTTCTGCTTATCAAGCTTAAAGATTTGAGGTTTTATATACTCTTCTCGATTCCCTTCACATGGTTTGAAGTATTTCCCTCGTTGTTGAACACAATTCCTTAGATTTTTCAACTTTTGGTTTTCTTGAATCTTCCCTCTGTGGGGTTGTTGATTCCATGGGACTTTGTCACGGAAAACCCATCGAACGGCAACGAAATCATTCAGAAAACCCAAGTGAAGACCATGAATCCGTACTCAATTCTTCAACTGGAAAAACACCCAAATTCCCATTCTATAGCCCTAGTCCACTGCATAGTGCATTCAAGAATTCCCCTGCAAATTCCAGCAGTGTTCTTTCAACCCCTCTTAGATTTCTCAAACGCCCTTTCCCACCACCATCACCGGCTAAGCATATCAAAGCCTTGCTTGCTAGAAGGCATGGCTCTGTTAAGCCTAATGAGGCAACTATCCCAGAAGGGAGTGAGTGTGAGATTATTGGTTTAGATAAGAATTTTGGGTTCTCCAAAAATTTCATCAGCCACTATGAGCTTGGGGAAGAGGTGGGTAGGGGCCACTTTGGTTACACTTGTTCTGCTAAAGGGAAGAAGGGAAGCTTGAAAGGCCAGGATGTGGCTGTTAAAGTTATCCCTAAAGCAAAGGTCAATTGATTTGCTTTAAGGTTTTTAAAATGTATAGTTTTGTGTAGAATATTGTCTTCGTTATTTATGTTAATGATTTTACCAATTCAGATAAGTGGATGTATTATATGTCTTCTTTTTCCTGAAAATTTGAATGCTTTGGTGGTTATGTGAGAAAATTTAGATACTATGAGGCGTAGTTGAGATATTGATGATCTTACTCACGAGTTTTCAAGTGATGCAGGATCATGCTTTTTGAGAATTTCTTATCGGTTTAAAAGATAGATTTTGCTATATTGAAAAGAGATTATTTGAAATGATTATCATGTAATGACACACATATATATATATATATATATATATATATATATATATATTTTGTATTATGTGCAGATGACTACAGCAATTGCCATAGAGGACGTAAGAAGAGAAGTTAAGATGCTTCGTGCGCTAACTGGGCACAAGAACTTAGTGCAATTCTATGATGCTTATGAGGATGCAGACAATGTCTATGCAGTGATGGAGTATGTTTAGACTTTGGAATTTTGTTACATTTCAATTAAATTCTTATTAATCCCTACAAAACATGAAACTTGATCAAACAAACAATTAAGGATTAATTGACATCTAAAATATGACTATAGATATGTACTTTATGAAATCTACCAATTTCTTAGCACTGGAATAACACAGAGTTGTGTGATACAGCGTGCAATGATCTTGCATGTACATATGTCCTACTTGGTATCTTAGTCCTGACTTTCAATTTCATCTTCCTAACTTGTTTCCCTTTTTTCCCAGATTATGCCAAGGAGGAGAACTACTGGATCGCATACTTTCTCGGTATGCCTGCTTTTTTTTAAAATTAACTTAAAATATATCTAGAGAAGGGATCTCATGCTTCAAGGCCTTCTACTCATTTGTTTGCTCTAGGGGTGGAAAATACTCTGAAGAAGATGCGAAGATTGTGATGGTACAGATTCTAAGTGTGGTTGCATATTGTCATCTCCAAGGTGTAGTTCACCGAGACCTAAAGCCTGAGGTAAATCTATCGCCCTCTCTTTTGTGCCTTTCATCACGAAACACAAAATCTTACAAGAGTTCTTTCTCATTTGTTTATGTGGCTAACACTATATGTTCCTAATTGACATGAATTTCGTAGAATTGCTTCAGAATTTTCTCTTTGTCTCAAAAGACGAGCATTCCCCTCTGAAAGCCATTGACTTTGGACTCTCTGATTATGTAAAGCCAGGTCAAGTCTATTGCCTCATAATTGGTGTTCTTATTATTACATTGGAGTTGATTCTGATGCATATATATTTTGACAGATGAAAGGCTGAACGATATCGTTGGAAGTGCTTATTATGTGGCACCTGAAGTCTTGCATCGATCATATGGAACAGAGGCTGACATGTGGAGTATTGGTGTGATTGCTTATATTCTCCTTTGTGGAAGCAGACCATTCTGGGCCAGGACAGAATCCGGAATCTTCAGAGCCGTGCTAAAGGCTGACCCAAGTTTTGACGAAGATCCATGGCCTTCTTTGTCTCCTGATGCAATAGATTTTGTCAAACAATTATTGAACAAGGACTACCGTAAAAGGTTAACAGCAGCTCAGGCACTTTGTAAGTCGCTCAATCTGATTATTGTTAAAATTATGATTTATTCCTCATCCAGATTTAATATAAGCTCTAGCATTATAATCTACAATATCCATATTTGTGTGTATAAATATTTCTTTCTTATTGATGTCATTAGGTTTTTTGAAATTGTATTGATTTTCTAGGAAATACAAGGATCCCTTTCAAACAATATACCAGAATATGGAATTACATTTTGTCAATTATAGCTTAATATTCTAATCCACCTGTCATGTGTAGGTCATCCGTGGTTGGCTGACATCATGATGTGAAAATTCCTATGGATATGATTATATATAAGCTTGCAAAAGCTTATATATGCTCTTCTTCTTTGAGAAAGACAGCTTTAGGGGTATGGTACCTCTCGATACAATGTTTCTTTAATCTAATTGGTGGCATGTTTTTGCTTCTCTTGTTCTTCAGTGAAATTTGTTTTGTACCTTGATGTCCTCTTTTGGTTTATACATCAAGAAAGTAATTTCAAATGAGAACTACTTGAGTTGTCTTGGTACATTTTTTTCCGTAATAGTTCTGGATAATAAATGTATCTTCTTTTTGTAATTTAAACAGGCTCTTGCAAAAACTTTGACAATACCACAACTGACCTACCTCCGGGAACAGTTCACACTGCTAGGACCAAGTAGAAGCGGATTTGTATCACTACAGAACTTCAAATCGGTCATCTCTCGTTCAACATATATATATATATATATATATATATATTTGTGTTCTTTTGTCTTTTACCTTACCTTGGCAATTTAATTACCTCGTCCGCAGGCTATGGCAAAGAACTCAACTGATGCGGTGAAGGATTCACGGGTTGTGGAATATGTTAATGTGGTAAAACTTTCAGCAACCCTGTTCTAATGTTCAGTAAATTGTTCTAGTGCAACTAATCTGCATCATTGCTTAAGTATGACAATTGCTAAATGTGTGAATATCTTTGTGTCATCCAGGTTAGTTCTCTTCAATACAGAAAATTGGATTTCAAGAATTCTGTGCCGCAGCAATAAGTGTATATCAGCTTGAAGGAATGCAAAGCTGGGAGCAGCATGCACGCAGTGCTTACGAATTCTTTGAGAAGGATGGAAACAGAGCCATAATGATAGAGGAACTTGCTTCTGTATTGCTCTCTCTCTCTCTCTCACACACACACACACACACACACACGCACGCAAGATTAATGCAACAAAGCATATGAAAACCACCTTTATGTGCCAATTGCATTTTCAAGATTTTTATGTGTACATTTCAGACTCATTTTTGGGCATCTTAATGAACGTTTGACCTTAACCTGTTTCCAAAACAGGAGCTTGGACTTGGTCCATCTGTTCCAGTCCATGTAGTTCTACAAGATTGGATAAGACACTCAGACGGAAAGCTCAGCTTCTTAGGGTTTGTAAGACTTCTGCACGGAGTGTCCTCCCGAGCATTACAAAAGGCATGAAGTAACTTCCATTTATTAGGTGGTTATAATTGTCATTGGAACTTCCATGCCTTGTGAAGATCAACGTTTGCCAGGCACAACTGGAGGAGCATGAAGTAGGTGTTGAATTTTGCACATACCATTGTTGGAAGTTGAAGCTATAGGTGTTTGCAGAGATTCGTGTGAGTATGTCTCGTTCTCCATGCAACTTTCGTGGCACATATTCTGGGAATGAGATGTAGATGAATGTACAGATGAAAGTTGATAGCAAAAATGTATTTTCACGGCTAAAGAACAGCTCAAAGCTGAGGTGGTTGTTGTGCCTTTGGTGCATTCTCTTTGTGTACCCTCTGCACTTAGCTTCTCAAAATAAATTATATAGTTGTCAAGGGTTTCTTGTGATGCACGTCGCATTTCTTTTGTAGTTGGATATGACGTGATGAAAAATGTCAGAAATTTGTTGTTAAATTGCACCAAAATTTGCAGTTACTTCGTGAATTTGATGAACCAAAACACCACCAATGATTACAGGATCAAAATTGCCATACTTGAATTAAAAAATTGGCGTGATGAGGATCCTATATCAAAGAAATGTTTATCTTGAGTTTATCAATCTTTGCCCTGCTCTGGTAAAACCCGAGCCACGGCAAACAGAATGACAAATATCATAAACCCTACATCTAGATCTAATTTATCAGAGTTCTTATATAACCAGAAATGAAGCCTGGTATGTAGTCTCAGTGCCATGAGATTATTGCCAAAACTGGAAGAAAGAGACAAATCCTACGCCTGGACACCGAGTTCCAGCATCAGAGTGTGATTGGTGTAGTTTGATGTTGGACCATGAAACTGAAGAGGACCTGCCAAAATATGAACCAAGAGACGTATTATCTTCTAATGTTCTTACTATTGGTGCATTACCATATATTTTTCCTTCAAATGTTACCTGGATTGAAGTATTGATTCTTCAAAGCCCATTCTTCACGCATGGATGCAAACTTTTGAAAGGAGCACCTACTTGTACACAACAAAAATATCTTAGTAAATAACTTCAGACGCCTCTTGACAGTAAATAAAATGTAAATATCCTGTAAGAGAATTTACCGTCAAGCTCCACCATTGCCTTCTTAATCACAGGCTTGAACTTACCTAGAGAGAGGTGTACAGTTAGATAATATTTTAGCATCTTTATTTGTTTATAAGATGTAAAAATTACCATGTCTTCTTTCCACATCCATCAAAGATGTCAACGCTGTTCCACCTACCGTCCATTTCTCAACCGGAGCACCCAAGTTTCCCACCTAATCATGCACACACAATTTGACATTGATTGAATCTACCACTTTTCAAAGAATAATTTATGTAAGAGTTGATAAAAGAGGCGAGCACAAACTGAGGAAATCAGGCCAGTTTTCCCAGAATGGAGGAGTACGCCAGCAGCGTACCCCAATGCATAGCAGTAGTTGGAGTCAAAGTTTGAAGGTAAGCCACATCTACCTTCATATCTGCAAAAGAATCAGTAATTTAAACCAACATGGTACTTTCGCTCCATACGTTTTCTTCTAGCACGTGGTTTTTAATTACCCGAAAAAGTGAGACTGTCCTTTGAACTCATTTTTGTATGAACCTTGCTTCCTCCTGGACTCTAATTCAGTCTCCACCATTTCAATCAGCATTTTTCTGTCTCTATCTTAGCAACCTAGATATAAAGAATAAAGCACCTTTTAAAAATTATGGGGAACAGATAGCATATAAAAGTTACAATTATGCCTAGCGGAACATCACCTGCACATTTCCATGTGGATCTCTTTCCAGTAGCAATTGCGCCTGAATTGCTTGTGGTAGAAAGTCGAAGAGCTGGAGAGACTGGGCCCCGAGTTTCTTCTTCCACGCTCCAGCTTCATCAACAACATCGTGAGCCAGGATTTCATTCAGCTCAGAGATGAGTTGTTGAACCTGTAAGTACATAACCACAATGTTAAAAAGAAAAAAAACCTTTCAGAAAAAAAAAAAAAAACAGCAACAAAGTGAGAGAGAACATATTGATCTCAGAATCGTTGTATAGACCTCAGGGATGAAATCAATTAAGCCTTCTGGTATGAGTATAACCCCATAGTTGTAACCACTGTCAGCACGTTTGCATATCACATCTGTAATATAATCAGTTACATTTTTCAGAGTCTGTTTCTTCGCAGCAACCTTCATCAGAGAACACATTGTTATTACAGGTTGATTCAATTTTATAATGGAAGAAAGTAATAAAAATATACCTCTTCACCAATGATAGTTATATTAGGATGAGTTTGCAAACTGCACTCTAGTGTTATGTGAGAAGCAGCTCGGCCCATAAGCCTTACAACTACACATGATACAGTTTATGCCACATTACAAGATGGTGATTTGAATGAAGACTAACTCACTAAAAGAATAGCAATGCAAAGACATCACTAATTCCACACTTACAATGATAGTATTTTCCAGTTGAGCGAGCATCCACCATAACATTTCCAATCATTTCTGCATATATCTGCATCAGAAATAAATACCAAGTCTTTAGCATGTTAGGAAAATGAAAAACAGAACAATAGGGATACACTTACCTTGCATGCTGTATCAAATCCAAAACTTGTAGGGACTTCCCTTGCATTTCAGGTCACCATCAATCGCCTTGGGGCATCCAATAACCTCGGGCTTTCAGATTCTTCCCTCTGAAATGTTTAATCAATAAAAGGTTTACGTAGTGATGGAGTTGGCAACAAACACAATAAGAAAGAATTTTACCTGAAATTCTCAGCAAGAAGACACGCATTAGTGTTTGAATCATCTCCTCCAATGACAACCAGTCCATCTAAATCAAGCTTCTTTGCTGTCTCTTCAGCCTGCTTGAACTGAAAGACGACACAATACGAATCTCTATGACCAAATGTGGTGCATATTTTGAACAATATCATAAAATGCCAAATGTGAACTCGAACGCATGTGATAATTGTTGACTTACTTGTTCAGGGGTTTCTATCTTGTCTCTCCCACTACATATCATGTCAAAGCCACCCTGTTACAAAAAGAATGTGATTTCATAACGTGGAAAGATTATTAATTAAAAACATTTAAATGAAACAAGGATACTATTTTCCAACATTAGTACAGCAAGTTATCAACTGAAAGGGCAGAGTATTACTTGGTTTCTGTAAGGGTAAACGAAATCAGTGGTCAAGACAACATATTTACAGTTCATGACCCCTGCTGGACCACCCTTAAATCCGTATAATGTGCTGCCTTTTGTTCTTTCCTGTAAATAATCTGAAGACAGCAAAAATGGCATTGAAGAAAACCATAAGTAGCATTTATTTATACATGAAATGGAAATAAAAGATCTCACCAAAGAGTCCACAAATCACATTATGTCCACCAGGAGCCTGTCCTCCAGAAAGGACAACTCCAATTTTTAAGCTTTTATTGGAATCATCTGCAGACGGACCGGGAGCAAGCATTGCTGATGGTTGTCCAAACAGGCTCGGGAATAGCTTCGCAATTTCATCTATAAATATGATATTGACATGACCACTTGCAATTCAAATTATCTCAATATTTTGCATATGTTTCACCAACTCACAGATCATATACCGAAAAGTAAATAAAATGCTGTGATGAATTGAACTATAAACTTTGATATATCAATTGGTTAGACAAAAATTATAAAAAGAATCGGAAAACGCACTGACGTAGGGCATGCAGAAGGCAGATGGTGGATCTATAGAGAAATAAAAGCGGGAACCTGGATTTCCAGCGGCAGAACTAGGCGGACCATCGAGGACTTTGAAGGAGTTTTTAAGAACTTCGGGTAGCGGAAGGGAGACACGGAGGCGACTGGCCTGCACTTCGCTGTACTCTGACGCTGATCGCGGTGGCGCCGTTGTTCCGTTCGCGGCCATTTATGGATCGATCGGTATTTCAGAATTTGTCTTGTTAGTACGTAGAGAGAGAGAGAGAGAGAGAGAGAGAGAGAGTGGTGGTATGTTTAATTGCGTTGCGTTAGGAGAAGCAGCATGAGTTTTGAATTGAAATCTCCGTCCTAAAGGAGCGAGTCAGCAGTATAACCGAAATACATTCCCTTGTGTTCCATTACCATACCCCATTATTTAATTTAATTTAATTACCAGCTCTTTTCTTTGTTTATAATAATAGTAATTTTTCCCTACATAATGTCATCAAATTCTGCTGAAAATTTATGATAATAAAAATGTATTAAAGCAATGCGAAAATAATCATATACTGTACATACAAATTATTACGTGTAGAAATCCAATATTATTAATGTTTTGGGTCAATAGTTGTTTTATTTAAATTTGTTTTTATTGAATATATGCATATTCAGCCTTTGAGTGTTGCAGGGAGGGCCAAACGGTACGGATTCATACAATCATACTTGAAAGCAATCCAAAGTTCGTTTCCATCACATCGGACCATTACACCACCGTTAAATCGATCTCAATTTTGAATCGGAGAAAAGCCACGGAGTTCCGTCGGCCTGAAAGCCCCGCCAAGCACGCTGGTGTTAGGGTTTCCCGAATTCTCTGATCAGTAAACGATCCCAAATCCGTGTGAATCACCCATGGCTCCAAACGCAAGAAGAAGGAAGAGAACGTACGAAGCCACAAAAGAACAAAACTATCGCGTTAACCTTATCGAGAAACATGAAATTAAGAAAACAAACAGCAAACCCTAGAAAAAGACGAAAAAGAAGGAATACAAAGAAGAATTAGTTGACGAGAGGGGAGAAGAGCGCTAAAAAAATGATTTTAAGATATTTGGGGTGCTAACGATGCAAACTTCAAACTCCAGGGGTGTATATGAAATTATCTTAAATATAGGGTGCAAAACTCTATTAAGAAAAATATTTTACATAACTCAAGTCCCAGGGGTTTTAGGTGTTCAAAGATTTCGCATGATTACGATTTCGGCGACCAAATCCACGAAGGTTTTCAATCATGTGGGCAATTCGAAGAGCCTCGATTCATCTCAAGTAAGTCATCTATCTCTCTCCGCGGTCGTATTTACATATTTTGTCAGACTGCTGATTTATATTCCTGAAATGCAAGTATGATCTGTATCATCTATTGTTCCTACTGTACATGTCATTACACATTTGCTCGTATGTGCGTACATTCTAAAAGTTGGGAGGAGAGAGAGAGAGAGAGATACTGTGTTTTGCGGGCACCTTCAATTTTTGCTTTTCAAAATTTAAGTGGTTATTTTGGTGAGATCGTTGTTGTGTAAAATGTGAACTTTCAATTGGAGAAAATATATCCATGTATCCTTTTCTGTTTTCTGTGTAAAAGGATTGTGCTTCCTCAACTAATCTGGCTTAAACTGGTTTTTGTTTGCGTGATAGTAGTTTACCTCACTCTTTTCTGCAACCTTCTTGTGGATACTTTCGTTTGTGCGTTTTTAATTTACTGCATACCTAAATTTTTATGTTGTGCTCATGAGAACAGGCAGTGTTAACCTTCGATAGGTTCATTATTGGGGCAAATCCTTAACGTCAACTAGAAGCATCTCACTTTATTATAATTGGAACACGGTATATTGGCTGTCCTTTCTTCTGTTTTAGTGGATGCTGCATTATTGAAAACTAAACTAGAGGACTGGAGTTGCCTAAATCATATGCCTCATAATATTCTTTTAAGTTTTGGACTTTTGGTGCATTCAAGAGCTATAAGCTCCACTTTTGCTTTCTTTCGAAAGCATCATATCTTGATTTTAGGAATTGTTTGCAACTCCAAATTGCTTTTATGTCTCTTATCTTGGCATTGTTATTGTTTGTATTATTGTTGTCTTCTAGGTTGTTGTAGTTATGGTTTTATTGTTTTTTTTTCTGATGTAACTGAAAAATTGGGTATGCTCATTCTTGTTGTGAATCTCTTTTCTTTTTAGGAATCGAGGATTAAGTTCAGGTTCTGCACGAATTAGCAGTGTGAAATCTGAAGTAACATGTTATTATTTGGAGAATAACAATGCTGGAATTTTTGAATCTCAAGGAGAAGGGTTGGATGCATTGGTATGCTCAAGAAAATTCCACAAGGAATCTAGTTTTTCAAAATTGTTTATGGAAATTCGCACTTTTTCTTCACATGCGGGTGCTAAGCACAGTGTGGGGCAAGATGACATGGTTCAGAAAGCTGCTTCTGTAGATCAGGTGGATGACAATATGACCTCTGATTCAGAGCTCTCTGAGGATGAGAGTGTTAATGGCATACAAAATGAGTTGGACAGCTTAGACACTGAGACTGATGTTGGAAAGAAAGATTCTTTCAGAACTGCAGGCCCTTCAGCAATGACTAAAGCTATACTTGCTGTTCCCATGTCACCTGTAAGCAAGGTTTTGGAACAATGGGTTCAAGAAGGAAATGAAGTGACTGTGGATGAAGTATCAACAACAATGCTTTATCTTCGGCAACGGCGAATGTACTACAAGGCATTGCAGGTATGTCCTCTAATCCTGTTACTATATCAAATTGACTTCTTGTTTGCTGGGATACCTAAGTGCTAATCATTGGGA
Source organism: Paraleonurus japonicus (assembly GCA_030762865.1). Lineage (NCBI taxonomy): Eukaryota > Viridiplantae > Streptophyta > Magnoliopsida > Lamiales > Lamiaceae > Paraleonurus > Paraleonurus japonicus. Next base: position 48,008,214 of record CM061058.1, read on the forward strand.
ACAATGTCTCAGTTGGACTTTTATCCCCTATAATGTACAAGGGCGAGGAAGGAAGCCTCACTGTGTAGTCAATTACTATTCTTTAAACGAGCATTGGGGATGCTCTGTTTTAGTGAGAATAATCATTTTGCCATATTTTTTAGCAGCTAGTATTAACTTGTATTATGTTATACAATAAAGTTGGTTATACCATTTCATTCCCAGATAGGATCTTGCCACCTGTCATATTTTCTTGAAGCTTGGAAGTAGTTTTCTATCATCTTTAAGGTTGTTTAAGACTTAGTGCTTTGTGACAGACCGAGGCATTTACAGTCACTTTTTCTCTTCATATTTTGCAGCTCTCCGAATGGTTAGATTCAACTGGAAATCTTGAACATACGGAGCATAAATATGCTTCTCGTGTTGACCTAATTGCCAAGGTGCATGGTACCTTCAAGGCAGAGGAGTACATTCAGCAGATCCCTGAATCTTTCAGAGGTGAAAAAGTCTATCGGTGTCTGTTGGCAAATTGGGTGTTTGCAAGAAATACAAAAAATCTGAGGAGGTGTTCAATAAGATGAAGAACATATTCCCTCTCTCATGCTTTGTTTGCGATCAGATGCTACTTCTGTACAAGAGGACCGACAGGAAGAAAATCAGTGATGTTCTGTCGTTGATGGAGAAGCAAAATATCGAAGTGTCCATTTTCACTTACAAGATTCTGATTGATGTGAAAGGGCAGTCTAATGATATTACAGGGATGGAACAGATTTTAGAGACAATGAAAAGTAACGGTGTGGAACCTACCTCGTATATTCAGGCATCTTTGTCTCGGCACTATGCTACTGCTGGTCAGAAAGATAAAGCTGAGGCTATGTTGAAAGAGTTGGAAGGGGACAACATTAAGAAAACGTTGGGTTTGTCAATGTGTGCTTCCCGTTTACGCTATCCTTGGAAGGGAAGATGAAGTCGAGAGAATCTGGAAAGTATGTGAATCTAATCCACACCTCTCAGAGTGCATGGCCGCCATTGAAGCATGGGGGAAGCTAAATAGAATTGAAGAGGCTGAAGCAATCTTCGAGAAAATGATGAAAGGCATTAAGAGGCCATCTCTCAAGCATTTCACACCTCTGTTGAACATCTACACAAATCATAATATGTTGGCTAAAGGGAAGGATCTGGTTGCACGAATGGGGGAGATGGGCAGCGCTGAGTTTCCGGTAGTTTGGGATGCATTGGTGAAACTTTACGTTAGAGCTGGAGAAGTGGAAAAGGCAGAGTCTATACTGAAGAAGGCTGTTGAACAGAAAAGGGAGAGACCAATTGTTACTTCTTACTTAACGATCTTGGATCATTATGCCAGGATAGGTGATGTCCGTAATTCGGAGGAGGTATTCCTTGAGATGAGACGGGTCGGGTATCCTGCCCATACTCGCTCTTACCGGTCACTCATCTACGCCTATGTAAATGCCAACACCCCGGCATATGGGTTTGTCCAGAGATTGAGGGGGAGATAATGTCGTGCCGACTAAAGAAATTGGTCTTCTTTTGGATCGACTCGATTCATTTAGAAAGCCCACGATAGTCTAGTTTTTGCTTGCTTGCGGTAAAATAATAATTCTACTGCTACCGTTGCATGCTGGGGTACATTTATGTAATTTTGTTAAATTAATGGGCACGCTCTCTTACTCTTGCACGATTACTACTTTGGCAACCAAAATTTAGGAAATTCTAGTTTCTCTCTTCCTGGTTCCGTTATATATAGAGGTTTTGTCCAAATGCTGATTTGTGTTTCTCTCTTCTTTTTTTAATGGATTTTTGTTACGTATAGCTGCCACTTTTTCTTGAAAGACGGAAGAGAGTTGGATAGTTTTGTGATTATTACTGTGTCGACTCAACCTTCATAGAATCCTATGCATTTATTTATGGTGTGCTTATAAAATTATTGTTATTTTTAAAAAAATGTCTCACAATTTTTAGAAAAAAGTTATTTTGGAATTTGTTTCATAGAGTTTGAAAACACGTTTTTATTACACATTTTGGATGTGGGTAGATTCTAATGGTTGGGGGAGGGGAGAGAGTGTATGTGGCAATGTCACCTGCAACATTTACCTTTAGGACATGTTAGTTTTGGGTATTAAATTTTGAGGATAGTAAAATATGTGATACATTTTATTTTTATTTGTGATATGTTTTACTAAACTATACAAATAACATGTTTACAAAGATAGTTTAACACGAGTCTTAATATTTTCAAGTGTTTGTATTGAGATTTATTTCATGTGATAAGTTAAAATTTTACAATTATACTCCATCTACTATTGTTTTTTTGAAATAAAAAAATGATATTTTTGTCAATTAACTTGGTAATAAGTAGATGATTATTTTAATACCTAATAAAGGGAGGAATATTCACTCAAAAATGAAAAAAATATATGTTAGGCTTTCATATTTTTACGGATCATAGATAATACAAATCAATAATAACAAACACTAAATGAATGTTATGATATCATTAAATGATTCTAATTATATTAATTTCATAATATGAAACTGCTTCATACTAAATTTTACCCATATATATTACAAAAATAAATTATATTCCAAACAATCATTCAAAACAAATATGTTCTTAAATTAAAAAAAAAATATATAGTAATTGGCATTTTAACCTTCCATCTCATTATTAGCATACGTAATTTACGAGAGATGATTACCTATTATCTGAAAGTTCTACATTGACGCCAAATCAAATCTATCACAGTCTATATTACAATTACAAATTGATATTTCGTAGTTTTTTCCTTATACTAAAATGGAAAATTAATAATTCATAATAATAATAATAATAATAAAATAAAATAATAAAAGAGAAAGAAATCTCTTTTCCCTCTCTGATTCTTTGCTTGAAGGGGTCTCTCTAATCGCAATCCTTTTTCCCCTTTTGGCAGATCACAAAACCCACCTTTGACCCTTCTCTCTTCTTCATTCACTTTTGTCATTCATCGAATAAACAAAGTTTCACTAGGTTTTTTTTTATCCGAGTGCTTTTGATTTTCTAGTTTTACTGACACAATTAAAGAAGAATTCAACGATAGCATCTCACTGCTATTCAGAACTAATTTAGCCGTCAAATCCCATTAATGTTATATATTTCTTGACACCCCAGTACATCTAATTTCTCTGGTAAAGAGTTTTCGCTATTTGCGTTGGTTTTGACTTCTGGGAATTTTTCGTTTTTTTGGTATGCGTTGAGTTTTTGTGGGGGTCTTTTTTCTTTTGGAGAAAAAATATATATATTCTTCGAAATCCATGCATTGACTGTACTTGATTTGCACCAAATTTTTACCGAGCTCCTCTTAAAGTTTGCAAGGTTTGTCAAACCAAATTATATGCAGTATACTGTTTGAAACATAGATTTTATTCTGCCCAATCTTATCTTAAATTCCAACCTTTTGATTTTCACAAGTTTCGTGAAATTCCGTGAAGTTGGGAGGAGTTTCATGTGATTTTCCGTGAAAATGGGGAATCACAGCAATAATAACAGTGTTAATCATGAAGATGGGAATAATAACTCATCTAAAAACAATGGTGGTTTTGGAGGAGTCACTAGGTCATGGGGTACGACTATCTCTGGTCAATCCATGTCGACCAGTGGTAGCGTTGGATCCCCATCGAGCCGGAGTGAAGCTGCAATGGCAACTACAGCCAGTGACAGCGCATTGATGCGAATGAACAATCTTGATATCCAAGGGGATGATGCAGGATCTCAGGGCGCTGATGGGTGAGCCTTTGAGTTTTCCCCCTCTTTTTGGTGTTATTTCTAATATATAATCACTGAAATTCCTTATAGTATGAGTCACATTGGTTGCCTTGTAGGTTTTCATTGCAAATTAGTATTACTTTTCATTGACTTATTTGGTATGGTCGACTAAGTTCAAGTTGTAATAAGTAAATTTTCGTGTGATATCCGTGATACTTCGTTAACTTGAGTTACTTTGTGCTTGGGAAAGAAATGTAATTCAGTTTTGATGTCAATATGTTGATTATATAAAAAAATATGTAATATTTTGTGCTGTTGCCTTTACTAATGAAGCAAAGGACAAACTGTTATCAGATGGGGGAATAACTGACCCTTGATATCTACTAAGACTGCGTTACACCATTTAAACGGCCATGCTTAGATTGATCAAAGATATTGTAGTTTGCATCTCTCTCTCTCTTTTTTTTTTAATGATACACCTCTTTTGAATATCCCCAACAGTGTGATGACATTCTCCCATATTCTCTATGAAATTTTATTCACTATAATAATCTGGACAGGAACAAAAAGAAAAAGAGAGGACAACGTGCAGCTGGAGGTGATAAGAGTGGCCGAGGGCTTCGTCAGTTTAGCATGAAAGGTTTTGTTTTTTTATTTGTCTTTGTTTTGTGTCTATACTAAGGATATATCCTATATGAAAAATTCTGCCTAGTATGTTTCAAAATTTTGTTAAAGGTGCGGTCTCTCCAAAATTGTATTCTGAGGTTTAACCAAATTGCTGAGGAAACAGAGATGCACGAGACTTGGATTACAGTAACTTTGTTCTTTTGAGTGAAAAAGTTAAATTTGAAGAGAAGTAAAATTTGTAGCCAGTACAATGTGCATGGCATTAACTTTTCTTTCTTCTTGTGGATAGTGTGCGAGAAAGTGGAAAGCAAAGGGAGAACTACATATAATGAGGTTAGATCGTTGCTTTTCAGTTTTACAATAAGATACAATGACTGCAATTTTTCACAACCTGAGTTAACTTGGTGGCATTCTATTTTGTTGACTGAGAAATTCACATGCTTGGGTGTTTATTTGGTTCTTTCCGACTTGTAATAATGCTCTCAATGTGCTACTGCATCCCTGTCTTCTCCATCATCTTCTATCTCCTTGTTTCTAATAATTCTACACAAAAAGTCTTAAAGCATGTGTGATGCTCGACTAATTTTGCCTTTTCATCTCAATATCTTCTCCAGATTGTAATATTCTATGGGCAGTTTATGTTCTATATTGATACCATTTTGCGTGTGGGCAACCTTTAATGTTAATCATCTAAATCTGTTCCAGGTGGCTGATGAACTTGTTGCTGAATTTGCTGATCCTAACAATAGTCTTGCTACACCGGATCAGGTTTTGTCGCTGTTCCAATTCGATATCTTGTGCGTGTAGTAGTTTTGAAACCTAATAGTTATATTTGATTATTGGAATATAATGACAGCAACAATATGATGAGAAAAACATACGCCGGAGGGTATATGATGCTCTAAATGTTCTGATGGCGATGGATATAATCTCTAAAGATAAAAAGGAAATACAGTGGAAGGGTCTACCTCGGACTAGTTTGGATGATATTGAAGAACTGAAGGTTAGGTTTCTGTTCGTTTTACTGTGCCTTCTTTTTTTCCTCATCAGTCCATCTAATCTTAGTATATTATTTATTGCAGAGTGAGCGTCTTGGTCTTCGGAATCGTATTGAAAAGAAAAAGCATATCTAGAAGAGTTGGGGGACCAAGTAAGTACTTACAGGAGATATTCTGCATATCTGAATTTCCTGAAGTTCATTTATTGGTGTTCATCAGTCATTACGATATTTACCATAGTCTCACGGTTAATTATTTACCCATCTGCCCTATGTTTTGCTGCAGTATGTTGGTCTTCAAAACCTCATAGAGCGCAATAAGCAACTATATGGCTCAGGAAATGCTCCAAGTGGAGGAGTTGCATTGCCTTTTATATTGGTCCAGGTATTAGTGAGTGGTTTTTGCAGATGTTTCTTCCACAAATTCTCCAATAAGGGCTACCTAAATCGGTGCTTGATGCTTTTAAGTATGCATGTTAGAATCCATTCTTCTTGCCACAAATAGATATTCGCTCTTTAATGGATCCTCTGTTCAAGCATGAAGTGTGTTTTTTTTTTTTTGTTTTTTTTTTTGACTGAGTTCAAGCATGATGTGTTACACGAGCACACTTAGTAAAAGCATTATTTGTATTACTAATAAACTGCGAAAATAGATCTAATTTCAAACTTATTGCTGAATATTACTTATATTCTACAACCTGAACCATCCAGTAATAATTCTACCAATAATCATATATGGAATAAAATGAAGAAATTTTTGGCCTTGGAATTTTTAACCTTGTAAAAAATTTTGATGTCCTGTGGATGACTTAATTGAGATTAAGCTTGATCAAGATGTGTTGGTATGTTTGCCTGCTTGCACTGCACCCATGTTAAAAATATAGTGAACTCATTGTCAATCTTGTGCAGTTGTGCTAATCCTTCCACTACTGTTTAACCCTAAATAAGATGTGTTATAGTGAAGTAATCTAATGCTTCTTGTTGACGTGTTCGTAATCTGCAGACTCGTCCCCATGCCACAGTGGAGGTGGAAATATCAGAAGATATGCAGCTTGTGCATTTTGACTTCAACAGGTAATTCAAGAATGTTAGATATCAGAAGGAACAAGTCATTTGATTGTCTAAGCAATGCTATTTAAAGCCATTTTATTTGTCAAGATTTGTTTTTGAGATGGTTGTGGGTACCGTACAAGATTACATTTTTTGTTGATTCGTGCTTCTGAGATTGCACAATGATATATTGATTTTCCTTCCATCTTGACACAAGTCATTATTTGTATCAATTGCAGCACTCCTTTTGAGCTACACGATGATAATTACGTCCTCAAGGCAATGAAATTTTGTGGAAAAGGACAAATAGATGGTGAGGCTACTAATAGAGGTGAGAGCTCTAGCATGCCTCATCCTTCGGGGTCGAATATCTTGGGTAGGCCTTCCAACTCATCCCCTCTTCCTGGAATATTGAAGTCACGCGTCAAGCATGAGCACTAGCAATAGCAATAGCAATAGAAAGCTTATGCTCCTCACATTTGTACATAATTAGAATGTGAATGGGAGCAGGTGGACTGGTACAGCCTTCTATCACCTCAACAATTTTTGTATGGCGCTAATGGAGAGGAAGGTAGCATGTTTATTACTTCATAGGTTCTCTTATACACACTACAGTTTAGGCATCTATTCATTTGTCCTCACATTTCTCTGTTATGTATTAGAAATTGCAGCTACCAATATATTGAGACTTTATTTCTTCAGATGATCTGCAATGTGATTCTTTGTTGAGATATTTGCTGAAAATGTTCAAGTACAGTATATTGTTTGTTGGCTGGAATACAGTTTTTTTTTGCGGTGAATGAGCTTTGAATTGAATGTGTAAATTTCTTTTCATATATCTTTATCGTTTAGAAAATAGAAGTAGTATTAATTTTGAAAAATGGTATTTTCCCGATTACAAAAAAAAAAAAAAAATGGGGGTGGGGGACGTATTGAAATAATAAGTAAATAAATAAAAACATATCTCGTGAAATAGGGGTGGTAGTGGGCAAGAGTAAGCCACGTTTGGACTTTCGAGTGTAGATTGATGATGTCATCGGCTGCTTCTGTGATGACGTAATCATGGCACGATTCGTTCCACTATATTAGTGCCACGTAGCAGACCTAAAGCTAGCTAGGTGATAAAGTGGGGACCACATGCCTGTCTCCGCCACCACCACGAATGCGATACGTTGAGTCACTCTTTTCGATCTGATATTTTCGTTTACATATAAATAAATATAATCTTTTCATTCCTTCAAAAACTTGTCATTCATAATTACACTTTATTTTAAAAAAGTATAATATTTTAAGTATGCTGTATGTTGATAGACTATATTAATATTATCCGCTTTTAGAATTCATTAAAAAAAATGTTAGTACTATTAACAAAAAAATAACTACTATATCATTTAATTTTTGAGAGTGTGGATTTTGCTTTTTATTGTTTATGTTGCTTTGTATATAAGATCTAACTGTATTTGGATTGTTAATAGTAATTGACTTCTCTTTTTCGCTACACGCTAAGTATTAATTAACATAAAGCCCCACATTATCCCACGCATTTATTTCAACTATAATCGATTTTAAATGGTCGAAATTAAAATTTGAATTCTTTATAAAATTATACTGATCAATACTCAATAAAATTCAATATTAAAATTTCGAAGCCCTAAAAAATTGTCATATTTTACCATACCCTAGTTTTCTAATTTTTTTATCCCAAATAAATAATTCATCACTCCATTCCTCTTCAAAGTTTAATATTTGAAAGACAATACCAATTTTAATAAATATAATATTTTATTGTTAAATTGTTGATAGAAAAAGAAATAAAAATAGAAAAAATATGAGATCCTTTAAATGAAATGCACAAAATAACAAAATATTACATTTAAAAAAGGGGGCGGAGGAGTATAATAATAACAAATCCATGGCGGCTGGGCAAAAATATACAAAAATTTGAAAAGGAAAAAAAGTGTCTTCTCACATCACATATAATATGTATGTATGTATGTATGTATCACTTTGTGTCCAGTTGTTTGTAATCAATCACATATAATAATATATATAGAGGTGGCATTTCTGTTCTGTTTTTCATCACAAGCATTTTCATTTGTCCTCTCTCTCCCCTCCTGTAATAGAAGGAAAGGACATGAAAAAAATGAATGAGAAAAAGGAAAAAAGGTATGCGAAAATAAAGAAAAGAGAGGCAGTTAAGGTTGTGTACATATCAAACCCTATGAAGTTCAAAGCCAGTGCTTCAGAATTCATGGCTCTGGTGCAAGAGCTCACCGGACGAGACGCTGCTGAGTCGCCGGAATCCCCTAGTGTCACGCCATCAGCTTTTATTAATGATGATTTCTTTCTTTGCCCGGACGTTCATCATCTCTTATATGGGATATAATTAAATTACTAATTAACTAGCCTAGCCTAGCCTAGCCTAGGTGTTTATTAATTATTACTCCACTTATGTTTATCAGTTACCGCGCGATCATCTTCTAATTATACTCATCTTTTAATTTCTGTACGACCCTAATAAGGGATCCATGGACTTTTCACATCTCCTATTTACTTAATTGCATTAATTTAAGTTTACCTAGCTATTTGTATGAGGAGATCTCATACATACAACGAGTTATATTATGATTTATGACTTTATAGGAACATTAGTCTAATCACATTTTTAAAGAAAAATAATACTCAAACATCAAAGTAGAATATCCTTTTATATATGAGCCTATTTCACGCAAAACTCCCTCTAATTATTATTTTCTCCGTACCACTAAGATAAATTTGTTTCATTTTTTCACAAAGATTAAAAAGAAAATATTTAATGTGATTGAAATTTCTAAAAAAATTCTCCTTCCTCATGACATAAAAATTAAATGTTATTTGAAATAAAAAAATATATATATATATATATATATATATATATATATATATATAGGATCATTTTGATCTATTAAAAAATAATTAATGACTAAAACAAAAAAAAAGGCTTTAATTTAATACATATCAAAATGTTAAAAAAAAAAAAATCTATCTTTATACTGAGAAAGAATAAAATATATATAAACTCATTATCATCTATCTGCTTTGAGAACCTACATACATCAATAAAAACAGATGGTTTCTCGTGATTTGTTAATAGTCAAAATCACTCGCTGTATTTCGTTAAAATGTATGCTTGTTTTGGGGGTTTTTAAGGTAGGATTGAAAAAAGATGATTGATGCTGTATAAATAAATATTATAAATGTAACGAGAGAATAAAAAAATAGATGATGTGATTTGGGTTAATTTTGTTCCAATTGCATGGATGATTAGGCATAGCTCATTTTACGGCTGTAGTTGGATCCATGGTTGTGTGAGTTTGTATTATTAAATGCTCCTTCTATTCAAAATATATATTATCCTAATCCTAAACTCATGCACATATTTTAAGAAAATTGTTTACTTTCTTTTATACCTTTAATTAATAGCTTTGAAATTTTTCACATGACTTTAAAGATTATTATTATCAATATAATTAAAAAACAAAAACTAAGGGTAAATTGAAAAAAATTATAATTAATTCATATTAAAAGTACAAACGACATTTAAATTGCGAATAATACGAAAAGTCAAAACAATATATATTATAAATAGGAGGGAGTATATATTATAAATGTTTCAGCTTTGTTTTTATTACAATTGCATTAAAGCGTGTCTGCTGAGTGCGTAGTCTCACCTCCTCATTTATGTACCATGTTTGGTTAGAGATGGTAGCGGATGGGATGGAGGATGAAGATGGAAAATGAGGATGGGAATAATCCTGTGAATAATAAATACGTGTTTGGTTAGGGATGAAAAAGTAGTGGTAGATGGAGCTTTATGTCAAATCAAAGTTGATGTTGTATTATTTTAATATTGTTAGTAGGTTGAGGTAATGATTGAATGATTGTGATAGAAGGTGATACTTCTCTGTCACATCGAGTTTTCCGGTTGACTTTTCAACGGTTTTGTGTGAGAATTATTTCATAATAATATGTGTATCAAAGTTGTTTTATATGAATGATATTCTAGTTAATCTTATAAACTAGCTTACCATTCATATAAAGCAACTTTTTGTACATATATTACTATGAAATAATTCTTACACAAAAACCGTTAAAAATCAACTATGAAAACCGATCTGAACGGAGGTAGTATAATATTATATTATTGTTAATTTAATAAGTTATAATATAAAGTGAGAGAGAGAGAGAAAATATAATATAATATATTTAATGTGAAAGATAGAGTTGATGTGATTGTATTGGGATATGTGAAAATAAGTGTGTAGATGTATTATAGACTTGGATGGGTATTTGGATGGTGTCGTCCAGGAATAGAATGGGATGGGGGATGGGTCATCCACATCCGGATGACCCCATCCTTAACCAAACACACCCTTAATGTCTAGGGAGGAAACAATTGCTCAGATCTTCATTCAATCATCTACATTTATATTTACTCAAAATATTTTCCAGAAAAAAGTGAGATGTTATTTGTGGAAAGACAAGAAATGTTGTCCTCGAAATTTGAACTGCGAATAAAATTGATCTGTATACTGAATTTATACGTGACGTGAAAGATGATTGATACACTAATTATTAAAGTTTTAAGCATCTTAATTTTTATTTAACCTGTGTGCGTCGCAAAAAGAATAATATTCACTTTAATAAAAATATAATAATGTATTTTAATGTTTCATTAAAAAGATTGGCCCAAGTTGAAGGTATGAATCACAAAAGAGAAGAAGGCGTTTTGTTTTTGCAGTATAATAGAGATTTGATTTTCAGAATGTGGGAGCGCAAGCAGAGTTTCTATATATAGATTGTAGGCTGCTACGCAAGGTATGAATGATCATGAGCATACCACCATTTTGAGAAACCTTTTTGGAGAGCCTCTCGCATCCATGCATGCCTACAGCACTCGATTGCTTCGGGTATGGTCACCCAACTTCTTTCCCGGTGGCTTTTCTCTGGCCACGACTCCATCTCCTCCTTCACGTGCAAAGCGTACATAGCTGCTCTACACAAACCTTCTGGACTGTATTCGTCCTGGAGTGTTTTGCTCTTGAAAGGATACGAACCCAGGAAATGCTGCAAACCAAACAAATATAAACCATCCAGATGAGGTATAATCAACATAAAGTTAGATTATCATGCATACCACTAGATCCCCTCGAACTCCAGCCTCTTCCATGGCTTCCCTCACTGCTGCCTCCTCAGCTGTTTCATCATTCTCCCACCCACCCTATTAAAGGAGATCAACTAAAATATGTGTCATTCATATACTGTTTACTAATTAAGCCCTTGCTCTCCCATGATTAAGAAGATAGAATTTAGAATCACTGCAAGGTGACGAGATAAATGAAGGCAGAAGAAAGGAAGTGGCACGACACATAAATATAATAAGGAATCAATATTGCTTGACCGTCATAGTAACCCCCAAAGATTAAAATAGCTCAAATTTAAACAAGGAAGTCCAATGTCTAAATTGCTATTCTTCTTACTGCTGTATTACAGAATCCTACAGGCTACAACGATCATTCATCAAATTTGAGGATATTCTGGATATGTTGAATGCAGGTTGCCTTCTAAAAGATGGATAAAACTAAAATTCAAATGTGAAAAATAGTAGAAGAATATCCAACCAAAAGCATATGACAATGTGAAAGTCTTATGTAAACTGCTTGTCTAGAACACATCGACAGACTGGAGAGATGAGATTTAATAAATGCTTTCATAGTGTAGCATTAAATCTAAACATTATTGTTTTCAGCAGGGTTTGAACCTAGGGTTTTGCTCTAATACCAAGAACGAATTTCGTCTCATCTAAAAGTCCGAACTTGTTGAGAGGTGAGGAATTAATCCATTTATATTAGTACCTAATCCATTATGCAGTCGGGGGCATAAAGGTATAACCCAGCAATGTTTAAAAGTATTTGTTAAGATATTTTATACAATGAAAATGTACAAGTCGATCTATTCAGTAATTATAGAACACTGCAACCCACAAAAGACCGAAAAATGCTTTATGCAATCCGCTTCCAATGACTTATCGACAGAACTCTGACCTTTGGAAATAAAAGACCAGGTCCACCAGTCGAGTTGATCATTAATACTTCAACTATCTTCTCAGATGTACCACCACCGTCTTCATTCACATTCCTATATCTGAATGGGATACACCTGGGAAATGACTCGACTGATCAGCAAAGTTAGAACATGGCACATATCTTTCCTATTAACTTCTCAGGATAAAGTCAGAATAGGGCCTCACAAGAATTCAGTCAAAGATAATTTATCTATAAGTTAATCTCTATTGCTTCTCAAACTTACAAGTACATAATTTAAAGAAGTAAAACCAGCAGAAAAAGGATTAGTTTTGTCCATTATATTATAGTGGATGAAACAGAAATCAGTCAAAAATTAGAGGCTTTGTAAATACAAGTGAGGAGAAAGACAGCATCCATGTATGTTTCTCATTTGCAGGAACAGAACCCTTGATGCAAGAAATTCATATCAAAGAACAAATCTGAAAATGTAGTTCATTTGCATAAATCTTATTGACATATACCAAGCAATCAATTGCAAAACAATTCAAGAGATAGCAGCAACTACACAAACAATTAAAAAGGACACCCAACAACCTCAACTGTATACAGAATCAAATTAACGACAATACAGATGCAAGATTTCACATTTCATCACAACTGGAAACGCAGACCATAACCCATCGACAAATAAACATGCACGTACATACCCAGCAATGAGACGGTAACCATCCTCGTAACGCTGCTGATGCCGACCAGTTCGAGCCACCAATTCAGACATTTAATTCAAAATCGGATCGTATTAAGCGAATACCTAAATCTACCCCTCTCTGTACGTATTGCGTATATGATTGCCCTTCCGATTTATGGAAACCAAGCAATAAATCATAACTGAAACTGGGTTCTAGAATATCTGCATTACTCCTCTTTTTTCTCAAAAAGAAAATCCGATAATTTTCGCATAAGTAATTACAAAATATGTATATATAACATTGTTTTAGCATTTGCGAAAGGTGGGAGGCAGCGAAAGAGTAGGAACTTGTTTTGGGGGAAATTGTTTGAGTAGTCAATCTTGGTGCCTCCCGTTCAAGAAAGGTCGGTTACATAATAATGCACGCACATGTATATATACAGATAATAATAATACTTGCACTTACGAGGATTAAAAAAATTACTCCATATTATTTCATTTTAAATATTTATATTATATACTCAGATTAAATATCTTTTATTTTATAATATTGTATATGTGCAACTTTAGTTTTTACTTTTTTGAACGGACATTAATATTCTTTGAAGGAGACGTTGGTTTTATTGTAGTCAGAAGTTTTTAATTTTTGCAATTTGTTTAATCGCATTACTTATCAAGCAATATTATTATTAACTTCACACAATTTGATGTATTTGTAAAGTATTATAGTATGTAATGGTATTGTTACAAATTAAAAAAATTACAAATGCGTGCAAGAATATATTTTTATAGTAAAGCATGTTGAAGGTACTAAATATAAACATCGAAAATTACAATATAATGAAAAATCAAAGCTACATAAAAAGCCTGCATTACTCTGGATGATCCCATTCCCCTCTTCTCTTGTATAAGTATGAAGTTGAAAGGGCTTCGACTAAATTATATCAAAATGGTTCTGGGAAGTTTTCATGTGTATCACAACTTGTGCACAAGTTCTATCAATGAGTTGTAAGATCCGATGATTGCACAGACACTGCCCAACACGACAATGCCACTGCTCACCACAATCTGATATGCAATAATCTGCTTCAGTCACGACCATATGCAAAAATTATTGTTTTCTTTTCTCATTTTGTGCTCTTACCTGCATTTTCGAGGCGTTCTTCTTCCCCAAAATTTTCAGAAAGCATAAAGCCGGCATGACCATAGCCTAGATCAAAGCCACATTTACGTTCGTTTAGCAAACTAAAAACAAGTAAAGAGTTTCCTAGGAATATGGTTGTTATTACCATAAGAACACTGAAGAGAGAACCCATTAGAGACATCACATTTCCTGTAGTGCAACGATCTTTAGTTGGAATACAATCATAGACATGCAAGAAAACTATGTTCATTCCACTTACCGAAAAATGGAACAAGAAATGCAACTAAAAGATTAGAGAACACAAGTGATGTTCGTATAATAAGGAAGCACCAGTAACTCTCAGACAATTTAGTAGGCAACAGCTCCTCTATGCTTCTTGCAAGTGGATTCATTACCAAGGCATACTTATTTCCAGTTAAGGAGAAAGCTAAAATATATATACAGAACATTATGATAGTATTAATTTGTAGGAAGAGAATAGGTTTTCAGAAAGGATATTTGCTGAGTGGATTGATAACCTGTAAAAGACAAGAACAACGTTAAACGACACACACGAGACGAAATATGGAGATATATGCTCGTATAGGTACTAACCGTTGTCCATAACGCAATCTTGGAAACAACTAAATTTTGAGGTAGATTCAAAGTAATTTGAGCTGTCGTACTTTCACCGAACATAAGAAATCCCATAATTGCAGAGCTGCTATACAGAACAACACACAGAAGAAAACTGCAAAGCAGTAAAATAAAATTAAAAAACATGAGATTTATAAAAAATAAATCTAATCTAATGCCTTCTAATAAGTAAAACTTTACACGCCTTAGCAGCAGGGCTGTTGTAAATTTGCTTTTATCAGCCATTGATTGGTAAATATTTGGAAAAACCGAGTGGCCCGAGTAGCAGAAACCGTACACGCCAATGGAGAAAGGAATGCCGCTCCAGTCTATCAGTTTACCACTGTGATGAAATCCGACTCCACCAGTAGTGCCAACAAAGAATAGACAGAGAACTACAACTATCGTTGCAATTACTCCGCTGGCTGGCAAATCAGTAAAATTAAACGTCGTGAAAACATGTGAATGAAGCAGAAGATGAGTGTTGTAAATGACCTGAAAGGTAAGAAATGAATCGGAGATCTTTCAGCAACAGAGTTGGTAAGATGATGAGAACAGAAAGAGTTGCAAATAAATGCATGGAATCAATGTGGAACCCGAGTATATCCAACGAAGTTCCAGGAAATATCATTGCAAGATTGTCCCCCTCCAAGATCAAGTATTCTAAGCACGATGTCTGCAAACATTGGACGTGTTAGCATTCAAGAAAAAGTTGGAACGACTAAACTTGGTAGGAGCAAACCTCTGTCTTACATATAGTTCGGAGTACAATATGACCTGCAAGGAGAAACCAAAAAGTTGAGTACATCAAGTATTCTAAACTTGCTAGAAGATCTTGAAAAACTTACGGATATTAAAATACGTCCCCATTTCCCAAATGCAGCTTCTCCCATATCAGGAAATGTCAGTATGCCTTGTGTGCTTTCAAAACAATGCCGCATAAGAATAGCTGTATAACAACAGATAAACCCAAAGAGAACTAAAACGAGCAGACTAGCCCAACCGGCTTCTTTCACTGTGTAGGGCGTCGAAAGCAGCCCTACTCCAGCCATCACATTAACACCTACATCATAGTAAGAGGAGTTAAAATCCCTTGTACACAAGAAAGTGATATGAGTTTCAGCGCACCATTGAAGATGGTCTGAAGTAAGCTGCATCCATAGTTGGCTGGGAGTTGTGTTGGCTGCTTGTAAAATGAAGATTTATCGGATAATGCCGATTGTGCCCTCAATCGATCAACGTCTTCCGGCTCATGCTCATGACCTTTCTTGTAATCAGCAAGTAAAGGCTTTCTTTGATTCACGTTATGACCGTCGATCATAGGGGAATCACGAGGAGGACCAAGTATTCCAAAGCTTGGTGATGCGGAAATTGAATATATATCCACTGCTTGTCTGAGATGGTTTAAATCCAAGAAAGTATCATAATGATTATAGATATTTATATATATATATGCATGGACTTGAGATAAGAATTAGGAATTTTGAACCCTAACTCATCTCAAATACCTGAAGCTCCGAGGCCATTGTTGGGAAACGACAGAGGAAGATCTGGAAACCAAACCAATGGCATCTTGTTGATCGTCGTCGTCGTCGTCTTCTGCCGCCTCCCAGCCAATGTCTTCGACATCATAGTCACTGTCTTCAAGGAAATACTCGGAGGAGTCTCTTTTTCCGGCGCCATCTCTAAATTACTCGGCCATTGTAGTTTGTAGACATTAATAGAGGGCAGGAATCAGGCCCCAGATCAAAAATATGTGATCAGGAGCTTGAGTGAAGATAATGACAAACTGGAATTTGACTGACTCACTCTCTAGTGTGACAAACAAAGAAAGAAAGAGATGTTTCTCCATAACCTTTGCTGCTGCGAGGAGGCAAACGTTACGTTAGGCAAGGGGTGTTTAAACGCAACATTTATCCTCTCTCTCTCTCCAACGTAATTTGCATTTTAGCATACATACCTTGCAACTAAAAAGTTGAGTATTACGATTGGACAAAAATTTATATGAGATTGTATAAGACAATATTCAATATATATTATATAATCCATAATTTTATGATCCTATCTAATTTTTTTTTTTAAAGATAATTGATGTCTGAAAATAAAAATTGAATTTTGTCCCGAACAAAACTCCTCAAATCTTTATTAGCAATGCAGCTGTTGGAATAATTTGTAATTTTGTACCTAATCAAATATTCATTAAAAATTATACTTTTTTTTTTGAAAGCTAAAAATTATACTTTTAACCACTTATATTTTGACAACTTAGTTCGAACTTAAAAGAATATATATGTAGATAACCATCAAAGAAAATAATATATATGTAGTAAAATTCGAAAGATGATATTTAGTTTTTTTTTTTTTTTTTAATTTACTTTATCAAGGGAAGTTTCATGGTTTAATCCCTTCTCACTCACATTGGTATTATCTCAGTTTATCAAAGGATTGAATTTATAAAGAAAAGAAAAACTCAAAAAAGAAAACATTTTTTTTTCAAATTGACGCCACATCGTACATCATTAAGGCCAAAATCGATTTTCGTTTAGATAAGATGCCAAGAGAAGGACATATAATACGAGTGGAGCCAGAAGTTCAACATGTGGCGCCGAAATTATAATTTTGGAAATATCATACTTAACACTTATTTTTATGGAAAAAATATGAATGAGACAAATTTCACTGAGTATCAAATACTTAAAAATAAAAATGAGAATTGAAAAATATAAATATAAATAAAAATATCAAATATGTGAGCAGCTCCTTTTAAAAAAATACTCCCTCCGTCCCAATATAACTTTCATACTTTCTTTTTGGGACATTCCAACTTAACTTTCACACCCTTAAAATGAAAACTCTTTTATAAACTTCACCCTCACAATTTTCACTAATTTACACAAATGTCATTACTTTTACTCTCACATATACACATCCCAATAAAATTTTTACTTTATACATAAAAGTTTACAAATTTATCCCTCAAAACTTCAATCATTACTTTTTTCTTAAAGTGTGTGCCACACTACATATGAAAGTTATCTTGGGACGGAGGGAGTATCAATTATGTGTGCAAATATGTGAGATGGATAAGAGATAAAAATCCGTCTCATGTATAAGACTGTTTCATCTAAAATTGCTCCTATTTTTATTTACTACATACACATAAGTTCTATAATGATTTTAACAGAAATCAGAACAATTCTAATAATTAAAATGGAAACATACATTAATTCAAAATTTGAGTGAGTTACAAGAATTTTCAACTCTAATTTTGGCTTTTTAACATCCCTCCACTCTGCCAAAAGACATAAGAGTCGAGCAGTATAAATAAGAAATCAAGTAGGAATTAAACTCGGGGTTTTCTAGATTTTACGATAGTTATTATCCTGCAGGCTGCAGCATTACTCTGTTAATAAGCTTGAAGACAATTTGTTTGACTAATGTTGTTTGGAAGTTTCCACGTGTATCATCAGTACTTGTGTGCAAGATCTAAGACTGAGTTATAAGCTCCGATGATTGCGCAGACAACGCCCAAAGCGACAATGCCACTGCTCAGCGTGATCTGATAAGCAATATAAACAGTATCATTGATTTAAGAACTCGTGGAATTAGTATTTAGTTTTGATGATTACCTGCATCATTGTGGCATTTTCATTCCAATAATTCTCAGAAAACATAATCCCGGAATTATCGTAGTCTGGATCAACAGCCACATGTAGCTTTAGAGAAAATCTTTATCCAGAAATGGCATTTAACAAAAAGAACTAACAATTTCAATAGTACAAGATCGCATCATTACCATAAAGATACTGAAGACGGAACCAATTAAAGACATCACAGTTCCTGCAAAGAAATGCTCAAAAATTTAGTTGACTCTACAGATCATGGAGAAGTGCTAAAAAGAAAAAAAAGGAAAAAGGGCGTATTTATTCTTGCGTATGATGTGTAGAAAGTCCACCTACCAAAAATGGAAGAAGAAGTGCAACTAAAAGAGTAGACAAGGTCAGTGCTATTCGAACAAGACCAAAACACCAGTCACTATTAGACAATCTTGCAGGCAGTAGCTCTTCGATGCTTCTGGCCAGTGGATTCAGTAACAAGGCAAATGTATTTTCAGCTAAGGAAAAAAATATCGGCGACTATAGCATTATGATATAATATGACCTATGAGTTGAAGAAAATGAATTTCCAAAGGATATTTGGTGAGTGGGTTGATAACCTGTATAATAACATGCTCGATGTTAATTTGTTAGTTAGCAAGAAACAAAGCTGCCAAAAATATAAAAGGTGAGCTTTAAGAGTTGGCACTTACAGTTGTCCATGATGCAACTTTAGAACCAACTGTATGATGGGGTAGATTCAAAGTAAATTGGGACATTGTGTCTTGACCAAACATAAGATATCCCAAAACGGCAGCACTACCATAAAACGCGAAACAAATAGAGAAACTGCAATGATAAAAGAAAGAAATTAAGATGGAAAACATAAAAGTATAATGCATTTGCAACAGAAAACAGATGATAAGAGCTTTTAATAAGCGACAGTCGCGTACCTTATTAGTATTGCTTTGGTGAATTTTCTTTTATCAGCCATAGATTGGTAAATATTTGGAAACACAGAGTGCCCTGAATAGCAGAAACCATATATACCAATAGAAAAAGGAATTCCACTCCAATTTATCAGTTTACTTCTATGATAAAATCCAACTCCATCAAAAGTGCCAACGAAGAATAGACATAGAAGTAGCAATATTGTTAAGATGACTCCACTAGCTGCCAAAAGCAAAAAACACTCAAAATGAGGTTTAGACAATAACGTAAGAGCATGAAGCAGAGTTGAGTATTGCAGAGCACCTGAAATATAAGAAATAAATCGTAGATCCTTCACCAAAACAGTTGGTAAAATGATGAGTACAGAGAGGCTTGCAAATAAATGCATGGAATCGATTTGGTAGCCAAATATTGTTAAAGAGGTTCCAGGAAATATACTCGTGAGATTATCCCCTTCCAAGATGATAAATTCCACACAAGACGCCTGCATTCATGAATACATGCTAAAATCTGGGAAACAGTAATAGGAACTAAACTTGCATCAAGGAAAGCCTATGCTTACATATAGCTCCAAGTACAATACGATCTGCAAGAAAAACCAAAACAATTTTAGGACAACTGCAGATACATTTGTACAAGCAAACTCTTTGTAATAGTTTGTTAAAAGAAAGTTTCACAAGTCAACAATTAAGCCATTTTCTACCCAAAAATGCAACCAAGTGAACCGGTATATATAATGCCACAGAAGAGTAACTTCATGAATACTTTCTCCAGAAAGGTAAAATATGTATCAACTTACGGATATGAAAATGCGTCCCCATTTCCCAAACGCAGCTTCTCCCATATCTGGAAACGTAGATATGCCTTTTGTCCTTTCGAAACAATGTCGCATAAGAGTAGCAGTATAACAACAGATAGATGTAAAGATAACAAGAACCAACAAACTGGCCCAACCAGCTTCTTTTACTGTGTATGGTGTGGAGAGTAATCCAACACCAGCCATAACATTAACACCTGCAAAAGTTGGCAATCAAATCCAGAGTTTGAAGAAGAAAATCATGTTTATACGGTGTTTTCCCATTTTATTTTCTCTCCCTTATTGCAAGTTCAGCCCAGAATGGACCGAGTAGAGGAATTGACCACAAAATAATCCAAATCCTCATCCGAAAAGGTGTTTAATTTTTCCAGGATGCAAATCTCATCTCCACGCGATGATTCACATCAGAGAGAAAAGAAGGGAAAAAAATGAAAAAGGAAATTGGAAACATCTCTTCACTTTTGGCTCATAAAAGTAATCTATAGGATGGCAAGCCTTAAGTTAACTCAAGTATAAACTATAAAAGAAATGCAACATGAAGCTTCTAGATGTCTTTGATTTATTGCTTACAATTGAATATGGTTTGAACTAAGTTGCATCCATGGCTGAGAGGAAATTCTCCTGTCGGCTGCCTGCAAAAGTGAAGCTGTGTCAGAGAACATCGATCGCACTCTTAATTTGTCCAAATCTTCAGCCCGATATCCTATCTTATGATCAGAAAGCAAGGGCATCCTTCCGTTCAAGTCCACAAGATCTTCATTGTTGATTACTGAAGAACCAGCACGACGTAGAGAAGAACGAAGTATCCCAAAGCCTGGTGATGCAGCTAAAGAATATATATCAACCGCTTCCCTGAGAAAAAAGAGATGAACAAAATACACAGATATAAAAGTGATTCTTCACCTTATTGATTGAGAAAAATGTGCATCATTGTCCATCTAGAATTCGGAGGTACAAATTTCTTAAATAATCTTAAAAATTCATACTCAGATACCCCCAAGTACATGCAACTACAATTATCAATTATTACATCACTTCCTTGGTGTAAAGATAATACACTTATACTAAATTAATGGGCATTTATGGTCCAACTTCCCAAATGATGACATGAGACAACACCTAAAGAATTGACATGGTGTATTACATCATACACTTGTGCACTCTACCAGGGGTACTATCACAATTCAAAACATATTTATATAAAACATACATATAACCAAAGCATACTAAGTGTGCACATATGGTGAATCATACACCCGACGGAGTGCATACTGTATCCATATCTACAATAGACCGAATCTATCCTATAAGATAGGCAAACACTCGAATTCAGACACTGTATTCAAACTTCTACACTACAATTGCGACTAATGCTTATTTGTGGACGCAAGAAGTAATCAAAGATCAAGTATAGCCTCGCAAAGTATTAATTTCAACGGTGTGGAATTGCAGTATACTTCAAATCAAGCTAACATTCAACAATTTTTATCCATGATTAATCCAGAAAAAATAAAATTGCTTACATCCTAACGTTTCATTCAAGTTTCCAAAATACTATTCTATCTAAGGAAAAAACGCAAATACCTGAAACTCTGCGGCCATTGCTGGGAAATGACAGAAGAAGAGCGTGAAACCCTATCACCTTCATTGTCAATAGAACCCGCCATCTCGATATCATCGTCTTCATCTTCTATTCGGTCCTCGGCCGCCGCCTCTGAGTCTCCATCTTCGTATCCACCCGCATCTTCCAAGAAATACTCCGATGAATCTCTACTCCCCGACGCCATCTATCTAGTACCCGAATGAAGTCCTCGAAACCCTATACACATATACAAAGTCACACAGCCGTTCAGTATCAGATTTAAGCCCTAGATAAACATCGCACATTGAAAAACACGCGCGACGCATTTGAATGATGGCAACAATTGCATGTTTTGCCAACTAGGTGAGACGTTCAAATGCAACTCATGTGCGTGTTTGTGTGCGAGGGAGAGTAGAGCGGTCGGTCGACTTCTCCGGGGAGGGCTTACTACGTCTGATGGATGCCGGATAATGGAAGAATGACTCTGCTCACTGCTAGTGCTGCCTGTCTTACTATCAAGTATCAAGTAGCGGTTAAATACACTCATCGCTTAATTAAATTTATTTTTAAAATAATTAAAAATACCTCGACTTAAAAAGCTCAAGGGGTACTAATTTTGCACAGTTTTCCCGCTATCTCTAGTAATAATTAGTAAAAAGTAAAAGGGTCTTTCTTGTGTGAGACCGTGAGTTAGGGTGTAAGTGAGTCGAGCCAACTCACAAGAAATTATTCGTGCTCGACTGAAAAAGATCGAAATCGACTCGAAATTAATCGAAGTCGAGTTTCGAGCTACTCGAGTAGCTATCGAGCTCACAAATACTCAGCTCGAAAGGCTCGCGAGCTTAAACTATATTTACAATTTTGTCATTGATTTTATTAATTAAATACATTTATATTATTAATATATAAATATGTAATTTAAAAATAACAAAAAAATTATTGAGTCGAGCTCGAATCAAGCTTAGTTTACCGAGCTTCTTACCAAGTCGAGCTCGAGCGGAAAAAATAAGCTCGACCGAGTTCGAGTCGAGCTCGAGCTTTGAGTATTGCAATCAAGTCGAGTTTCGAACTCAGCACTATTCGGCTCGACTCGACTCATTTACACCCCTACATGAGACGAACATAAGACGGGGTCACTTTTTAATAAACGTCATCACTTTTTCATAAATTGTTATCACTTTTATATAAATTTGCATCACTTTTTTAAAAAGTGATAACAATTTATTAAAAAGTGACTTCTCATACATGAGACCGTCTCATACGAGTTTTTGTCAAAGTAAAAACCTTCTTCCTAAAGAGTCTCAATTTTATGATTATATTTTATGGTATATTTGTGGCAAATATTATTTTAGAACAAGTTTTCAATTTTATGATTATATTATATTTTACGGTATATTTGTGGCAAATATTATTTTAGAACAAGTTTTCAATTTTATGATTATATTTTACGGTATATTTGAGGCCGATTTTTTTTTTTTTTTTTTTGGGTGGGGAGGCAGATATATATTATTATTATTTTTTTTGATCGGGCAAATGGTGACTTAAACTCATGATATTTGGGTCATAGATAATGAAGGTCTAACTAGTTAAACTATACCACTTCGTTAGGTAGATATATTATTTTAAAACAAGTTTTTTTTTACTTATTACAAATTTGGTATCCCTAAATTGATGGGATACTAATGATTTTGTCTTTATTCCGATTTTAATTACAATTGGAAATGAAAAATTTTGGTTGAAATTAAATCTCTTTGATTCCACACAATCTCCAAGTAGGTCTCTTTTTTTCTTCTCTTGGATTTTTTTTTTTAATGTTTTGTAATTACTTGATTTATCATTTACTGTACATATCATTATGTGACATTATTTTCTCCCTGACTATTCGGATTTCTTTCGCGGATTCGTCCATGAATAACTCAAAAGGTGGCAAGAAAGAACATGGCAGTTGAATTTAGATTAAAGGAAGAAAGATATATATAAAAAAGGGTCGCGATTCAAAGTATGTAAAAATGGGGAGCAATAATTTCTTTTGACAGGAAAAATGGGGAGCAATAATTTCAATTCTTCTTTCTATTGAGAAAATCCATGTGAGACACGTTGCATAATATTGCACTAACTGGTTAGTTGTTGCACAAATTTAATTTGTTTAATATAAATGTTAAATTGTATTTTTCTATTTACTATTTTACCCTCTTAACATAAATTAGTAAATAAATTAATTTAAGAATATATATATACATATAATCATAGGCTAATTTATTTAAATATTGTAGTTTTCAAAATTAATTGCCAATATGTCGTGTGTTTTTAATTTTTTTATTTTTACGCGGTATCACATGAAAAACATGTGACATAATACTAAAAATTTTTACACATGTACTAATCGAGCGGACAATATGCGACTAGTTGGTCATACTCCACTGTCATCATTTTCTACTCTAAATCCCTTCCATCTTCAATTTTATCAACCACTTTCTATTTTTTAAACACCAACTAATAAATTTCTTATTATTTCAAAAAATAATAAATTTCTTATTATTTCTCAATATTATTTTATAAATTGTGTGGTATTAGATGGATTGTTATACTAACTACTTAGAGATTTATATTTTTATAAATATTGTTATGCTAAAATCTTCTAAATTTTTTTATTTAGTATACAACACTTCAATTTATATAAAAAATAATAGCATTAGAGGATAAGCACATTCAAATTGTGTTTAATTAAATAGTAACATGTGAAAATTGTGTGTTAAATATCAATTAAATTACTACTTATTAATTGATAATTTAAATAAATTTAATTTTTAAAATAATTGATGATTTAATCGATTCGTGAAATTAAGTGGCGAAAACCAAATTTTAAGACCTAATAAATTAAACCAAGTCTCTAAAACCCGTTAAATAAAGTTAGTTTCTATATATATATTTCCTTCGTCATATACTAAATGCATCATTTGTCCAAAAATTCGTCTCATACTTAATATATTACTATCTTAAATAGAAATAAAACAACTTTAGTTTTTATACCGATTCCTCTCAAATACCTAAATATTACCCCACGTGTTATTATTGTTCTCACATTAACCTAATATAATACGATTAAACAACTCTCTTATTAAAGTTAAAAGACTATCCTACTCTCATAAAAAAAAAAATAACTCCTACGTTAAAACTTATAACAAACAAGAAATGTTATATATGATGTTAAATTAAATAGAGATATATATGTGAATTTTTTAATTAAGTTGAAAATTTCTATTGCATATGTAATAAAAAAATATTATATAAGTAATTATTCCAATAAAGTTGAATTAATGTAATAAAAATCTTTACATTAATGGGATAGAATTTTTATTAGAGATGATTTACTAAAGTTGTATATTTAATGACATAGAATTGAGAATTAATACCACATGCTATCTATAAAATAATATTGACGGTTATTATAAAAACTAATTAGTTGGTGTTTAAAAATGGCAAGTGGGTTGATAAAGGAAGGAATTAACGCAGAAAATGATTAAAAATGAGAATGGTCGACTAATCGCATATTGTCCGCGCGATTAGTATGCGTCAGGTTTTTGAGTACATATCGCATGTGGTTCATGAGACTACGCACGCGTAAAAATAAAAAAGTTTGAAAACACACTATATTTTGGCAATTAATTTTAAATACTACAATATCCATACTATACATAAAAATGTCTTGGGTATGAAAAATATTTTTGGACGTTTTTACCTTGCACAATTTTTTTCCCCACAATTTGACCCAATCTTGGTCTTTTTCGAAACTCCCCCAATCTTTTGATTCTCTGTATTCTGCCCTCTCTTCTCCCTTCATTCATCCACATGCGTTTTTACTTGGGAAGAAACCGCCATCCTCCCTCCACCGATTCTCCTTCTATGATTTTGACGCTGCTCCCCTCTTCAATCCGTTCGGTAATTGTGTCGACTTAGAAACAGGATGGACTGCTCCCCTCTTCACGCGAACATCATCCGCAGACCGCTAATGTGATCGGCCCTACCTTCGCCCCGTCTTGATGTCAACGAGAAAGATGATGCATCTGAAAAACAAATTGGTCAGTTTTTCCACTTTCCCTTCCTTTTATCACTGAATAGTTACTCCTTTATTTCGTCCCAGTTCCTCCATAACTGACCAATTTGTCAACAATCTTCCTCTGAGTTGTGAGAATTTATATAAGAGGTTTGGTGGTGCTGGTTATATTAATTTCGCACTTGCTCGAACAAATAATCGCGACAATTGTATGTAAAAGAATTGATTCCCATAATAAAGCATTAACAAATCATTCGATAAGTAATGTAATCTTAATCTTTCATTTATCTGTTTCTCTTGAGAAAACTTGCGATTGGTTTCTAATTTTATGCTTTCGTCTCTTGAATTGTTTCATGTTTCCTTCAAGAAGTAGATGAATGGCCAAGAGGCTGTTGATTTCCTAATTGTTGTGTGAAAGATGTTAAAACTGAGAAGTATATTGACCTAGGTGTGTTGTTATCTGTGTTTGTCTAGAAGCTTCATAGTCCCAATGCTTTATGTTTTTGTGGGTGATCTAGAGATCTTTCTCTTCATATATGTTTTGTATTTACCTGTCTTTCTTTATCTTTATTTTCTGTTCATCTGTAATATGCATTTTGTTGCTTTATAGGAGGTGAAGGCTCCAGGAATCAGCTATATCAGGTTTGCTATGGAAATGGTAAATGGTGACAAATTAATATTAATTCTCTTTAAATTTTTCATGTCTGTGTTAGAGTTTAATTTTGTTAATTTAGGAACAAGAATATTTTTAAATGTAGGAACAAATTAATATTTTTTATTAAATGTAGGCACAAATATTTTTTTGGTAGTTAAGTTGGATAAAGTGTATGATAGAGAATAAAATAAGGTAAAAGATGAGTGATATTTTTGAAGTTAAAGTGATATATTTTTTTATCGAGACAATAATTAATTTTATTAAAGAAGAAGAGAAACAGAAACTAACATCAGTTGCAAGTCTTACAATTACAAGAATAAAAGAACTCCCCAACAAATTACTCTAAGCAAGCCCTAGGATTAGCTAACCAGCTCTTGTAAAAAAATTACCGAAAGAGGTTAATCTTAAAGAGAACCAACTCCACACTTACTTTTGATTTCATCCACAATATTCTTCATGTCTCAAGCACAGTTTTCAAAGATAGCCTTATTCCTTCTTTTCCACAACACCTAAACGATACAAATCCACATACCAATTGATAGAGATTCATCATTCATACATTGCAAGAAATTCGCATTTTGAAGTTAAAGTGATATTTTGAGGATGTTAATATTTTGTGAGCTGTCCTTATTTGAGGTTGCGGAGTATGTTGGGACGTCCAAATAAGGAAAGTGTGCAAATTATGACGGGACGAGGAGTAATAATTACACATGGTGTTATAAATAAAACTCATTGCTAAAGGACAAAAATTAACCAATCAAAAATGAAAAATAAGAAATAAGTATAACATATAGAGTTTTCAAATACTTTAATCCTTACAATAAAATTAAATATCCAATAAAAACTATGTAATATCTGGTGTGTAGCGATGAGATGAATGGGGAAGAGGGGCTCTCTAAAAACTATAATCAGCCCAGCCCCCTCTTCTCTCTCTATTTTTCGACACTGTTTCTTTTTATATGTCACTTTTTTTTTTTTTGAGTTGCTGAAGAGTTATTGATTGCAATTAAATGCTCCAGCAACTTTTAAAAAACGTGTTCAAATTCTTGGAGAGAGAGACCACGCTTTTAATTGCCGCCGAAAAGTGGCTCCAAAAAGAATGTGTAAAAATTGCATTGAGGCGTGGGGTCTACCGAAACTGAATCGGAAGCTGCTATGTTCCTCAAAGATTTGCAAATTGTTATTTACCTTAATTAATACTAGCAACTACTTCACTTTTAAATAATAATGATAATAATACCAACTACAATACTCATTAAATTGCCCTGACTTGCTTTTTATACTCATTTTCGCTGACTCCAATAGTTACTCCAAAAGTTCTAATTTCACATGATAGCAAAATAATATATTTCTCCATAATTAATTAATTTAAAGTTGTTAAAAAAAAACAAGAGAATGATTCTTTTATAGAGTCAAGAAATGGTAAATGCATCACTATACAACCAAAGAGTGAAGAAAAAGAAAATACTCAAAAACGCATGAAGGGTGCGTGCTTAGCACCTTCACCAATCTTAACAAAATTGGGAATTTCGTGCTTATTATAAGAAAATTTCACATAATTTTTTTGCCACGAAATGTAATCAATGGAATTCGGATTTATTTCCATGTGTTGAATATTGAGTGTGTTATTTATAATCTAAAATGCCAAATATACATAAAATTAAGTAAGACAAATGAATTGTTATACTGTTGGCCGATAATTAAGAGCTCACAGCTACCAAATACCAATCACCATTGAATATTATAATTTCTCTCAATATGTATGAATTTAAAGATGTCAAATAAGTTAGTAACATGTGACGTTTCCTTACCCAAAAGTTACCACATTTATTCCTTTCTTAATCATGGCCATAGTCATTTAATTTGGTAACAAATTAAAAACAGAAAACCTCCAAATGAAATATTCTTTGCTTGTGATGAAGCTAATACTTCCTTTCTACTTCATAGACTCCTGCCTGCCTCATTCCAAAAAAAAAACCCTCCACCACCCTTCTGAAAAATATGGGCCAATCCCTCATCAAATCTGGTAAAGTAAATGTCCGTAAAGTTGAATTGTGTTTTAATGATTTATTTATTTAATTATTTGGATGTGTAGGAAATGAGGAGAAGAAAGAGAAAGAAATTGAACCAATGATTGCACAATGCTATGATAAATATTTTGTCGACACCAAGAAATGGACCTCTTCAGACTTCTATCATGCAGTTTGTCAAACCGTCGAGTACATACCATCCTTTTATTTTTTTCTTTAAAAAATTATAATTTAAATTTAATACTACTATATTTCTTTTTCAGAGAAATTAACAAAACCATTGGTAGCACTCAATTTCGGGTGCCAAAAAGCAGCACACTGGATCGTGCATTTCAGGTAAGTATACATGTCTAAATCATGCATGCATATTTTTTAGATAGTGAAATGAAAAATAAAAAAATAAAATGGTGGTATTTTAGAAACATCATCAAGGGAAAGGGAAGTCGTTGACGAAGGAAGAATTTCAAAAGATCCTACAAGAAGTGATTCTTGACACAGGAGTAACCAACGTTGGAGCAAAAGACATGCTATTCTACCTGTACGGAATACCAGCTACTGCCTTGTTCTTGAAGCAACGTTTGGCTCCAACCTTAGTTCCAAATGAAGCTTTTATCCCCCTTGTAACTTCTGCTACCGTTTTTCTTCTTGCAAAGCTCAACAAGATATGAATATGACCACCCTATTATACATGTTCCTTGTGAATAATGAGATCTAAACTACATTAATTATTATCTTATTTTGATCAACAACTACTCTCCTATAATTATTTTTCATTAATCGTTCTACTATTCATCAAACAACAATCATACTTGTCCCCATATAATTTAAAATCAGAGCAAAACACTAAAAACTGATGCTTTATAGGTTTTTAAAAAATTTAAAATCCTAAAAACCAATTTTAAAAAACCATCATTATAAACGTACCACTCCCCTCCGTCCCGAAAAGTTTGCAGCTTTGTCAAAATACACATTATTTTTTATCACGATTTCAAAATTCCCTAAGGCTCCATTTGGATGGGGTGAATTTAAAATCAAGAGATTTGATGATAATATATCACGCATTCACACAAATTAAAATGGAGAAAAACTAAATAAATAAATTTGATAATTTATGGTGTATTATTCTCAAATCCCTCGATTTCAAATGACTCCATCCAAATGAAGCCTAAGTTTCAACCGAATTTTAAAAATCACCTAAAACCCAACCAAAAAAATAACACTAACATATTAACCAACATTATCATTATAATACACTACTGAATGATGCTCATTATCTTTCTCATCAAAATATTGGAACCAAACACCCCCTAAATTACCAAATAGTGTATACGATGGACTATACAAAAACAGGCCCCTCTAAATTACAGCATCAAAACTACAATTTTCTCGATTATCAAAAAGACGAGCACCATCCTTCACCCAAATAAAACACCAAATATCTCCATAAACAAAAGATACGCACGCAAACAATAGCCAATAACGCAAGAATATGCCATAAGCATTTCTAAGGCAATGAAATGTAATAACAGCATGCGTTTTAAAGACGCTGCAAATCAATAACGTCACTGTGTACCCAATAACGATCAAAATAAATAAATTTAAAAAGGAAAAAAACATTCACCCACAAGCCAATTCTGCAACGAAAACATAGACCATGAAGATGAAAATAAACATAATGCGTTCATAATCGCATAGTTATTTGAATCTTTATCAACCATGACTTTATCAAATTCCACTCCAGAACTTCTTGACACACTGCAAAAGACTTTTAACATCATAGAATTTTAGCTTTTGAAACCTCTCATCAATGGCAATTACGGTATAACCTTCACCAACCACAAAAAGGTATCGGGATTGTTAGCACTTCTTGTAATTCCATCAACGACAGAACACTACTATCCGCCACAATCCAAATATCACTGAATCATATTCGTCAACTCAACTGACCCAACCAGAGAACGCAATCAAGCTCATAAGATTTCCACGTACTTCAGTTACTGAATATAAGTTCCCATTAAACCAATCTGGTAAGCTCGGCACAAGCTGCATGAATAAGAATTGGAAAATCCAGAGGTTTCATCAGTACTGAAAAAATTAGAGCAATTAAACCATAGCGAAAGAAGGGGCAAAAAAATAACACACCAGATTTGATTTACACAACCCAGCACAAAATAGTTTTAGGCTTTTTTCTGAAATTGAAATTTCCAAAGAAAGCTCCATTGAACGTCGTTAAGTAACTGAATGACGCTTTTTGTACAAAATAGTCATTTGGAATTCTTGCATAAATTCAAACATAGTATATAGTATATCCAAGTGCAGAGTTTGGAGGCATAAAATATATATATGTATACATGTAAGAGAAACACCACACACACGCTGATGAATTTACTTTGAGCACCACCCCTCATCACGATTAAACTCCAGATGCCCCAAGAAAGAGGACAATACATGGTAGCAACCAACCAGAAACTTGAACTCCAGACAAAACAAATATAGGTCATTTATTTTCAAGTGAAATAAAAAAATATAAACCACATATCAACATGACCAAATAAAGGATAGAGAAAGAGAACCTATTCAACAGCAAGTGCCTGCAAAACTCCAAGACCAACCATTCTCCATGAAAAACTTAATAACATTTGGCCACTTTCCAACAACAGATGGACGAAATAATAGCACCCAGCCACAGACATTTGCCGCAATAAATTGGTCACACCTAATGCAAATAACAATTAGATGAGAAGCTAAAGTGAAGAAACCCGTAAAAATGAGGTTGATTACTTGACTACGTGATACGAACATCTGATACCACAATAGGATTCCACAGCAAAGACCACAGAGAAATTACCTTTGTCATCTATGCTCATTTAATCATCTCACACAAAGAAACGTCCTTCCCAAAGTGACTGTCCTTGATGCTGCGGTGGAGGCACCACAGGCTGCTGATTTCCTTTTTGAAATTCTTTCTGCTGCTCCTCATACTGCAACATCTGTTCTGAAAGGGGATAGTTCTGCCAGGCAATCTGATTTTCACTCTGGACCTGCCTCCCAGGGAAAGGGAAGGTTGCTATCCCCATTGGGCTGTTGCTCTTGCTCACAGATGGGAATGAAGGGCCCACTTGATTCATTGAATTACCAAATCCAACACTCTGATTTGATGAAGACAGCTGATAACCATCCAGCCAGCTGTAATCATCTATTTGTGGAGTGGGAGTTCCATTTTCATGGGCATGTCATTGTACGATGGCTCATCCACGACCTTAGATGGAACAGACCCAAAGCCAGGTGGTGGACCAAAGTGTCTAACAGGTCGACTCACGGGGTTTTTCTTTGACCCAGGTGGCATGATTGAAGATGGTTTCACAGGCAGGCAATCAGTAGATTCTCCAGAGGACATGACCGCATCAAACTTTGCTAGCACAGCAGCTTGCGGAATCTTAGACGAATAACCATGGCTGGATCCAGAATTCAGAAACTGGGGAAAAGGCATAGAAAGAGAAGCAGGTTGAGAAACCCCAAACTTATCTTGCAGATTTGATTTCATAGAGGCTCCATTTTCCATTAAATTCAACTGGGCCAGACCATTCACAATGGGAGCCTGTTGAGCATATTCTACAGGCCACTTTGACGTGCCGGGTTGGACTGGCTGCAGATACTGAGAAGTGCCGTTAGCAACAGTGTTAGAAGCAGATGTAGCAGGTTTCATGCTGGCGTTTAGTGCACTCTGCAGAAGAAAACTATCATGGGCAACAGAGAAGGATCCCATTCCATTCCCAAGATCAGTCTTGCCAGCCCCACCAACAGAAGCAAGAATCTCAGAAGAAGTCAATGTTGATGAGTACTCGTCCATAAGCTTCTCAGTAACCGACGGCTTAAAAACAATCACCTCATCCTCATCCTCTGTTTCGATGCCCACCTCTGTCTTTGACACAGCACCAAGGGTCATAGGGCCTCCTAGTGACATACCTGCTGAGCTAACAGTCATATTAGGTTCCAAATGACCAGAGGGCAAATGATCGTCAGAAGTCTGAGGTTCAACACCAAACGCAAACTTTTTTATCCTATTGTCAAAATATACCCCCTCAAAGCCAACGCGGACAACATTAGCAAGAGCTTTGCCGGCTGCAACAATCCTCTTGACACGTGCAATCCTTTCCTTACTGCCACCATCACCTCCAAATGAGTGCTTCCTTGAAAAATCAAGGATGAGTTGGGCAGGAAGGAGAGGAATGAATCCTCTCAATTCAAAGTCCTCAGTTAGTGCAAGACGGTTACCTGTCTCACTTTCATCATACTTGCCCATATTAGAAAAGCATGTTTCATCTTCATCTTCATTTATAAAGACATTACCACTTGATAACAGCTTATTTAGAAAGGTGATACATTTCTTCCAGAAAAAGATCTAGCTATCACTTGTTTCTCCTCCAACTCACTGCCAACAGCAAAATCCTGACGGCATGCCAACCATTCCACGAAAACCAGAATCCCAGGCAGCAAATAGCTTGATGAGGGATCACTTAACTGGTTACACCGCTCAAGAATGTAGCCCATCAATTCAAAGGTAGCAGTAAAAGCATTTTGAAGCAGGACAGAACGTTGCAGAATATCAGCATACGATTGGTTTTCACTTTCTTTGTTCACATTATGCACAGTAAATATCAGAACGGCAATCATCCTGACAATTGCAAGTCTACATTCAGCAGCATCTGAACCAAAGTTAAACTCCTCATCCGGGCCGGTTGAAAGAAGTTCCAGTAAATCATTTTTAACCATAGAGAAGACTTCAGCAAAAGTTTCCAGGCTGGGATCACAGCAAAAGAAAAACATCAGTGAAAGATCATTTTGAAGCATTTGAACCTAATACACTTTAGTATTCAGAACCGACCTCGTGCGTGTGAAGAGAATGCCATTCAGCCTAACAAATTTTGTTATAAATAATTTAAATAGATCAACTTTATTTGAAGCTCTTTCCTTGACTGCATTAGGTTCCACCTTGTTGTCCTTGACCGGAGTCCTTGATTCGCCTTTGCCTTTTCCCTTGCCAGTAACCCTTGAAGGAATCGTCTTCACCGTGGTTTTCGCATCACCAAATAATTGGGTGTAATTCAGACGATTCTGTAAAACAAAACAAAGGCAAAATACTAGATAAATTCCAGAGACAATAAGAACAAATCAAGCTATATGTTCATTTGTCAAATTCATCCTTCCTATTATGTCAAAACTAAACTCAAGTTGGATTTTCCAATAATAAATTCTTCCAGAGAAGGTTTTTGTATAGAAAGTAGTCGCAATACACTAATTAATAGGTCAATTATCTGTGTCGTACTAAGCCATATTTGAAATGATAATTTAATTTTGTTGGTTCTTAGCAGAATTTATGCTTCAATGGAATTAGTTATCAGGTCAGGCACATCCAAGTTGAAATAAAGAAATACTTACAATACAGGTTCAAAAGCATTGAGTAGATGATGCAAGTTCAATGAAGTTTATGTTGTCACACTTATTTAGAAGCTGGATTTTACCTTCTCAAATGCAATGGTCAAGTTATCTCTTGCAGTAACAAAAGGGTTATCCACCGCCAGACTTCGAAAATAGCGATATATTGACAGCAGTTCATCATTCGAATATCCAGCCAGTATTGCAAGCTGAGAGATGCAGATGAAGACATTCAAGTTAAGTGAGCATGAGATGACAACTAATTCAAACAAAAGCACAATATAAAGTCAACAGTAAACCAATCATATACATAAACGCACCTGATGATGTGCGTTACCGCTTGAAGGCCATAGAGATGAAGCTTGCAGATAATAACTTGATGCAGCCGCAAAATCCCGAGCTTTTGAATCCCCTTCCCCATATAAACTTTTGTATCGAGCAAGATCTCCCAAATAAATCAAACAACGATGACAGGATATTAGGCCTTTTTTCACCTCGGAAGATTTGTTTCCATCTTTTGATGAGGGAGATGATTATCTTGATCATCCAAAAAATGTCCCAATGGTAGGCCATACTTTGCTCTTATCTTCAACATCAAATCATGATAAAATCCAGTAGCCTCTGAGAGAAAGGTCTTAAACTGGGAGCGTATCTTTGTAAGTCTATCAGGACCGCCACGAACTGGCCCTTTCCCAATTTGGGATGTAGATGATCCAGCTGAAGCAATAGATGCATTAAACAGTGATCTTAGCTCCTCAATCCTCCTGTAATGTAACTGCCATAGAGCATATTCTACATCATGTTGTTCGGAAAAAGCATGATCTTCAAGTATGATAGCTTCATAATTTTCACGCATATTCTGCCATGTGTTAGGATCTGAAGGGATTCTAGCTTGCGCCGCTTTCCTTCTTTTGTGCTCCAACTCAGCATTCTACAAAATAATGATGTCATGCATGGAACGCACGACATTAAGTTTTTAGCCACGAAAGCAGAACATGATCAACACGCAAACAATTTGGATAATGGTCTAGCAACGGTAGAGTTTTTTTCTGATTTCCATACACAATACAGAGAAAATAAATGAAAATTCACCAACATTAGGAGAATATACCTTGTTGAATAGGCGCTGAACACGCTCTCTAGAGGAATTTTCTTTGTCGTTATCCATCAGCTTGGTCATCTTCCATTGAACGAAGGGTCAGAAAAGTCAGGTCCACAAAATGCAGCCTCAGTAGAAACACACAACATTTGTTCCACAAGAAACTGCCTGTTATTCAATTCATTAATTGGAAATGAGCGGTAGAAGAATGAATACAAAGCCTTAACAGTTTCTCTGTTGTCCACACAACATGCATGCACCAGATATTATATAAAAAAAGAATGATGTCAAATCTCACAACTACAAAGATGAAACACGGGCACGAATAACACCAATTTCGACCCCACCCTCGTTCAGTCGTACGTGCAGTCTTATACAAATTAGGAAAAACCATGCATCTTAAAGTAATAAATACCCCCACATTCTTTATTGGCTTATATACTTTATTTAATAGAGCTTCATTTGTGGTTCCATTATAAAATCGCACAACCGACAAATGAATAGCAATATTTGTCCAAGTGGCATCTATTTGCAATGCCTTTCTTGATTGCAAGTCTTTCCATAATTTGCTTCAAATAATGACTTTGCATACACAAAATCAATCAGATTCACCAAAAACAATTTTGTTTTAACAAACCCCATCCGCCACTTACAACCAGAAGAATCAATACTATATATACACTCAATCAATTTTGATATACAAAAACCCGTGTGTGAAAACCTAAATTTATTATCATATCCAATTATCCAGAACAGGAGACAACAATTAAATTAAAGAACTTAAATAAAAACAAGTGAGAAAAATAAACTACAAAAAGAAATCGACAGAAACCTACCAGTTTCAACCCTAAAATCAATCCCATTCACCAACATATCGAAAAACACTAAACAGATACTGCAAATCGAACTGGGTCCAAAGAGAAAACGATAGCACAAAAAGCAAACTCAACCACAAAAATCAATTCACAAATTAATAAGCTCAAAACCCTAAAACTAACCAACTTCATTCACTCAACAGATAATAAACAAATCATCCAAGTTTAAAAAGGGAAAAAAAGAAAAAAGAACAAACCTAATCTTCCGAGAAGAAACGAAAAATCAAGAAACGGGCCATGAAACAACCAAGAAGTACTCACCCTAACAAAAGAACAGCACCAGATCTGCAAAGATCCCACCACGACTGCACTTGATGACCCAAATTCAACGTTACGTTCACATACAGACACCGACAACTAGGGTTTCTAGGGCTTCAAAATTTTGGGGTTTTCTCGATGCTTTAAAAATCAACAAGGGTTCTCTAATGCAATGAGATTCTGAGCAAGAAGAAAAAGAGATGAATTGGTGAAAAGAAAGAGGAAGAAGAGGGGATGACTTGTTGATTTTTTTCTTTTTTTTTTTTTTCTTTTGGGTGACGTGAAAATCATCGAACTGAAACGATTTTATAGTACTTCGTGGCGTGGTCTGCGCGGCCCTCACCCTCACTCATGAGTATATCCTCGCCTCCTCTCGATGTCTTATCCCTAATTTCCTGTGTATTTTGAAAATACAAGTTTATTTAGACTACATTTCGTATGAGTTTATTTAGACTACATTTATCTTATATGATATGATATGCTTGAAAATTGATCTGTGACTATGTATATATATATTATCTAGTTTGATTAGATTATTTGACTTCCAATCAAAATCTCATATAATTTGATTGAGTATCGTTATGTTTAATAAACCTTATTTCTTTCACCCTGTTATTAATATAATTTTTCTTTAATAAGCTTATTTGTCTTTCACTAATGATTTAATAATTTTATATAATATTATTTAAGATCAATTGTTTTTTAAACGTTAAAATCAATTAATTTAATTAGTTTTAGTAACATTTTGAATGGGAAGAAGGGTAAAAATATATTGTGGGTATTTGGCTTGGGGTGGTGTGTATCTTGTAAAAATGGAGAAATGACAAGATCTTTGCTAATGAGGAATTCTCAGTGGATAAGCTTATGGAGGAACTTAAGGCAAAACTTTGAAATTGGTTCTCGGCGAAAAATTGGTTCGACAAACATATTCGATTCTATGATTGGTTAGAAAATCCAAAAAATGGTTTATAGCTATAATTTTACCGATGCTTCTCTGCTTTCTTTTCTCCGTAATTTTACTTTGTTGAGAAGTACTTCTTGTACCTCATTAGAATAAAATCTTTTTATTGAAGTGGTTTTGTTGTGCATATTTTTTTAGTCGATGGAATAATGAAATCGATATATCAATATATAATGGAGATTTTACAATATTTACCTCCGTTTTGATTGATAGTAGTTCGAATTCCTTATCTCCATGAATATTTTACAATATTTACCTCGGTTTTGATTGATGGTAATTCAAGAATTCATTATCTCCTATTATACTAAATATAGGGTGTTGAGATTCTTTACGTGTCATCTCTTGGTTGATTTTTACGTGCTTGTTATTGATTTTATTTAGGTGTCAATATATTGTATATACTTTTATCTACATATCAAGCTTACATAACATCCCAATGTAAATACAATATTTTGAAAAAGGCAATATAAATAGAAAGCATTTAAATTTGTAAAGCTATTAAATTCCTAAATTCATGGAATCTTATTTCTTCACAATTGCTATTCTTTCCTTCATTAACAAGATTTACTGAAATTTAGTTATTCAGATTTAGTTTGAAATTTAATAGAATATTTTTAAATCCGCATAATATACGGGATCTACGCTGGTAGATTAATACAAAGCACCACTTAAAACCATTAGGAAAAAGAAAAATGACTGCATATTAACTTTTTTTAATATTTTATATTAAACGAAATATCAATCTAGATTGCTCTAAAAAATATTTTGACAAACATTTTTGATAAAAACCAAAATAAATTTTAGAATGGGCTAGTTAGCGTAACCAACTTATCATATAATAATATATATTAGATATATATATATATATATATATATATATATATATATATATATATATATATATATACCATGTATAGTGAAAATCCTGTATTTATTTTATTAAGGAGTAGGTTTTTAGTGAAGCAAATTCATATTAACTTGCTTCTTCAAAATTATATTTTGTAACATACGTTTACTATGTGTGATTATATATTATTTTTCTAAAAAATTTAACTATCACATTTTATATGTTAAATTATATTAGTATTTTATTTATTGAACTATATTAGTGAGTTCATCATAATCTTAATGTGAACTAATGTTGATGAGAACCGCAATTTCCACACTTGTAAATTCGTTGCTCCGACTCGAACCAGCAAGCATACAAAATCACAATCGGGCCTAGCTCGCTAAGCAAGCCTTTCAAAAATAAATTGACAAGAATTTGTCAAAAGACTAGTCTATTTCCATTCCTCTTTAATAATCCTTAGTGATGCTCCCTCCATCCCATAAAAGTGTTCACACATTTTCTTTTCTCGTCCGTTCCATTATAAGTTTCACACGTTTAAAATGAAAAAACTTCTATAAACCTCACATTTTCACTAATTTACACAAATGTCATTACTTTTCTCTTACATTCAATAAAAAAATTTACTTTATACATAAAAATTTACAAAATTATCCCTTAAAACTTCAATCATTACTCTCTTTTCTTAAAGTGTGTATCCCTCTTACATATGAAAGCTTTTTCTCAAACGAGGGAGTACAATATATATATTTTGAATAATAAACCGAACACCCGTGGCTAAATATCTAATTAAAAACTATATCTAATCAAATCAATTAATATTAATTAAATAAATCTAATAAATATCTAATATTCCCTAATTCAAATGTCTTGGCCGAAATATCATAATCATAATATAAGGTGTATATATATTGATACAACAGTAGAAATCTCTAAAAGATATTATTGAGATATCATATTATTTGAGAAACCAACTTGCATCATAAAGTTGTACATCATTAACAAATAGTGGTACATTTATTGGAGAATTAGAATAGGATTGAGTTCTACTCGGGTCCCACTAGAAAAAGAAAAAGAAAATCTTTTCTGGCGTTTTCACTTTCCTTCATGAAGAATTTGCCTTGTGCCAAATGCCAATGCAAATGCAATGCGCTGCTGTGTTAATTAGAAGTTATACTTTGACTTGGTAATAACGAATTTCGCAGTGGAATTATTTGTTTTATGGGGGTAATTGTTAAGATACTGTGAAACGCGACCGCTTCTAGCCCAGCCCATCACTTTCTCGCTCATCATTTTCTCTCTCTACGTCGCTGCCGAAACAACGGTGGAAAAATTCAACAATTTCCAGGTGAATAAATATTGCTGTTTACAAGATTTATGTACTCCTAATTTTATGTGTATGCATCAACTTTCGCGCAGAATTGCGTGAATTATTATTGCTATGATCCCCTCTTCCCCTGCCTGTGACTGTGTATAATTAATTATTCTGGGTTTGGCTTTTGGGATTATCATAGCTGAATTTGAAAGGTTGTTGTGATCTTGGTCAAGGGTTTTAATAATTATGGTGTTACTGCCTGTACTTTTGGAGTTTCTAGGCAGTGATGTTCCTTTGTTTCCTCTAACTTGAAGGAGAAAATTGGCATAATTATACTGTGTTTGCTTTTTGGAATGTTTGCTCTCACTGTTGCATGTTTGGTTAAATTAGATTTTGTTGATCGAGAACTATTAAAGTTAGAATTTGAGGCTGAATAGAAGGTGTATAAAGAAATTCTGTTTGTAGGAATTTAGTATACCAAAGCTTACTGCTAATCTTTCTACTTATGTTGGTTAATTTATTCTTTGCTTGTGTTATGTTACCCCTAGTCGCCTAACATCTTTGGTTGATTTTAATTTCAGGAATTAGGCTTAGCTTTTGTGAAACGATAAATTGGTTGGTCAAAATTATACTTATCTTGTTGGCTAACTTGCAAAATGTCAAATGGGGAAGTTCGAAAAGTCTCAGTGCAGGATATACAGTTGGTAAGTTCTCTCGTCTAATGTGTGTTATTTACTTGTATATGTCTGTTGGGAAATATATATTAATTATGACATTGTAACGTAAGTTTATAATTATCACATTGGATGTGTTGTGTGCTAGCCTTCTCGTGTATTCTTGCATCAGGTTCAAAATCTTATAGAAAGATGTCTTCAGCTGTACATGAGTGAGACAGAAGTTGTGAGCACCTTGTTACACCAGGCAAAGATTGAGCCTGGATTCACCGAACTTGGTAATTTCAGTTTCCCTGGTTTAATTTCATTTTTCTTTTTCATATGCCTATTTTTTTTTAAGTCTTATTTTTGTTGTTGTTATGTCATGCATTTTGTAAAATGTTCAACTAAAAGGTATAGTACATATGCTACTCTCTTATTGCTTATGCTGCTGGTTTTGTGTTGTCTTGTCTATAACTAATAAAATATGCGACTCTGTCCATATAGGGGACTCCAAACTCAATGTACTTGTAATCTATGATCGTCCTCTGCCTGTATTTGGCACATATATACCATATATAACTGTGACCCTGTTCATTTGTCAGTTACATTTTAAGTGACTAGTTTCTCTTTGTTAAAATTATTTTCCACATTTAGAATGTATTGATGGGAGCCAAGCTCAAGCTAAACTTTTAGGGGAATTATTATGTTGTATAGATGGGATTTTAGCTAGCGTCTCTTGGCAGGAGTTAATACAACAAGGGAAACCTTTTATTGAACTTGTTGCGTGTCATCATTTTGAATGGTTAGGAGAAGAGGTTGTATTGGTGCTATATGTTCAAACTTGTTAATGTCTGAATTTCCATCCAGTTTGGCAAAAACTAGAAACAGAAAATCAAGAATTTTTCCAGGCGTATCGTCTGAGGCTGATAGTGAAAGACCAGATTGTGCAATTTAATCAGTTGCTTGAGAGACAGTTTGAGCTAATGCGCCAAGTTTGTCATACTGGAGTTGCTTCCATTCCTTTGTCTAATGGATCTCAGATTCATTCAAGTAAGTTTCAATATAATTTGAGTAGTTTACACGTAGAAAATGGCTCAGTTACCTATTCATAAGATTATTTCTATGTCTACACCTGTACGTTTCTGTTTTCATTTACTGCATGTGAAATTGGTAATGTGGTCGCACAGAAATTTTTAGCAGTTAAAAGTTATGAACAATTACTAACTAGGCACCAAACAGCAGGAAATTGCGCCTTTTTAGCTTAAGGGGGTATTTGTAATTTAAAACATATTTTTCTTTAGTTTGTATGTGTTTTTGTGAATAGGTCAAACCTCAAGGTAGTTTTTTTAATTTCTCCAATTTCTTTTATGTGATGCAAAAGATTGGTCCTATTGGATTTAGCAACGCGTCAGAATGTTCATTACAGGTAGATTACAATGGATCATATTTCATTGCAGCTGTCTTCTTGCAGAGACTTCACAAGTTTCTGATAGTGCACGAATCATTGGAATTCTATATATGGATAGCCTGAAAAGAATTAAAATATCTCTATATATAGCAAATGCATTACGGCATTGCACTTGCTAGAAGGACTGCTTCTCCCATCAGGTGTACAGCCTTAGGAGCTTATGAGTTCATATTTTCTTACTGGAATAAGCTGAAATTGCTGTGACTGAGTGACGCCTTTTATGAGCAATTATTATTGGTTAGATTGGAGAATTGATTTTTGTTTTTACCCTTTGGCAGTGAATAACAACTCAGCTTACCACGTTCCCCAATCTGCTGGACCAATTATTAAACCAGAAAACATGCACCAACCTCTCAGCAATTTACCTAATGGTTACACTAATGGTACATCATCTGTGCAACCAAGCATGCAAGTTGCGGTCAATATGGCAGGTCATGGTGGTAGGATCGATGTGTCTGAAAACATGCTATTAGCTCAGAATTCCAACACTGGAATGGTGCAAGGAATGAATGGGCTTATGATTAAGTCAGAGGGTGGTTATGAAGGAGATTCCGCTTTTATGTTTGGTGGGGACAACAATATTTTGGAATCTCGTAGTGCAATTGGAGAAGCGTCTGTTTCTCCTTTCAATGGTGGTGAGACGACTTCACAAGCGTTGAATGAGACTATGTTGGACCAGGAGATGAACACATTTGGTTTTGGGACAGATACCTCGAAACTTCAGTTTATCAGATCTGACTGCTGATTTTTCTAATAGTACTGGTTAGCACTCTCTAACACCGCACCCCATCCCTTCCCCCACCCCCAAAAAAAAAAAAAAAAAAAAGAAGAAGCAAAATAAAAAAATAAAAAAAGAAGCAAAATTGGAGCATATTGAATATCTAATCAGCGTTGAAGTTTTTTATTGCACATTTAATTATTTATATGTTTTGCTTGATTTCATCAGATATACTTGGGAGTTACTCGAGATCTCCATTCATGGGAGCAGATGCAAACTTCATCGACCCTCAGATCAGGGGTGAACACCAAGGTTACCAATAATATTTGGTATTGAATACTGTGTTTGATCTATAAGAGAAAGGCATAAGCTGTTGATAGCTGTGGTTTTACTTGTGTGCAGATATTAAAAGGCTGGACACCATATCAGAGGGCTTGAGTTATGAAGATTTTGGCAGTGATTGAACTTATTTTTATTCAAATGGTACAAACCTCTATTTACATCTGTAGTCCTTCAGTATGTACTCGTTAATTCAACCGGTGTAATTTCTTTTCGTTCCTGTGATGTTGCAGGGCCATCAACAGCTTGGTTGGACAGACAGAGGTTTTTGTACATGATTCTAGAATTAGAAAAGTTAATGTGGTTTCGACTAATTGAAGATATCATTGATTGGTGTCATCGGGTAATAAGATTAGTTCTGGTCATCATAGAATTAAGTTAGAAGAAGCGTCTATCGACTATTTCCTTTCTGAAATTAGGATTTTATTTTTACAAATATATATATGCCTGAGGTTCTTGTAATTATGTTGGAGTTTTGATTTCCGAAATTAGGATTTTATTTTTACAAATATATATATGCCAGAGATTCTTGTAATTATGTTGGAGTTTGTTCAAAATTAAAAATTGTCCTTATTTTTGTTGTGAGGGCGTTGGCTAAATCGGAAATCAAATCATCAACATCCTCAATGCCGAAGTGCAGCAGGTATGCTTGCATGAGACATGAATTTAGGTTAATGGTGTATGAATTAGACATATGGAGGTGTTGTTAGATAAGTTATATGGTAATGCAATCGAAAGAGAAAGTGGAGTACCCGTTCCAACAACATTAGTAACAGCTTAATTTGCAACGAGTCTGAAACAGACGACACAAATAACTTTGGAGCATTCGTCCATCACGTGAAAATCATCGAACTGAAACCATTTTCGTTGATGACGTGAAAATCAATTGAACTCATTTTTCTAATATTGATTGTCTTTGTCTTATTTAACTTCCTTTGAAATCAACCAAATTAGAAAGAAATATATTTACATAAACAGTAATGATATGAACTCCAATAACATTTACACCATAATTAGGTATGTTCTACCCATTTGAGTTATTTCACTTTATCACTTTTACATATTTTTAATAATATTTTTAAAACATCAACATTATAATATAATTTGTAAAAATATCACATCTTATGAATGAAATAATCTCATTCAAAACTTCTCTAAAGTTTTATTTTCCTCCTACACTTTCTTAAGGGGGAACTTTTAATTTCTAAACTTAATTGCCACTTTTGTTTTTGGGTCATTTACAATAAGGTAGAAAGAGGTAAGTCTTATTACAACTAGGTGTAAAAATTTGCACAGAAGCACAAATTTTTTTGCAGAAAACACAAAAAATTTGCACATTACACTGTTTGTAATTTTGCTAATTTTTTACACCTAT
Organism: Paraleonurus japonicus; assembly: GCA_030762865.1. NCBI lineage: Eukaryota > Viridiplantae > Streptophyta > Magnoliopsida > Lamiales > Lamiaceae > Paraleonurus > Paraleonurus japonicus. The sequence goes on from CM061058.1 coordinate 48,052,174, forward strand.
TTGTAATTTTCCTTTTTTCGCTAACCAGATTATTACGTATAATTTAAATGTGAAAATTGCCTTAAATGACTCGAAATCCACCAATTTTGTTTGACCTTGATATTAAAGGTAATACTCTACTACGATATTGATCCATAGTTGTACTACAAATACTACAAAAAATATAAGAGATAAACCTAATCAAGTATATATTCGACTTCCTGTCAAAAAAAAAAAAGAGAGAGAGTGTGTATTCGACTTGTACAGGCATATTCAAACAACAATTAATCCATATATATTGGTACGTACTCAAACAGGTTTGAATACAAATAAATTTGAATAACAGTTTTTCAAATATTTTTGAGTAAGTGTAAAATATGCACGGATTATGAATTTTATTTGAAGCCATTTTATTATAATTAGTGTGTGTATTAATTTTTCAATAATATTTGCATAGCATTGGTCCAAAATAGTCATGGCCCCTCATGGTCGTGGGTGCTCGATAAATTAATATGAATGAGAATATATAAGCATCACAGAAGTAAAAATGAGCATTAAATTACTCATAATTTTTTATGAATAACATGTGCATGAACCAGTTATACTGTATAACTGTAAATGACTTATGATCAATGGTATCATTAAGTGAAACGGGTAATATCATTAAACTTATATGCATGGTGCAACTAGCTAGTTTCCAAGTAATACAATACAGTGAAATGAATAATAGCATTAAAAAAGATTGCACAGTGTAAATTTGTGTATACAAGAATTTGCGAAGTGATGAAATGATATAACTCAAGTGGTTAGAACTTTACTAACCGGGATCGATTAAAAAAATAATAATTTGCAGAAGTTTGTTTGATTCCATGCTTTTGGCAACTAAAAACAAGGCATCACTATTTACATCCCTTAATTTCACACACTTTGTTTCAATCCGATCCATTCTCATTCTTAATTCATCTCCGAAAGTAATCAAGCATACATTGATGAGTTAATGATTCTCTTTGTGTAAGTTTAAATCCTAGCTAGAGTTTCCATACAAAATTAACCGTTTAATCATATTAATATTAATATACATAGCATGTATATATCTTACTTTAAAATCATTTATCTCCTAATTATGATTGCATTAGATGGAGATAGCAATTACAGTAGAAATATATAGCTATTGATATGCCTTCAAAATAGCTTACAAGTTATATAAAATTATTTTGGAAAAAGAAAAAGTTAAATAATTCTTAAAATAAAAGATAATTATTTTATATTAAAATTAAAAATAATTAACAATAAACTAAAAAATTTTATTAGCTAAATATTTTAACAACTCATATCTTTTTTTTTTTTTTGAAATAACTTATATCCTATTAAAAAATTACGTACATCTTATAAGCTTTTAAACAAATTATAAAATGTTTAAAATAAATTTAACCAAACGAAACATAAATAATATTGGATTATGCGCAGTCATACAATAATTTTCGAATGAATTTATTTTACTTCTCCATAAATTCGTACATTAAATGTTAGCATAATTTTCAACACTTTTGTTAGCTTATCATCAAATTAAATTAACGAAGGGGCTTATAAAAACATACTAACTATTTTTCACAGGAAATGTAAGCATTAACCATATATAACTAAAATTTAAGGGCCATTTACAATAAGGTAGAAAGAGGTAGTTCTTTATTACAAATAGGTGTAAAAATTTGCACGTAAGACAAATTTTTTTGCACATAAGCACAAAAAATTTGCACATTACACCTGTTTGTATTTTTACTAATTTTTTACACTTATTTGTAATTTTCCCAAAATTTAATTGCTATTATGTATATCACTTTTGTCATATTAATTGGCAAAATTAAAGGGTAATTTTATGATTTTATCCACCTGCTGGACTACCCAGACAAACTAGGTCTGGACACTTATGAAGTACGGCGTACACTAAAATAATGCAACTACGCGAATAATTAATTACTATAAGAACTGTCCCTTTCAAAAAAAAAAAAATTACTATAAGAATTGAATAGAGGACATATGGTTTAATTATCGTTACATGCACTGCACCTGCCAAAGCAAAATAATTGAATAGACTCATAATTATTATCTTTAATAAAACCTCAAATTTGAATTAAACAAACAATTTCCATTCATAGTTACCTCCAAGTTTTGGGAAGAAACTAAAACACGATCATAAAAGTTTTATTTATTTGTTTATAAAATAAACTAATTTTAAAGTTATATACTTACTGACCATCCAAATAAAAAGGTCTACTTACTCTTAATCCACTCATAAAAAGTTATTTACATACTCTTAATCCATTAATACCATTGTTCTTGAAGACTTGAAGCTTAGGAGTGCGATACGGGTTTCGAGTTCGAAATTCATTGGGTGCAAACACAATTCCCGAGATGACCGGTCCATACAGAATTTTGCTTCTACTTTAATCAGGACCCCACTAGTAGACGGTGGGATTGATCCCCGTATTAGTCGGTCTTTGGGACGGATACCGAGTTGTAAAAAGTTATATACGCACTCTTAATCCTTCAGACGACGATGGAACTGAAATTAATAATCAACGCCTGAATCCGTGGTGGCGCAAAGGCCAAGAAAAGGAGCACTGCCATGATGGCGACGGGGACGAGGAGGAGCATCAGAGGTGGAGGTGGAAGCGGCGGCATAACGAGCGGTAGAAACAAGAGGGTTGCGGTTATGAGGGCCATCATAATTACCCCTCTCGTTATTATCATGATTGTTTAATCATGTAGATCATCATCTTCATCCATCGTTGATTATATTTACAATAGAGCAACTGGCTGATGCATGTATATATATATGTATGTGTATAATATTGCAGGAGAACTTTTCTTGGAGAGGGGTGGGAGGGTGTAAATGAAAATATGAATTAATGGAGGAGCTAGCTAGGTGAGTTATCATGAGACTGTAAGTATGACGGGCAAAGGGTAATTTGGGGTTTTAGGTTGAATGGATGGCGAATTTGCTGCAATTTACTACCCTTTACATATCCCTTTTATGCAGCAATTAATCTAAAACTTATTCATAGTTAGACTTTGGAAGAATCCTTTTGCATGTGTTAATTATTTTATAGAATCTTATAATTCTTGGATTTGAGTAGGAGATCTCGATTAAAATTGAGAAAATTAATGTTTAATTAATAAATATAAATGTGATTGAGGATTTTAAAAAGTAGTTTTGTAAATACTAATTTTTATGTAATATGAAATTTAATATCCTTGTATCTCAATTCTTGAATAAATTTGTGTTTTGTTGCCTGAAATTCCTTAGGTCTTTTTTTTTTTATTATTAAGTGTTGTTGTAAAAGTTTTTCTATTCGTGGAAACTTTGGACGTCTATTCTAAACTTCATTTTGTCTATCGGCGTTGATTGATTCTAACTCCTTTATATATAATACTAGCACAAGATCCGCGTGTTACGCGTGTTATGAAATTTGAAAATTTAAATTTTTTTATTAAAAAAATTAAATTTTAAACTATAATGTAATAGGATATCAAATTTTAATAAATCGTGGTGAATTGTTGAAAGAATATTAATTGCAATAAATTGAAATTGCACAATTTTAGGAAATTAACATCATTACAAAAATTCAAAATTTTCATTTATATTAGAAATTTAATATAAACTTTACATATAAACAAGCATGTATAACATATTGACATGTAAGTGAAATCGGCAAGAAAACGACACATAAATAAAATCAACCAAAATACGACACCTCATCAATTTTAAACTCCCTATTAATATAATAGGGGATAGGAGATTTTTGTTCCAAAAAAATAATTACTTAAGGAAACTATTCACGGTTAAAACTAATTGAACGAATAAAATTTCTCTAAACAAAGAAAACTTCCCTCAAAAAATATTTTCCCATTTTTGCTCCCCATTCTTTTCCTCACTGGTCGGATATATACAATTTGGAAGAAATTTGAAATCGTGTGTCGTTCACGAAAGAAGATTAAAAGACCATCTTTATATATCTTTTCTTATTGGTCGTGCAAACAGTCACAAAACAACATATTAATGATGATTTGTAGTGTACTATTTTAACTTGATTTGTTAAGATTAGCATGTCTTCTTTTCCCAATTTTCATCCTTGTGTTTGGTGTGAGAATGAATTTTGTTTTGATTAGAGGATTTATTATTGATTATAATTTCTTGTTCATGAATAAAATTCCCCTTAAAAAACTAATTGAATAAAGTTTGGACACTTTATACCCTTTATAAAAATATAAATAATTCACACTAAATATTTCGTGGCTATTGACAAAATCACCCTCAGTGAGAAAAGTGCTTCATAAATCATAACCTAAGATCAAAGTGTTGATTATGTCAAAGAGACACGTCACCATACACGTAGGAGTATCAGTTTTGGGGTGGATTCATAGTACCAAAATAAATGTTTTTTTCCCTACAGATGTTTGGAGTTGACAAGGATATATTCAACACTTGTAATATTATACTATATATATGTTGAATACTGTACATTATAAAGTTGAGTGTATCTCATGTAAATCAAATTTTTCGGGTAAAACTCGATCCAAATTGAAAAAATAGATTCATTTACTTTTCGATTATTCCGACTAATACTCTTTAATAATATAGATCATACTCTTCAGCTTATTATGACTAATATTCTTTATAGTGTTATCTTATTTTGTAATATAGGTCATATGACTTATACCTTTCGATTCTAATACCGATATCTTACTATATAAGTAACACCTTTCAGCTTATCATGATTGATACCCTTTACTAATATAGTACACACTTCTCGCTTATTACGATTGTTATCCTTTAGTAATATATGTAATACCCTTCAATCATGACAACCGATAATCTTTTAAGAAATGAATCAAGTTTCACCATCATTAGCCCTTGTTCATATTAGACTTTGCTCATAAAAATATGATAATTAAAAATAATAAGAGATAATTAGTAAACTATATATTAACTTCGGCATGAATCTTCAATTTCATTTCGATGTTTCATTTTATATTTTATTTCTTTTAATACATGACATATTTATATATAACATCGAGTATTATTAGTAATAATATTCATCATTTTAAAAATAAAAATATAAAATAGAATAGGAAAATGAAATAACTAATCTTAATTGATTGTTCGGAGCATATGCAGTATAGTAATTTGTATATAAATTTTCGTCCTAAATTTGGAGTTTCAAATTCAGAAATAAGGTAACACAATCAACATAAAATTTGAGTATGACGGTATTACACTGGTTGATATTGTAAAAATTATATTATTACATAAAATAAGAATAAGAAATTTAAATAATAGCCGGTGAACATAAAACTTCAGATTCTCTCTTGAATGATTATTTTTTTTTTGAAAGGTCTCTTGAATGATTATTGAAGTTATTATTATAATACCATTAATTACTAAGATGATTATTTATAAATTTCTAATATTTAATCGATGCTTTCTCTCATTTTTGCAATAATATATTTTACTCGGCCCACTTTAATGAAAAGGTGGGAAATAATATAATTTAACAACTTTTACTTTTAAGACGTGCATGAAGCTATCCTGATTAATTTTCACTAAATTTCGTAACAAACAAAGGTACACAAGTAGCGTAGGTGGCTCGCTCAGTAGTAAGAGGATGGTTCGATGGGAGACATTTTTATTTCAAGAAAATTAATATTAATAGAAATATATTGTTTCAGTCTCTACTATTTAGTCTCAATATGAAACATTGCTTTCACTCCATATTGAAACCAAACTCTATCTTCGCCGTTTTTTACAATTTTTATTTGACATTATGAACAAAAATTACAAACAAAATTTTGGAAAATATTTTCCTTACATCCCAGTAACATCATATCCAATTATAAACTTACATTTTAATTTACTGTTGATTCATAAATTCCAGTTCAATAATTTCAAATGTAGAATTTATTCAAGATCACTTAAACCCCAAATTAATATATCCAAGGGTAGTAACCAAGGGTCTTAGCCCACTTGGCCACCGGACTCCTCATTTAAGTGAGAGACTGAGTTCGATTCTCTTTGAGAACGAAGGCTTGGAGAATTTGGAATTATAAGGAGACTTGGTGAACTAATTTCTAATCACTAATAACTAACATTTACCGATAATATATATATATATATATATCCAAGGATAGTGGTAAGAGGGAGGGAGAAAAAAACTTTTAACACATTGAATGTGGACTTTCTCTTTCCTAGCCACCATTACAATTTACAAATACTCTATTTTCTCCCTCATTTTCGATTTCCAGTGGCTACTATTAGTACAAGTTACCACTCCATTATAAGTCGATTTTGAACCTATTTTTCTAATTGTGCATTAAAAGATTGTACCTACAACCACCTCTAACACAGTATAGCTTAGCCTAATTAACTATTCCCAGGACATTGAATTTTACAAAATAATTGTATAATTAATACCTTTAATTTGCTTTTCTTCAAAAAAAAAAAAAAAAAAAAACCTTTAATTTCCTATAAAACTTTATTAATTAACAAATTTTAATGCTGCATTAGGAGTAACATTTTTCAACAATATATTCTGAAGCCTTGAAAACTCTGATAATTTTAAAGCATAATTATAATCCATATATGCACATGTATTGTACTCTGAGTTTTATATACATAATCTCTTCATGAAGGGAGATTAATTATAATTATATGCACTATAAACTCTAGCCGGGGTCCGGTGAATAATTACAAATTTAACTATAAAAATTGTTAGTATTTGATTTTAATGTTTTTGTCTGTTAGTGAATTCTTTTTATCAAGAACGTTAATCGCGCACAAACTACATTGAGGCGTGACCATACTCAAATCTATTAATAAAAATAAATTTTATTTCCTAACTTCAAAGTCCAAAAACATGTTTATAAATTGCATCTCTTATCAGTAAACATTAAAAATGATTTTTTATTTTTATAATAATTATGTTATTTATGACAAACAAGATTAACATCATCCAACAGACCAAACTAAACTATTTTGTAAGTATTAAATCATAAATATAATTAAATGAATAAAAGTTGATTAAAACGAAAAAATGGATTTGACTCAAACTATTTAGGCCCAGGTTATATGCACACACTTTTTTATTTAGTGGACACACATGATGATGAGAAAACACTTTATTTTATAAATATACCCACCATATAATACCATTTTTATCCTCACTCAAAACCCTATTTTTTTTTCTCTTCCCTCTCCTTTCTCTCTCATGTGCGCAGCGCCGCTCCCTCTCCTCTCTCTTTTCCATTCTCGTTGCGCCGCCCCACCCCCTCCCTCTCCCCTTTCTCCATTTTCTTCTCCCCTCCTTTTGCATAACCCAGAACTCTCTCCCCTTTCTCCTTTTTCTTCTCCTCCTTTTGCATAACCCAGAACCCGCCTCCTCTCTGCATACCCAGCCCCCTCCCCCATTTTCTTCCCAACCATTTCCCCTCCCACGCGCCCTCTTTCTTCCCACTTCATTTTTCTTTATTTTTTTCTCCTTCCATGTGTAATTACTTATCAATTCCAAATAAGAAAAATCTCTTCTCGGGTTTGTTACTTTCTTTTTATCCTCCTTTTTTGATGTCGAAAAAAATTAAGAAAAATACAATTTTCGAAATTGGTTTCATGAAAAAGATTAAAAGTTTCAATTTTTTTTTCTGAAATTTTTGGTGTTTTCGAAAAATATTCCGAAAATTTTAATTTTTTCAAAAATATTTTGAAACAGATCTAATTTGAAAATATTTGCATATTTTCGGAAAAATAAATCGAACATACATCTTATTTTCAAGTTACTTTTTTCTGAATTTTTAGTTTTATTCGAAAAAAATTCTGAATTTTTTTATGATGACTCGGTGTTGACTCGGCGGTGACTTGATATTGACTCGATGATGACTCGGTGTTGACTCAACAATAGTTAATGGGTGTACAAATTAGAATGTAAATGTATTAAATTTATTAAATTGAAAAGGGTTAATATTGTATTTTTACATGTTAATAAGATTTAAAAATAATTTGGCGTGTGTACTAAATAAAAAAGTGTGTGCAGATAACCTAGGCCAACTATTTATTCAAGAACTAAAGGCCCAACACAAGACAAAGATTGGGCTTCTGGCCCATATCATAATACGGTTGTATTCATACAATTTATAAAAATCTAATCATATTTATCAATGCCTTTCAGTACAATTGCTACAAAAGCTGCACATTACTGCATCTGGTAAGGGTGAAAAACTTTTGCGTGTCATCAAGAACCCTGTTACCCAATATTTACCCGTCAACAGTCGCAAAATAGGTGAGCCATATGGTCTATACTCCATGATTAAGTGTTTGATTTATTGCCATATTTACTTATTTAGTGGGCATCAGGTTTCTCGCACAGTTCCGAAAAATTGGTTGATGCATACAACTATGTTAGTAACCTGGGCCATTAGATTATAGTATTCCGTGGGCTTATAAACCTGAGTTGATGGGCCGGCCCATTGGTACTTTGTTTACGGCCTTCGATTATTATATACCCATTTAATAATTTGGGCCTAAATAGAGCCCATTGATATATCCTCCTAAACCTCCGTTCCCTTTCTACAGTATTAGCTACTAAAACCCTAATTCCTCGTTTCCCTCGTTCCAGTGAGGTGCGGGTAAAATAATCTGCAGTTTACCGTGTAAGCATTCACAATCTCGTAATCTGCAGTTTCCTGTTTCAGGTTTTCTGTAGAATTTATTTGGCTTCTTCAGTTTCGTTAATTTGTATAAAAAGTCAAGCATATCTATGGCGTTATTATGTAAATGTTATTTTATTGTTATTCATAGGGTAATTGTTAGCATTTTAGCTGATTTGGGGAAAATATGAGGCACGCATACAAAATGAAAGGCCAGAAAAGGAAGAAGAAAGAAGAGAAGTACGATAAGGAAGAAGAACTCGAGCAAATAGATGATAATGTTACGCCACAGCCGCCAAAGAAGTCGAAAACGGAAGACCCAGAGTCGGATAAGGAGGAGAAATTGGAGACAGTAGTTGATGATTTGCCCGGAATTCCGATTGTTTCGGTGGACACGGGGAATAAAGCCGGGGTTATCTTTATTCTGGAAAAGGCGTCTTTGGAAATCGCAAAAGTTGGGAAGGTCTGGTTGAGACTTTAGAGATGGAAATTACAACTGCGCCGTTATGTTAATGATTATTTTTTGTGATTTTTAAAATCATTTTTTCAGACTTATCAGCTATTGAGTTCGGATGAGCATGCCAATTATTTAGTGAGAAATAAACGGAACCCTGCAGATTATCGCCCTGACATTGCTTTTCAGGTTTGAGCCTTCTGTCAAAACTTGCTTGATATATATATATATATATATATATATATATATATATATATATATATATATTAATATTTTCCTTCGGTTTGAAACCCATAAATTCTGCTACTTGGATATATGTGAAGCATCCTTATGAAGGGATAGTGTTGGCACCTGTATGATGTTGGGTTTTAGCATCTGTTGATAACGCTGTTTTAAAATAGAGTCCTGTATAGGCCAAGAATAGGTTGTTCAAGTTTCGCTTGGGTCCGAATATTGGGTTGCATTTGGTTGATTTCATATTAAATATATGTTGTTCATTTGTTTTTGAATTATCTAGTGCCTCTAATACGTGAAACAGCTAAATTTTGGAATTAGTTTTCTTTACAAACTAGGCAAGTGTATTGTAATGGTCTTTGATTTCTTAATTTTCATTGTGCTTACTGCTCACAAATTTATAGAACCAAACTATGTTCTCCTTTGCTGATGGGTATGAGAGTTCTCAGATTGATGTGTATTCCTAATAAACATGTGCTCAACCTCTTGACACTTTAAGGCAATCCAAACAATTTTAGACAGCCGTGTGAACAAAAGTGGGAGATTGAAAGCATTGTATGTGAAGACAGAGCAAGGTCTTCTCTTGGAGATCAAACCTCATGCTCGTATGCCAAGGACTTACAAGAGGTTCTCTGGTCTCATTGGTTAGTATTTCTTGATTAAGGTACCACATTCGTATATTTCCCTTAAGAAGACTTATTTTAAAAAATCTAATCATATTTATCAATGCCTTTCAGTACAATTGCTACAAAAGCTGCACATTACTGCATCTGGTAAGGGTGAAAAACTTTTGCGTGTCATCAAGAACCCTGTTACCCAATATTTACCCATCAACAGTCGCAAAATAGGTGAGCCATATGGTCTATATTGATTAGTTTATCAAGTGTTTGATTTATTGCCATATTTACTTATTTAGTGCTTTTACTGGGCATCAGGTTTCTCGCACAGTTCAGAAAAATTGGTTGATGCATATAACTATGTAGGTACTGTCAACAATGAAATGGATCTAGTTTTTGTGGTATGTACAAGTGCTTCTCAGTACTTCTTCTCCCCCTTTTTCATTTTTAAAAATATTATTCATTTAGCTTAATTTGTCAATGTGGTGGTATGATCTATTGATAGGTTGGGGCAATGGCTCATGGGAAAATTAAGGATGAGTATGTAGAAGATTATATTTCAAGTAAGCAATTAATTTGTTCTCTCTTTAGCATCCTAACTCAGTTCAGCATCTGTTTATAATTTGGTGCTTATATGCCAGTTTTCATTTTACTGTGCATCATATGTTTTTGTCAATTTTTTCTGATTACGTGATATCATCTTGCAGTTTCTGAATATCCGTTGAGTGCTGCATATTGCATTTCGATTATTACAAACGCACTTGAACGAAAATGGAAGATCTTGTAATTCATAGACAGAGCCCGTGCTTGGGCTATATTTATGTCAAAACAGTGTCTTTTGCAGAATTATAAAAAGTTCTTGTGCAGCATGAGGTCTCTATTAGGCTGCTCAATTTATTGAATTATTATGAACATCATAAGGAATGTAGATTTTCTTGACTTTCTTGTTTGTATTGTGCATTTAAATGCAGTTAAATTTTGATAGTTCAAACACTGATCTTGACTTATCGTATGTTTCAAATTGTGTACCGACTCTTGTTGCAACTTAATCAATACATATAACGCGTGTTAATTAGTGATTTATCTTATACACAGGGTATATAGATATTAGATTGAAAGGCCACATGATTGCTATGCAAAGGTCTTAATTAATGAATGATCTCCTGTTTTTCCAATTATATTGTATTTTTATAATTTTACATAAAGGTGCATATGTTTTTGTCCAAAAAATAAAATAAAGGTGCATATGAATATGGCAGTTGGATTCAAAATAATTTTAAAGACTTGCAAGTTTTTGTGCAAATTCTCATGGTGCAAATCATTTTAAGTAGGCAGTTTTACAGGACAATCTTTTTTAATCAGATCGGAATAGATTGAATTGAGTGTAGAACGATTTTTATGGATTTTAAATTTCGTATATTTATGAGTAAAAATTTTATATTCTTTCCATCCCTCGATTACTTTATATTCCGTTTCGCCCCAAAATACTCGCAAATATCTCAAACTTTATACAAGATGTCATTATTTTCGGACCCGTAATTACGCACAATTCAACTAATCTATTTACTTTATAAAATTTACAAAATTGTCCCTCAAATTCTTGTTCATGACTTTTTACTTTATAAAATATATAAAATTGTCCCTCAAATTCTTATTCATGACTTTTTTTTTTTTTCATAATATGTGTGCCTATCTCCATATAAAAGTAATTATAAGATGGAGAGAGTACTTTTTATTTTATCTTAACAATTATTGGAAGCTCGACCTCTAATCATCATACGTATCAAACAAAAGATAAGGGATTTGGTATAAAAGTAAAGTGCCCTGATGGGCCTTGTTAAGGACAACGCTACTGCCCCAACATCTCTTCCTAAGGGCACCATGTGTGTATATGTACACATAGATTTTAAAAACCAACAATCTAATAAATCAATATACATTTCCATCCTTTAAAAAAATATGTATTAAATTTGTGGCCTTGTGGGCTACTGCACGAGAATGAAATTTATTAAATGTACGTTCTTGAATACTGGCAGTGAGTTGCTTGTTTTAAAAAATTAAAATGGAAAAAGAAGAAGAATGTACTTAATTCTAGGGTGTCCCTGATAATATATGCAATTTATAATAGACAAAGACAGGAACAAGAAAACCTTTGGAGGGAACAGACAAGCTGGCAAGAAGATTTTGTGGGTGGCCCTAACCATTTGTGCATTTGTTGGAGTTAATTAATTATGAAAGAAGGATCAATAATTTATATAAAAAGACCTGAAACCCTCTGGAAAAGATGAGATTTAATATTATTAACATTTTATAACCAAAGTATAATTTATCCTCTGTAATTTTTTAACATTTTTAGCACTTTTAATGTTAACTCGTAGACATTCATTAACAAGTAGGAATGTTCTCATAAAATTATACGAGTAAAAAAAAGTGCAAGAGAGTAAAGCAAAACCAGAAAAAGTGCAGAGAACAAAAATATGACAGTTATAATAAAAATACAAAAAGCAAAATATGCATTTTCCCCATATATTTCTTGAAATATAAGTGTGGCTTAATATGACTTATGAGATAAAAATATTTTCACTGGAACTTAATTAATGGTTGCAAGGGGCATACATGTCCTTTTCGTGAAGTAATGTCATTAAAGCCGACCTGACCCACAATACCCGGCAAGAATCCCATCTCTCCTCCTAACATTACAATCCTTCGTTTTTAAGACCAAATCCTTCATTGGAATTCGAGTTTCCACCATCCCATTTTATTATTATATTATATATTCTCCATTTTATTTCTTAAGTCAAGTTTTAATTATTATTTTTTTACTAATTTCACATATAAATATTAGTAATAATAAATTCGTAATTATTGTAGAAATACAGATATAAGAGAAAATAATAATAATAATAATAAAAACGGACACTAATTTATTTCATTAAGGGGGTGTTTGGTTCACACCTTTAAAGTATGTTTATTTTGAGATTTAGGTGTGAGGGGAAGTCATGACTTTGAGATTTAAAAATCTTGATAAATAGTAAAAATGTGTGTTTGATTTGAAATTTTAGTAGGGTGAAATTTTACTTTATGTCAAATCAATATTTAAAATGATTGGTGTTGTATTATTATATTATATTGAGTGAGAGAAAAGTATGAGAGAGAATTAGTGGATGAGAATGAATAAATTAATTTGTATTGAGAAGAGTAATATTAGGTTTTATATGTATTTTTAGGTGAGGGTTGAGATTTGGAATTTGCAAGTCCGATCTTAAATCCATAACTAGTATGAGACATGGTTCACAAAGTCATAAATCCATCCGTGTGAGTCTCAAAACAAACATACCCTTAGAGTTAAGGAATAACAATGAAAGGAGAGCGTGATGTTTAGTTGAGGAAACCAAATGTTTGATATCTTAAAAGTGAGTAATCAAAAGCATAGATTCATTCCTCACCTTTTTAGAGGAATGAAAGTCATTCTTTTCTAAGGGGTGTTTGGTTCGTTAAAAAGAATTTAAATGATGGTTTAAAAGTAGTGAGGAATAGTAATGAGTATTTTAGTTATTGTTGAGTTGTTTGGTTTATATGTAGGTATGACTATCATTACTATAGAAAGTGTTTGGTTTTAATAAAAATTATTGATAATTAAAATTGTTATTAACTCTTTTAATATTAAAAATATATTATATAATAATCATACTTAAAATATTATTATTAATAAATAATTTAGAAGACAAAATAAATTTTTAAAAAATTATATATGAAATTTTAGAAAGCAATGACTTTCATTCCTCCCAATTTGGGAGGAATGAATCTATTACTTTAATTACTCACATTTAAGATACCAAACACCCCTAAGTTTCATATATAATTTTTTAAAAAATTATTTTATCTTCATTTTTTTAAAATTTATTTTATCTTCTAAATTATTTTTTAATATTATTTATAATATTCTAATTATTTTTTTAAAATTAAAAAAATATAATTTTAATTATCAATAATTTTTATTAAAACCAAACACTTTTTATGGTAATGATAATCATACCTATTTTTCCTTTCAAAAAATGATAGTCATACTTATATATAAACCGAACAACTCAACAATAACTAATACACACATTACCATTCCTCACTATTTTCAAACCCATTGCAATTTCGATTCCATTCAATATATCAAGTTCCCAAAGTATATCTCCTTTATACAGAATTAGTTGACACTAATTTATTTCATTAACTATTTCCTTTATATTGAATTAACTTTTGAAACCCGCATATTATGGTGTTGAAAAAAATTATATTATTAATTTTTAAGTTAAATATTTATATAATTCAATTATTATTTTTAATTTTTAATATTATTATATGCAATATATTTCCTTTTAAATTATGAATAATATATATATTTTAAATATATTGTATTTTTAATTGTGAATATTAATTATATCAAACAGGAGAAAATCGATAATACATTTAAAGATTTAGATATAAGAGAAAATATCAACTCTAGAATTTCATAGTACATTTAAAATTTGCTACATAAAGATAGCTGATCTTATTAAACGTCCAAGTTTATTGTTAGAATTAAAATGTTCGTACTAGAATAAGATTAATTCCATTATTAAATAAAAACAATAAACTTAAACAAAGTGTTAATATAATAAGTTAACAAAGTCTAACTATTTTAATTTAGAAAAAAATTAATTAAATAATAAATAATATTAATTTTTACAGGTAAATAGAACTTGTATAGCAATAATATTAATTTTTACAGGTAAATAGAACTTGTATAGCAATAATATTAATTTTTACAAGTAATACTGATAGTAATATACCGTGAATAAAATATATATAATACTTTTCCATATTTTTTTAAGGACAAATCGATGAGTACGTAGTTTTGCAAATATACCCAACTTTTAGAGGAGATGATTAGTTATTTCAAGGTGTTTTTTTTTAATCAAATGCTCCAATTCCATTAATTAATTAATTTATTATAATACATGCGTGATGTATATATTCTCCATTTCGTTGTCATTCTAATCATCATAAAGCCCATTTTTGCTTGGCTAAAAAAGAAAAGAAAAAAGGATAGATAAATTTGGATATATATATATATATATATATATATATATATATATATATATATATATATATGAAAATTGTAGTTTTGGTCCCATGAGAATTTTTCAATAACAATGTTAGTCTCATGTTCTTTTTTGTCATTTTTTTACAAAAATAGTCCCAACCATTATTTTTTAGGACCAAAACCGCAATTTTATCCTATTCACTTGGGACAAAAACTGCAATTTTATCCAATTCACTTGGGATCAAAACTGCAATTTATCATTTTCTTGAGATCAAATTTGCAATTTTTGGGACTAAAAATGTCAAAAAAAATACAGAACTAAAAATA
Source organism: Paraleonurus japonicus (assembly GCA_030762865.1). Lineage (NCBI taxonomy): Eukaryota > Viridiplantae > Streptophyta > Magnoliopsida > Lamiales > Lamiaceae > Paraleonurus > Paraleonurus japonicus. The sequence continues at coordinate 48,067,559 of CM061058.1, forward strand.
TTAAAATAATAACTATTTTGCAACCACTAATTTTCTTGAAACGAAAATGCAATTTACCCTGCATATACATATCTGTTTTTGTATATTTGTAAAGCTGTAAAGAAACGAATGCTCTAATTAATTTGGAGGATGAGCTTTCCACTTATATATTAAATCGATCAATTCACCAAACCTCTGTTAATTTAACTCGAAAGTTTGGTCGGAAGTACAAGTGTGTTTTACAAGTATATATATTGTCTTACAAGTTGGTTTTAGAAAAGGGTTTCCCATGCATTATATATATTATTAAACTTTTATATAGGATTTGGAACAAATAAAAAAATAAACATGATTATTATATAATAAAAGTAGATTTGATACACAAAGCGAATCTCTTAAAGAAAGCCACGACGGCAGGTTCAATGCATCTCTATTTTAAACTTAATTTTTCATTTAAAATAATCAGTTCAACAACTCATGCATTTTTACTCCGTTGTCTTCCAAATTGTGTTTGGGTTTATCATCATGAATTATTAAATTACATAACATATACTATATTCTCTACATTTTTATACATGATAATACGTGCATTCATGTGATGCATGTATATACGATATATTAATCTATTTTTTTATTAATTGACAATTGCACGTAAATTGTTGCAATCAAATCCGAGGCGTAAATTCAGTTAGATAGAGTGTGATAGGCTTGATCAATGAATTGAAATAAATTACTTGAATCACTCGATCGATAGCTATGCTAGCTCATATATATTTCTCAAACTCGAACATTTTATTTTATATATATATATAAACTGATTCTTATCGAAACGAAATTATTAATTCTTCTGGGTACATATTTATTTTTATAATAGAAGTTAAAATTAACAAAAACATAAAATTAGTGTGTATATGCGATAAAATATTTCTATTTAATTAATTAGCTAAACATAATTACATTAGGTTTTTTTATTACATTATTACTCTATTATTAATATTATTTCTGAGAGTAGAAGATTCTTTTTCTTACTTTGCGATTATTGCATTAGGCCGAAATGTATTGCATGCGTATTTTTGAATGGCCCTACGAAATTTCCAATTTACTATTTTTACCACACTATAGTCTATCTATAGGTATATATCGTGTACTTCAAATAAATCCATTAAGTATCTAAAAGGGCAAATTAAATTTGCTATGAAATTTATTTGCATTTTATGTGTATTTTTAAGTAATATTGGTTATTTTATGAAATATATTAATTAGTTTAATAGTAATGTTATAATAAAAATAACTAATATTATTTTCATTGCACTATAAAACTAATTAATAAAGACTTACTCTTCTAAAACGTGTCTAACCATTTCTTTTACGTAAGTACACTTTGAATCTTGAAGTGCGAACGATTTTGATTAATCTCAATTTATGAAATAGTTACTTCCTCCTATTCATAATATATATCGCTTTTGACTTTTCGTATTATTTGCAATTTTAATATCGCTTTTGTATTTTTAATGTGAATTAATTATGATTTTTTTCAATTTACTTTTTTTTAAAAAAATTACATTGATAATAATAATCTTTAAAGTTATGTAAAAATTTCAAAGCTATTAATTAAGGGTATAAAAGGAAGTAAATAATTTTCTTAAAATTTGTGTATGAACTTAGGATGACATATATTTTGAATATGAGGGAGGATTTTCTAAGCGTGTGCTTAGGCTTTGAGTTGGATATTAATCTCAATTTAATAAAACAGTTGATTTTTGAAGCATCAATATTGCTTAGAATTTACTTTGGATATTCCTCCAAAACAAAGTTATAATCCATAGGTTCCTTCCTTTTATTTTCTTCAATAAATATTTTACTTTCCAAAAGTCTGAGCATTAACACTAAGGCCACCTCCAATGGGAGGTAGATGTTCTATGTGTAATATTGTCTCTACCCAAAAATTGATAAATCTGGCATTGGAGGGATGATGATGTGGCGGAGAGAGAAGCTTGGGGTAGATGCAGATGTACTGCAGGTTTGTGCCGCAAAGGAAAAAAAGAGAGGAGAGTGGAAATAGGTGCGTGTTGCACAAAACACTACTGAATTGAGTGCGTGGGGCACCACGCAAGTTACTTTTGATAGTTTTAATATTTAATTATAAAATAAATCATAATAAAAATAGTTAAATAAATAAAGATAAAGATAATGAATATATATTGATTTGATAGTGGGACCCATGAATATTTATTTTTGAGGTAGAAAGGATTGGAAGAGGTAGAAGCGTGTTGAGGTAGAGGTATAAAACTTTTGAGGTGGCACATATGTGGCAAATATATACCTCAGAATATGAAGCTAGCATTGGAGGTGATCTAAAAGGTAAGAAAATAAATAAATTAAGGGCAGACTTTCACCCAATTCGAAGCCAAAAAGTCAAATTCTTATCCTTTTGACTTCATTCTTTAATATTTTTTTCTTCATTTTTTGACTCTCAAGTTAATACTTTCGATTTCGAATGATACTTTTGGAGTAATATATGATCGTATCATAAATATATAAATGGAATATAATTTTGAAAATATTCTTCATATGCATGTAGTATTCAATGAATGGCAATACAATTACAATATAATCCTTTTTAATTGTTTTTACAAATTTGTGTTCAAAAAAAAAAAAATTGTTTTTACAAATTTAGAGTTAGACAATCATCATCATAACAATATTTTTAATTGTCCAACTTTTATTAGGCTCTCTCTCTATATATATTTTTTATCAATGTTAGTTTGTCGGTTGTTATTAGTTAGTTCACCATTCAATTGCTCCTAAAGAGAATCGAACATGCGCCTCTCACAAAAGTGAGGAACCCAATGCCAGATGGGCTAAAACCACCTAGTCATGATGCGCTTATATTACTATACAGTGTCCAATTCATTAAAAAAATTTAAAATAGTTAAGAAGTAGATGATCATTATTTGTTGTTTTCCCTGCAGAATAGTTGATGGAAGATAGAAAATCTTCGGAAAGACATTTCTGTTTTTTTGTCACCTCGATATTGTTTGGTGGAACAAAATATCTTCTAAAATATCGTGTTCAAATCAATTTGATAAAGTCATAGTTCAAAATGTGTAAATATCAGAAAATATAAAAGACATGTCAGTGAAATGTTGGTATTTATATATATATATATATATATATATAAATTGTTTTTTTAATTTTTGACCAAAATTTTTTTCTTTTTTCATTTTTTAAGATTTGAATTTAAAAACAGACAATGTTTATCTATTTTGTTATAGATATTTCATTTATTATATTTGAACCTCATGGAGCATCATTATGATATCAAATGTTTTGTATTAATAAATAATTTTAAACACTTATATGTCTCTTTAAATATTTTGTTATTGATATTGTCATACATAATTATAAATTTTGTCGAGATTTAAGTGAAATTTATGTTTTAAAATTAGTTACTCCAATATTTCATTATAAAATCTCATGTTAAATTTTTCTCATTTTTATAAAATTTTCATCATTTTTAATATTTTCTAAGCAATTCATTATTATATAATTATACTGGACATTTGGATATCAAGTAATTATAATTTTCATTATCATTAATTATAGTATAAAAACGAACATGACACAGGCTCATGGCCATGAGAATGTCAGTAGTAAATATGGTAGGGACAAAACAATCATGAAAATGTGATAAGGAAACATATGTAAGGTTCCTAAGTGATGGACATAATCTAGTAGGGATCTACTTGTTTCTTGGTTGATGCCACGCTCACTGTCCTAATGATTGAGGGAAATTTTCCTAAAATGATATTACAATATCTCAATTATTTAATTATATAATAATTCGAATAATATTTATATATGCAATATATATATATATATATATATATGTGTGTGTGTCGTTTTTATGCATAAAGAATCATTCATGATCGACGAGATGTAGAAGCTACGTACATAGCTTGCACGGAGATGTCATAAGTCATGAGATCACTTCTAGTTTTATACTTTTATACATGATGAAATATGAATTTATAACATCCATTATTAATTCATTTCATACTAATACACACATACATCCATGCATGCATGTGGAATTATATATGCATGTCAGCATGTATGCATCATGCATGGGTGTAAACAGCAGTAAAGTTTACAATCTTAATTTGTGGTCCTGATAAATTGCCTAATGATGAAAGGGTTGTGTGTTACATGATTATTTGATAAAATACTGCAGATATTGTGTAGGTGTCATGTTTGTTAATTTTTTACGATTTGGTATTCAGTTTAAGAATCATCTAATTTGATAGAGCAATCCCACCGTTCATTAACAGGATTCGGTTGAAATCAGAGTTAAATTTTATATAAACGGGTTCATCTTATAAATTAATCACACTTTATGAGTTTTGTAGACTACAAAGTTACAATTTGGTTCATTCTCTCTAAAAAGTTGGGATAGTAACGGGAATTTGAATACATAAATTTCGATTGTTGCTTTAATATACTTCATAAATTCGACTATTTTCTATATATGAAAAGAAAAAAGGAAAGGAACGGGTTTAAAAAAATTCACTTTTTGATGGGCCCTTTTGACTAATAATTAAGTAGTAAATTTGAGTTAATGGTCTCTGTCTTGTTGTTACTTATTTTCACAAATACTAAGGCACTAGAAACAATGTAAAGTTGAAATTAAAGATTCATTCTTCTAACTCATTATTAAGCCTAATCCGATCGCTACTGCAATTCTAGATAAGTCAAAGCTAAATCATGACACTTTATTAATGCTGCATTAACCCTTCGAAGAAACCCTAATCATTCTTTCAAAATTTCAATAAGTTATTTACTTTTGCAATTTCAACGTTTATGAGGATAATGACACGTTAAATTATGAAAAACATATCCTTTTTTCTAATTTATTATTCGGGTCCAAGTTGATACATTATGTGAATATAAATATAATTTGTCCAAAAATCATGTCCTAGAGATAGACAAAATGGCCCACCAAACCACGTTTCTCAGCGTGAGAAGAAAACAACAATTGCGACTAAGATGGTAACTAAATTTCAAAAAGTGATTTCCTATAGATTTGTTGGAACGAAAGTCGCTATACTTGTACATCAAGATGGCTGAGTTAGTATTCAAGGATTTCCTCAAATAGAAAATCAGAAAAAGGTCTTCTAAATCCTAAGCAGCACTCCCTCCTACCAGGCCAGGTTTTTACAATTGACTTTTTCAACAATTTTTGTGTAATGATTATTTCATAGGAATATGTGTACAAAAGTTATTTTATATGAATGGTATGCTTTAGTCAACTGTGAAAACTGATTTGAGACGGAGGTAGTATAAACAAATACTGTAGTATATTTTATATTCTCGATTTTGAGGAGTTATTCATTATTTTTGCCAGTTATCATAAAATTGAAATGAGAAATAAAATCTGCTTGCTACGTATTGGAAATGATTAATATTTTTAACCGATGGAAAATAGATAAATTATAGGATTAATATTCTTGAAAATGAAAATTATATGGGCATGAGATGGTTGATGTATGGGGCATGGATGGGAAGCAAATCTTAAAAGGGGGATCAAAAGAAATTGGCCTCTCTTTGCAATTCTTCCCTACCTGACATCATCTGTATCTCTATGGGGGATTTTGGGGCCCCACCCCATCATTCCAAATTTATATATTTCATTTGGACTTCGAGCATAAAATTCATCGCATACTTTTATTTTATTTGGACTGTGTAATTTAAATATATATTTAAATGTTTTTAAAGAATATATAGTAACAGTTGAACAATTATATACATCTATTAAAAACATTATTTGCATAGTTGTGATGAATATTTGAGCTAGAAATGACTTGAATAAAAATATAGGATAGTTATCTACATATTTATAATTTAAAATAAATTAGCTAGCAATAAAATCTGCAAGAAAGGGATCCACCAACATGCCAATATATCCCAAAGGCCCTTTTGCTTTCAATCCCCAAAATGGCTGATTCATTTATTTTCTCAATATAGAAAAACCGACCACCCCCACCCAAAAGGAATCAATTCAGATGTGGTTAAATAAAAGAAGAATTAAAATAAAGGTGGAGAAATTATCTTTTCAATGGAGATTTACCTCTTAAAATTAAATACTACAACTAAAGTGAAAATGGGGTGAAAAAACAGAAAAGAGGTTATATAAAAGAACCAATGAGAGAGAGTCTCTTTGAATTCTTATATAATATTGAGGATAGATAAATGAATGTAGCCATGTTCAAAGACTTCCTTTCTGGTATTTCTTTATTCCCTGTGCAGCTGGGTGTATTGCTTGCCTTGTAATTTAATTACAAGCTGGAAAATATTTCAGAAAATCTTTGGTGGATTTCTAAACAGATCTTGCTTGGTGGCCTGTGGACTTTATGTTCTTCTTTCATTTTCCTTTCTCCGAAAGAACCAATCCTTAATTTCTTCTAAATCTATAATTAGTTTGAGATTGAAAAATGGGAATGGCAGCTGCAGATGATAAGTTTCATGTTCTTGCTGTTGATGATAGCTTGATTGACAGAAAACTAATTGAGAGGCTACTCAAAATATCTTCTTTCCAAGGTACCTTTTTTTTTTTTTTTTTTGTTTGAGTAATGGGGTTTGGTTTTCTTGAATTTATTTGGCTTAAAAATGGATATTTTTTGGATTTTGTTTGCTACATGCAGTGACTACAGTTGATTCTGGTAGTAAAGCCTTGGAATTTCTTGGTTGGCATGAAGATGAGAGAAGCAACTCTAATGAAACCTCTGTTTCTCCCATGATTCATCAGGTACTTTTTTTGTACTTGTACACCTGAAACCTTGGATTGGATGTCTGAAAATCCCATTATTGATTTCAGGAAGTGGAAGTAAATCTTGTTATTACAGACTATTGTATGCCTGGAATGACAGGCTATGATTTGCTCAAGAAAATGAAGGTATACATACTTGTCTTCTGGGGCTTTTTCTGTATAGATAGATATCTTTTTGGAAAATTGTACTCCTGTCAGAAAATTCCTATTCCTATTCCAAATTTCAACATTGTTTCAAGAATATGTAAAATCTATACTACAATCTACCATAAATGAAATTGATGTGGGCTTGACAGGAATCTTCTTCCCTGAGAGATATACCAGTGGTCATCATGTCATCTGAGAATGTCCCTTCAAGAATCACCAGGTAACACCAAAATTCATGAACACAAAATCATTTCATTGTTGATGCAAAAATTGTGTTACAGATGCTTGGAAGAGGGAGCAGAGGAATTCTTTCTGAAGCCGGTTAGATCATCGGATGTGAATAGGTTGCAATCATACATGATGAAGACCAAAATGAAGAAAGATGTTGAAAAGCAAGAAATAATTGAATCAGAATCATTGCAGCAAGAACAAAGTAATAACAACAAGAGGAAATCCATGGATGAAGAACGCCTTTCACCAGACAGAACAAGGCCCAGATACAGTCATCTTACTGTTATATATTCCACACATAAGCTTTTATTTTTCACTTTTTTTTAGTTATTATTTCCTTTTTACTCTAGTTAATTAATTTTGCTTAGTACAAACAAATATGTACAGGGACATGAGAATATTTAGGGGGCCCAATTTTGAAGAAATGACGAGGTATATTTTAAGAATCATCTAAACAATGACAATATTAAAATAATTACACCTAACTAGTAAATAGACACTAATTATAATTCATAATCATGCGTTATTCTAACAAACGTAAAACTAACTGCGTATCAAAATCAATCTCAAAAATTTATCTTGCACAGGGTAAACAATTTTGATTGACACATCTTTTACAGGATTTGTTGTAGAAGAAATGGTAGGGCATAGTTTGCACATGGGCTTCCTTAATCTATTTATGCTCTTTCTTATTACCTGTAAATATTCGTTTTAGCTATGAGTTTTCTCTTGAAAGGGACCATGTTTAATGGATTCCGACAATTATTATTATTTGTATTGTCTTTAATTTTTTCATAAACATTTTCTTAAATCTCGAAAAATCTCCCAAATGTACAATTTCCGTAGTTCCGTTAACTAATTTAAATGTCCAAAACATTAAAAAAATAATAATAATAATAATAATTTATTTTATGTCCAACTTGCATTCTAAACACAATTTCTCATTTTATTTCAAATCCTCATTATCAATAATTGAGTCTTCTATTTTTTGGATAATATTTCTCTTGCACTTACCTGTTTGATTAGTAATATTTTCAAAGGCAAAGTCTTAAAAAAAGTTTACTGGTCGAGTACTCGAGTAGGCATAACATAACATTTTGCTAGGCCTGGCCCATTACACTTTTGAAGTATAATCCGATTTGGCCCGTAACATATTTATTGGGCCAATTTTAGGCATTTGTTAATCTCCTATATATAATAAGCCAAATCAAATGTCACAATTTTTGTTTGCACATCAAAATATTGGATACGATACTTTATCCACCTCTAAAACTGCGAGTGAGTTACAAGGTTGTAAAAGTCGAAAATCGGTAATCGGACGTTTTGTGGCCGCCTAGCACCTAGACCGTCTAGACGCCGTCTAATTTTTTATTTATATGTTATTAGTACTAAACAATCATCACAAACAGAGAATAAATTAAACGATCAAAATTAATTAGATTACAAAAGCCCTAACTTTCTTTAACCTCTCCTTTCTTCGAATTTACCACAAAAGATTTCTCATCACAAATTGAAATTATTAAATAGGAAAAATTATTCATCACAAATTAATGAATTATTGATCGGATATAATTCAAATTACTCAATAGAAAAATAAAATCAATCGTCACAAACAACAAATTCAAACCTTAGGAGCAATATTGATCTCGAAAGCAAAGGATCGGGCGAGACGGCAGAGGGCGCGACGGCGGGCGGTGGCCGATTTTGAAATCGGAAAACAGGGAAACGAAATTGGTTCTGCTCCTATGTGTGAACCGTGAATCGAATTATGAAATTAGGTTTTATTTGATGCTTAAATTTAATTTTTATTATTTAATTTATTTAAATTTTTTTATTTAAAAAATATATAAATCGGCCAATTTTTTTTTTTTTTTTTTTTTGGGATGCCGCCTAGCCACAAAAACGCTGAAATATGACAAAATCGGGGCGGTGACTAGGCCGCTTTTTGCAACACTGGTGAATTGTATTTTACAAAATTTACCTCAATTTTGATAAACGGAAATTCAAGAATCCCCATATCCTATTATGCTAATATAGGAAGTTGAAATTATTTACATGTCATTTTTGATTGATTTTGATTATGTGTCGTATTTTAATTAATTTTACTTACGTATTAATATATTGTATATTTTTATTAAACGTGTCAAGCTTATAACATTCTCATTGTAAATACGAAATTTGAATAAGACAATATAAATAGAAAATATTTAAATTTGTATAGCTAATAAATTCCTAAATTTATGGGGTACTGTTTCTTCACAATTACTATTTTACCCCTATGCGGAAAAAATAAGCTAGTTTTATTATACTGTACCTCTTCCCACACCCATCATCTGCCTCCCCTCTTTTCTTTCCTTCCCCAGCACTCAAGAATTGTAGCAAAATAAAACTCCACAAGCTCCATCAGTGTTCTACTAAAGAACTTGAATAATCTTTTAATTTTCGGACGTAGGTAGTTGAAAATTGCTATTGAGAGGTTTTATCTCAAATAATCTGATGACATTGGTGTATGATATCTTCTAGAAGGATTGCTGTTTGTGTGTTAGCAGGATCTGTTTTCATAGCTACAAAATCAGTTCGGTTATTTTTGAGCAGAAAGTTAAGTTGTTGGTTTTCTGGTGCAATGTTTGGAAGGTCATATCTAGAGTTTTACTTATCGCAATCAAGTGAGGTTTGTTGCAACTGAAAGCTCACATGGCAGGCTTCAATTTGGAGTGGATAACTGCTTTGGAAACTAAGAAGATTCATGAGATAATTAGCTGTCAAGTTACAGAAAATACACAAGTGTTCTTGAGTGTGTGAATGTTCTTTTCATGTTGCAACTCATTTTGTACTCTTGTATAATCATCCTCTCAGAGATAATAAAAGTTTGGGAGGCCCTACAGTGGATGTAGATCATTTTGATCGAACCACTTAAATCATTTTGTGTTCTTTGCATTCATTTTTAAGTTTTGCATTCAATCTTTTTGATTCTTTGTTAGTGATCATTGTATTTCATCTATCAGCAATTACATTGATTTGGAGGCTTGATAATCTTGACAGCTATTTGTGTCAATCCTCTGTTGGTCGAACATCAGCGCGAGCGATGGTGATTTTTCCGCATTTTTTTCTTGTACAAATTCTCTCTTTTCTTCAATTTTAATTTGTTGTCATAGTTTGCGTATATATATATATATATATATATATTTATATATCTAATGAAGAAAGAATTAATGTAGGGGAATGAATCTTTAGCAAGAGCACAGTTTGCATATTTGTGTTTAGAAATATTTTTTTGTTTATACTCCAATGTGAAAGGTGGAGATGCTGGTGAGGGTTCTCTGAGCAAGTCCATTAGGTCATGTTTGGTCATGTTTGGTTAGAGATGGTGGTGGATGGGATGGAGGATGGAGATGGAAAATGAGGATGGGGTAATCCTGTGAATAGTAAATGTGTGTTTGGTTAGGGATGAAGAAGTAGGGGTGGATGGAGGCTTTATGTCAAATCAAAGTTGATGTTGTATTATTTTAATATTGTTAGTAGGTTGAGGTAATGATTGAATGATTGTGATAGAAGATGATATAATATTATATTGTTGTTAGTTAGTTGGGATAATGATTAATGATTATAATTATTATAATTTTTATATATATATAATATATATATTTATTTAATATTACATATTAATGTTAATATTTTTATTTTTATATATTTGTATTAAATATTATTGTACATGTATACATATATATAATGTGCATATATATATATAAAAATGCATATTTGTTTTTTATATATTGTCCATAAATAATAGTAATATATATATATATATATATATATATATATATATATATATATATAACATGGATATTTGTAAATAAATATGTAACAAATATAACATACATATTTTACATATAAGTATTTAATACAAAAGTACCATTGTTCATACAAGGATAAATTTTCCTCACAAAATGTTACTACATACCCATTGTTCAACTATATAAACATATCACAATAATTTATGTCCAAAAGATTTTAATATCAAGTTCTAGTGTAAGCCAACCGTTTTTCGTCAAATCATTTTTATTAAAAAGGTAGGTGGTGGGTGGTGGAAAATTAATAGGAAAGAAGTATTACGTATTTGGACAATGTTATTTAAAAAAGTGATACAAATTTATATAAAAGTGATAACAAATTTATGAAAAATAATAATATTTATTAAAATAAAGTTGATAGTTTATTTATAATATCTACAATAAATAAAGGTGATAATATAATTTTTTTGTGCATAGAATAAATAATTTAATTTAAAATAATAATATTTATTAATTTAATTTAATAAGGTATAGAATAAAGTGAGAAAGAGAAATAAATATAATATAGTATGTTTAATGTGAAAGATAGAGTTGATGTGATTGTATTGGGATGGATGAAATAGGTATATAGATGTATTATAGGGTTGGATGGGTATTTGGATGAAGATTTGGATGCGCCAATCCAAAATAGAATGGGATGGGGATGCCATCCAACCGGATTGGCCCATCCTTAACCAAACATGGCCTTATTGAACAATTGACGGCGACTGGACGTCAGGCGGCGGCGGAAACTGTAGGCGTAAAAATTGACAAGGGCATTATTGGTAAGGAAAAAATAAAATTAATAGTAGGTACGTGTATTAATTAATTCAGGAGGTGTCAATAACCTAAATTACTGTGAAACGCGACCGCTTGTAGCCCAGCCCATCACTTTCTCGCTCATCATTTTCTCTCTCTACGTCGCTGCCGAAACAACGGTATTGCTGTTTACAAGATTTATGTACTCCTAATTTTATGTGTATGCATCAACTTTCGCGCAGAATTGCGTGAATTATTATTGCTATGATCCCCTCTTCCCTGCCTGTGACTGTGTATAATTAATTATTCTGGGTTTGGCTTTTGGGATTATCATAGCTGAATTTGAAAGGTTGTTGTGATCTTGGTCAAGGGTTTTAATAATTATGGTGTTACTGCCTGTACTTTTTGGAGTTTCTAGGCAGCGATGTTCCTTTGTTTCCTCTAACTTGAAGGAGAAAATTGGCATAATTATACTGTGTTTGCTATTTGGAATGTTTTCTCTCACTGTTGCATGTTTGGTTAAATTAGATTTTGTGGATGGAGAACTATTAAATTTAGAATTTGAGGCTGAATAGAAGGTGTATTAAGAAATTCTGTTTGTAGGAGTTTAGTATACCAAAGCTTACTGCTAATCTTTTTACTTATGTTGGTTAATTTATTCTTTGCTTGTGTTATGTTACCCCTAGTCGCCTAACATCTTTGGTTGGTTATAATTTCAGGAATCAGGCTTAGCTTTTGTGAAAAGATAAATTGGTTGGTCAAAATTATACTTATCTTGTTGGCTAACTTGCAAAATGTCAAATGGAGAAGTTCGAAAAGTCTCAGTGCAGGATATACAGTTGGTAATTTCTCTCGTTTAATGTGTGTTATTTACTTGTATATGTCTGTTGGGAAATATATATTAATTATGACATTGTAACGTAAGTTTATAATTATCACATTGGATGTGTTGTGTGCTAGCCTTCTCGTGTGTTCTTGCATCAGGTTCAAAATCTTATAGAAAGATGTCTTCAGCTGTACATGAGTGAGACAGAAGTTGTGAGCACCTTGTTACACCAGGCAAAGATTGAGCCTGGATTCACCGAACTTAGGTAATTTCAGTTTCCCTGGTTAGTTTCATTTTTCTTTTCATATGCCTATTTTTTTAAGTCTTATTTTTGTTGTTGATATGTCATGCATTTTGTAATATGTTCAACTAAAAGGTGTAGTACATATGCTACTCTTTTATTACCTTTGCTGCTGGTTTTGTGTTGTCTATCACTAATGAAATATGCGACTCTGTCCATATAGGGGGCTCCAAACTCAAATGTACTTGTAATCTTGATCGTCCTCTGCCTGTATTTGGCACATATATACAATATATAACTGTGACCTTTGTTCATATGTCAGTTACATGTTAAGTGACTAGTTTCTCTTTTTTAAATTATTTTCCACATGTAGAATGTATTATTGATGGGAGCCAACATTGAGCTCAAGCTAAACTTCTAGGGAATTATTATGTTGTATAGATGGGTTTTTAGCTAGCGTCACTTGGCAGGAGTTAATACAACTGGGGAAACCTTTTATTCAACTTGTTGTGTGTCATCATTTTGAGTGGTTAGGAGAAGGGGTTTAATTGGTGCTATATGTTCAAACTTGTTAATATCTGAATTTCCATCCAGTTTGGCAAAAACTAGAAACAGAAAATCAAGAATTTTTCCGGGCGTATCATCTGAGGCTGATAGTGAAAGACCAGATAGTGCAATTCAATCGGTTGCTTGAGAGACAGTTTGAGCTAATGAGCCAAGTTTGCCAGACTGGAGTTGCGTCCATTCCTTTGTCTAATGGATCTCAGATTCATTCAAGTAAGTTTCAATATAATTTGAGTAGTTTACATGTAGAAAATGGCTCACTTACATATTCATAAGATTATTTCTATGTCTACACCTGTACGTTTCTGTTTTCATTTACTGCATGTGAAATTGGTAATGTGGTCGTGCAGAAATTTTTAGCAGTTTAAAGTTATAACAATTACTAACTAGGCACCAAACAGCAGGAAATTGCGCTTTTTAGCAGATACAAACCTTAAGGGGGTATTTGTAATTTAAAACATACTTTCTTTATATTGTATGTGATTTTGTGAATGGGTCAAACATCAAAGGTAGTTTTTGTAATTTCTCCAATTTCTTATATGTGATGCAAAAGATTGGTCCTATTGGATTTAGCAATGCGTCAGAATCTTCATTACAGGTAGATTACAGTGAATCATATTTCATTGCAGCTGTCTTCTTGCAGAAACTTCACAAGGTTCTGATACTGCACGAATAATTGGAATTATATATTTGGATAGCCTGAAAAGAATTAAAATATCTCTCTATATAGTTATTCATGCAGGAGAGTTTTTCCTCGTGTCTGCAAGCAAATGCATTACAGCATTGCACTTGCTAGAAGGACTGCTTCTCCCATCAGGTGTACAACCTTAGGAGCTTATGAGTTCATATTTTCGTACTGGAATAATCTGAAAGTGCTGTGACTGAGTGACGACTTTTATGAGCAATTATTATTGGTTAGATTGGAGAATTGATTTTTGTTTTTACCCTTTGGCAGTGAATAACAACTCAGCTTACCACGTTCCCCAACCTGCTGGACCAATTATTAAACCAGAAAACATGCACCAACCTCTCAGCAATTTACCTAATGGATACACTAATGGTACATCATCTGTGCAACCAAGCATGCAAGTTGCGGTCAATATGGCAGGTCATGGTGGTAGGATCGATGTCTCAGAAAACATGCTATTAGCTCAGAATTCCAACACGGTAATGGTGCAAGGAATGAATGGGTTTATGATCAAGTCAGAGGGTGGTTATGAAGGCGATTCCGCTTTTATGTTTGGTGGGGACAACAATATTTTGGAATCTCGTAGTTCAATTGGAGAAGTGTCTGTTTCTCCTTTAAATGGTGGTGAGACGACTTCGCAAGCATTGAATGAGACTATGTTGGACCAGGAGATGAACACATTTGGTTTTGGGACAGATACCTCGAAACTTCAGTTTATCAGATCTGACTGCTGATTTTTCTAATAGTACTTGTTAGCACTCTTTAACACAGCACCCCATCAACCCCTCTTAAAAAAAAGAAAAAAAAGAAGCAAAAATGGAGCATATTGAATATCTAATCAGCGTTGAAGTTGTTTATTGCACATTTAATTATTTATATGTTTTGCTTGATTTCATCAGATATACTTGGGAGTTACTCGAGATCTCCATTCATGGGAGCAGATGCAAACTTCATCGACCCTCAGATCAGGGGTGAACACCAAGGTTACCAATAATATTTGGTATTGAATACTGTGTTTGATCTATAAGAGAAAGGCATAAGCTGTTGATAGCTGTGGTTTTACTTGTGTGCAGATATTAAAAGGCTGGACACCATATCAGAGGGCTTGAGTTATGAAGATTTTGGCAGTGATTGAACTTATTTTTATTCAAATGGTACAAACCTCTATTTACATCTGTAGTCCTTCAGTATGTACTCATTAATTCAACCAGTGTAATTTTTCGTTCCTGTGATGTTGCAGGGCCAACAACAGCTTGGTTGTACATGGGTTCTAGAATTAGAAAAGCTAATGCGGTTTCCGACCAATTGAAGATATCATTGATTGGTGTTATCGGGTAATAAGATTGGTTCTAGTCATCATAAAAGAAGCGTCTATCGACTATTTCCTTTCTGAAATAGGATTTTATTTTACACATATATGCCAGAGGTTTTTGTAATTATGGTTGATTTTACTTACGTGTCAATATGTTGTATATTTTTGTTTACGTGTTAGGTTTACATAACATCCTCAATGTAAATACAAAATTTGAATAAGACAATATAAATAGAAAACATTTAAATTTGTAAATCTATTAAATTCTTAAATTTATGGGATTCTATTTCTTCATAATTACTCCCAACTTCTTGGGACACGAAAATTTAAAAAAATTAACGTTGATTTTTTTTGAGAACAAAATGTAAGAGAGAGAATAAAGTGCAAGGGTATTTTGAGTAATTTAATGAGATAAAGTAGGAGATGAATAAAGTAGAATAAGAGTGATATTTTTGTGATTTAAATGATATTATGAGGGTATTGATATTGTATGATGTTTTCATTTTAGGAGTATGCATAACTCGTTGGGATTCAATTATTAAGATTTGTTATCCATATTATAATTTAAAATTTAATAAAATATTTTTAAATCCGCGTAATACACGGGATTAGAGTAATACAAAGCACCCAAGAAACCATTAGAAAAAAGAAAAACGGCTGCATATTAACTTTTTTAATATTTTATATTAAACGAATATCTTGATTGCTCTAAAAAATATTTCGACAAACTCTTTTGACAAAAACCTAATAGAATTTCAGAATGGGACTAGTTAGCGTTAGGGATAGCAAAACGGTCCGCCTGCGATCGCCCGCTCCGATTGGTCCCCGCCGCGTATGGGGCAGTCGGGCATGAGTTCTTATATTTTACCGCCCCACTCGCCCGCACTATACATACATATATATAAATAATATTATATAATAAATAAATCAAATAATTATATATCTATTAATAATTCTTGAATTTTGAACAATTGTATACAATAATACTATACAATTTTGTATTTTAATGTTATTTTGTATTTGTGGACTTGATTATGTATTTGTTTTGGACATAAAAAATTTTAATTTTTATGTAGTCATTTTGGATATGTTTTTTTTTTTTTTTATAAAAGCAAAGAAAAATATTAATCGATGTTTTAATTTTTCATTTGAAAAAAAAAAAAAAGAGAGAGAATGAGGCGGGGCGGGGCGGAGTGGGTATAGGCGCGGGCGGGCATGAGTATCTAGATATCCGCCCGATCCGCCTCATTGACATCCTAGTTAGCGTTATCAACTTATCATATAATATATATATATATATATATATATATATATATATATATATATATATATTAGATAAATAGGATATTTTAATTAATTATTGTGGTTTTCAAAACCACTATCAAATATAGAATGGTTTTTAATATATTGCAGATTTGTGGAGGGCGCCATGGGCTATGGCGCCCATGAATGAATATTTGATTACTATTTAGATGATTTACTAATGAAATATTTACTTCTATTTATACAAGTTCAATCATCAATGAATGATAAAGACTATTTTAATTTAATAGATGGAAATGAGTTCTAACATTTCACAATTCTCTACACAAATAAAATATTTAATAATCAATCGTAACATTTAACAATTCTCTTTATTCAAATGATTTTTTTCCACCAACATAATAAAATTTCTACAACAAGAAAAACATGTATTATAAACAAAACATCAGTAACTCAAACTAAAAATTAAAATTTTGAGAGAAACAACTTTACTATTTTACTAATTTACAATATTGTCGGCCAAAATTTTTCACCCGAAAGGACGCCCAACTCTTGGGGTGCTCGTGCAGTTAAAAGGTATAGGGCGTCTAACTTTTGGGTGCCCTCCAAAATCCTCCAAAACAACTACGCATATGTAATTAATTTTGAAAACCACGATATAAATTTTAAAAATCCATCTTGCAGATACGAAATTTAAAAAAATATTTGAAAGGGGTGTCATAGGTGAAGGCACCCCATTAAAAAATCATTTTCCTTGGTGTAGAAATTGCAAAGGTAGTCGGATGTGTTCATTGGGCGCCATAGTCCACGGCGCCTCCACAAATCTGTAACATTTCCAAAAATCACTCAATATTTGATAGTGGTTTTAAAAACCACGATAATTAATTAAAAAATCCTAAATAAATATAGATAATTTTAAAAAATAAATAAATACAGAGAAAAAAGAGTGAAAATCTTGTTCTTTTTTTAATGAAGGAGTAGGTTTTTAGTGAGGCAAATTCATATTGATTTGCTTCTTCAGAATTATACTTTCTAACATACGTTTAAAATATGTGAGAGTTTATATATTATTTTGTAATATATGTAATTTTCCCTATTATTTTTCTCAAATTATTACATGTAAAATTATATTAGTATTTTATTTATTGAACCAAGTTTATGAACGTCTTGGCCTTTATTGAAATATCATAATCATAATATACAGTGCATATATATTGATAAAACAGTAGAAATCTCTCTGAAGATATTATTGAGATATCATTTTATTTGAGAAACCAACTTGCATCATAAAGTTGTACATTATTAACAAATAGTGGTACATTTATTGGAGAATTAGAATAGGAATGAGTTCTGCTCGGGCCCACTAGAAAAAGAAAAAGAAAAAGAAAATCTGTTCTGGCGTTTTCACTTTCCTTCATGAAGAATTTGCCTTGCGCCAATGCAATGAGCTGCTGTGTTAAATTGTGCGTTTCTAATTAGAAGTTGTACTTTGACTTGGTAATAACGAATTTCGCAGTGGAATTATTTGTTTTCTGGGGTAATTGTTAAGATACTGTGAAACGCGACCGCTTCTAGCCCAGCCCATCACTTTCTCGCTCATCATTTTCTCTCTCTACGTCGCTGCCGAAACAACGGTGGAAAAATTCAACAATTTCCAGGTGAATAAATATTGCTGTTTACAAGATTTATGTACTACTAATTTTATGTGTATGCATCAACTTTCGCGCAGAATTGCGTGAATTATTATTGCTATGATCCCCTCTCCCCCTGCCTGACTGTGTATAATTAATTATTCTGGGTTTGGCTTTTGGGATTATCATAGCTGAATTTGAAAGGTTGTTGTGATCTTGGTCAAGGGTTTTAATAATTATGGTGTTACTGCCTGTACTTTTTGGAGTTTCTAGGCAGCGATGTTCCTTTGTTTCCTCTAACTTGAAGGAGAAAATTGGCATAATTATACTGTGTTTGCTTTTGGAATGTTTGCTCTCACTGTTGCATGTTTGGTTAAATTAGATTTTGTGGATGGAGAACTATTAAAGTTAGAATTTGAGGCTGAATAGAAGGTGTATGGAGAAATTCTATTTGTTGGAATTTAGTATACCAAAGCTTACTGCTAATCTTTCTACTTATTTTGGTTAATTTATTCTTTGCTTGTGTTATGTTAACCCTAGTCGCCTAACACCTTTGGTTGATTATAATTTCAGGAATTAGGCTTAGCTATTGTGAAACGATAAATTGGTTGGTCAAAATTATATTTATCTTGTTGGGTAACTTGCAATATGTCAAATGGAGAAGTTCGAAAAGTCTCAGTGCAGAATATACAGTTGGTAAGTTCCCTGGTCTAATTTGTGTTATTTACTTGTATATGTAGTCTGTTGGTAAATATGTATTAATAATGACACTGGATGTTAGTAAGTTTATAACTTATCACATTGGATGTGTTGTGAGCCTTCTCGTGTATTCTTGCATCAGGTTCAAAATCTTATAGAAAGATGTCTTCAGCAGTACATGAGTGAGACAGAAGTTGTGAGCACCTTGTTACACCAGGCAAAGATTGAGCCTGGATTCACCGAACTTGGTAATCTCTGTTTCCCTGGTTAATTTCATTTTTCTTTTTCATATGCCTATTTTTTAAGTCTTATTTTTGTTGTTGATGTGTCATGCATTTTGTAATATGTTCAACTAAAAGGTGTAGTACATATGACACTCTCTTATTGCCTATGTTGCTGGTTTTGTGTTGTCTATCACTAATGAAATATGAGACTCTGTCCATATAGGGGGCTCCTAACTCAAATGTACTTTTAATCTATGATTGTCCTCTGCCTGTATTTGGCACGTATATACCATATATAACTATGACCTTTGTTCATTTGTCAGTTACATGTTAAGTGACTAGTTTCTCTTTGTTTAAATTATTTTCCACATGTAGAATGTATTGATGGGAGCCAACATTAAGCTCAAGCTAAACTTCTAGGGGAATTATTATGTTGTATAGATGGGTTTTTAGCTAGCGTCACTTGGCAGGAGTTAATACAACAGGAAACCTTTTATCAACTTGTTGTGTCATAATTTTGAGTGGTTAGGAGAAGAGGTTGTAATTGGTGCTATATGTTCAAACTTGTTAATATCTGAATTTTCATCCAGTTTGGCAAAAACTAGAAACAGAAAATCAAGAATTTTTCCGGGCGTATCATCTAAGGCTGATAGTGAAAGACCAGATAGAGCAATTCAATCAGTTGCTTGAGAGACAGTTTGAGCTAATGCGCCAAGTTTGTCAGACTGGAGTTGCTTCCATTCCTTTGTCTAATGGATCTCAGATTCATTCATGTAAGTTTCAAAATAATTTGAGTAGTTTACATGTAGAAAATGGCTCAGTTACCTATTCATAAGATTATTTCTATGTCTACACGTGTACGTTTATGTTTTCATTTACTGCATGTGAAATTGTTAATGTGGTCGCGCAGAAATTTTTAGCAGTTAAAAGTTATGAACAATTACTAAGTAGGCACCAAACAGCAGGAAATTGCGCCTTTTTAACAGATACAAACCTTAAGGGGGTATTTGTAATTTAAAACGTATTTTCTTTATTCTGTATGTGTTTTTGTGAATAGGTCAAACCTCAAGTTAGTTTTTGTAATTTTATCCAATTTCTTATATGTGATGCAAAAGTTTGGTCCTATTGGATTTAACAATGCGTCAGAATCTTCATTACAGGTAGATTACAATGGATCATATTTCATTGCAGCTGTCTTCTTGCAGAGACTTCACAAGTTTCTGATAGTGCACGAATCATTGAAATTATATATTAGGATAGCCTGAAAAGAATTAAAATATCTCTCTATATAGCTATTCATGCAGGAGAGTTTTTCCCTCGTGTCTGCAAAGCAAATGCATTACAACATCTGGTGTACAACCTTAGGAGCTTACGAGTTCATATATTCGTACTG
Source organism: Paraleonurus japonicus (assembly GCA_030762865.1). NCBI lineage: Eukaryota > Viridiplantae > Streptophyta > Magnoliopsida > Lamiales > Lamiaceae > Paraleonurus > Paraleonurus japonicus. Next base: position 48,088,172 of record CM061058.1, read on the forward strand.
GAATAATCTGAAAGTGCTGTGACTGAGTGACTACTTTTATGAGAAATTATTATTGGTTAGATTGGAGAATTGATTTTTGTTTTTACCCTTTGGCAGTGAATAACAACTCAGCTTACCATGTTCCCCAACCTGCTGGACCAATTATTAAACCAGAAAACATGCACCAACCTCTCAGCAATTTACCTAATGGTTACACTAATGGTACATCATCTGTGCAACCAAGCATGCAAGTTGCAGTCAATATGGCAGGTCATGGTGGTAGGATCGATGTCTCAGAAAACATGCTATTAGCTCAGAATTCCAACACGGGAATGGTGCAAGGAATGAATGGGCTTATGATTAAGTCAGAGGGTGGTTATGAAGGCGATTCCGCTTTTATGTTTGGTGGGGACAACAATATTTTGGAACCTCGTCGTGCTATTGGAGAAGTGTCTGTTTCTCCTTTCAATGGTGGTGAGACGACTTCGCAAGCATTGAATGAGACTATGTTAGACCAGGAGATGAGGACATTTGGTTGTTTGGGACAGATACCTCGAAACTTCAGTTTATCAGATCTGACTGCTGATTTTTCTAATAGTACTGGTTAGCACTCTCTAACACCGCACCCCATGCCCCCAAAAAAGAAGCAAAATTGGATTTTTCTGGAGCATATTTAATATCTAATCAGCGTTGAAGTTGTTTATTGCATGTTTAATTATTTATATGTTTTGCTTGATTTCATCAGATATACTTGGGAGTTACTCGAGATCTCCATTCATGGGAGCAGATGCAAACTTCGTCGACCCTCGGATCAGGGGTGAACAACAAAGTAACCAATATTTGGTTTTGAATACTGTGTTTGATCTATAAGAGAAAGACATAAGCTGTTGATAGCTGTGGTTTTACTTGTGTGCAGATATTAAAAGGCTGGACACAATATCAGAGGGCTTGAGTTATGAAGATTTTGGCAGTGATTGAGTTTTTTCAAATGGTACAAACCTCTATTTACATCTGTGGTCGTTCAGTAAGTGCTCATAATTCAACCGGTGTAATTTCTTTTCGTTCCTGTGATGTTGCAGGGCCAACTACAGCTTGGTTGGACAGACGGAGGTTTTTGTACATGGGTTCTAGAATTAGAAAAGCAAATGTGGTTTCGGACTAATTGAAGATATCATTGATTGGTGTCATCGGGTAATAAGTTTAGTTCTAGTCATCATAGAATTAAGTTAGAAGAAGCGTCTATCGACTATTTCCTTTCAAAAATTAGGATTTTATTTTTACAAATATATGCCAGAGATTCTTGTAATTATGTTGGAGTTTTGAGTTCTGAAATTAGGATTTTATTTTGACAAATATATATATGCCAGAGATTCTTATAAGCATGTTGGAGTTTGTTCAAAATTGAAGGCGGACGATGTGTAGAGGTGAGTTCTTAGTTATAGAAACATGAAACTGATATTTTAAAGATTCAACTCGAAAAATTTGGGAGAGCAGACAGTTTCTTTTGTTAATAAATACGTGAATTTAAAAGTAGGGCGTTGACTAGGACCCTATACTGTAAAAACAGAGTGACGTCAACAATTTGTTTCTCTATATTTGTACTATTTCTTGTCAAGAAATACAGAGAGAAGCTAAGCGGGGCCAGTTGTGAGGGCGTTGGCTAAATCGGAAATCAAATCATCGACATCCTCAATGCCGACAGAAATACGGACAAGATCCTCAGTCAAGCCTCTAGCTTCTCGTACTGCAGCAGGTATGCTTGCATGAGACATAAAGCAAGGCAAGCTGATGAGAGACTTCACACTTCCTGTAGAGTGAGAGTGATGAGGTTAAAATTAGAGAGTTGAGAATGGGGTGAAACAGTAGGGCTGGCAACTCTGTTATTTACATAAATATGAACATCACGTGATTATCTCCTTGTCTACTAAAGATACCGAAATTACCAAAACTGACGGTTATGGTGAAATATTTGGTGGTCTCGACTACATGCTTAGACAGTGCCAATGAGCCTGTTACGAAACTTAGCACCGATCCTGCACCCTTTGCCTGAACGAAAAGAGACAGACATAGTAAGAGATTGTGGATTGACTAGTCGATGTGATTTTGTACCTGGGAGAAGTGTAAGGATCGGCCTGGATGATCGGGAAGACCAGCATAATTCACCCTCTTCACCCGAGGATGGGAGGACAGGAACTCAGCAATTTTTGTGCATTTTCCTGCAGGTTCCACATTATAACAATAAACTCGGAAAGGTCATCAGCCCACATTAAGGTGCTTCACAATGGAACTGAATGTGGAACTTTTAGCATGCAAGTTAAAAAGTTAATCTTCATGAAAAGAGGTGCAGACAAGAACCATTGATTCCAAGCAAACAGATGTTACGGAAAAGGGGGAATGATATAATAAATAATACCTGTTGCTTTTCAACACGCAGAGACATAGTTTTGATGCCTCTTAAACAAAGCCAACAGTCAAATGGCGCCAACCCTGAGCCCTCTGCATTCTGTAGGAAATACAGGTCTTTCGCCAAGCTAAGCATCAAATGAAGCGAATGAGTCATGAAGAAAAGAAAAGAAAAGGAAATGTTCATATCTATCTCCTGCAAATGAAAATTATGAAACACACCTTTCTCCCTTAACAGCAAGAATGCCGGCCATGAGGTCACTGTGACCAGCTATGAATTTAGTAGCTGAATGCATCACGATATCTGGAATTTGATTCACAAACTCAGGTTAATGGTGTATCTCACATGTATGTATATTTTGTTCAGAAAGATTATTAAACAACTGTATCATTACCAGCTCCGAGTTCCAAAGGTTGACACAGTACAGGAGACATAATGCTATTATCCACCAACACAAGAGCACCGTGCGCATGTGCCAGCTCTGATATTTTCTAAACAACAATCACGACCACAAATTAGTATATTGCTAAGTGCCATTTTCAAATATATATACATATATGCCTAGATACATATTTTATCTGAACTACTATGAGAACCAATTGTAAATGAAATGCTAGAGTCACGTGACCTACACGAATATCAGAAATCTGTTGGCGTGGATTTGTTGGACTTTCCAACCACACAAGCTTTGTCCAAGGGCCAATGGCGGATGCAACCTCTTCCAAATTTGTTGTATCCACGCGCCTGCACCACAGATTGTCTCAAGGCTAGCTAGACAAATAAAGTATACTAATTAGAAGAAAATGATACTAACTTAACAACGACTCCAGATTTTGGGGCTACACGTGACAACAAACGATCAGAACCACCATATATGTCATCACCAGCAATAATCTCCTCACCTGTCAGGACAAAAATGAGATTTTTTTATATGTTTCCTAAAATTTGATAAACCACTTTGCTAGAGCAAGGTGTCTCAATTGTACATATTGAGGTGTTGTTAGATAAGGAGAGGGTTATATGCTAATGCAGCTGTGAAAAGGAAAGAGAAAGTGGAGTACCCGTTCCAACAAGATGAGTAACAGCTGACAAAGCTGCCATTCCACTGGTGAAGCATAATGCACGATCAGCTCTATCAAGCTTTGCAAGAAGTCTGAAACAGACGAAAAATCATTTCAATAGACAGAAATAACTTTGGAGCATTCGTCGATGATGCAAACCAAATAAAGAATTATCTCATGCGAGCAGAGACCTTTCTAGGACATCCCGAGTTGGATTTCCACTTCTTGTATAATCATAAGGTCCATTTTCTGTAGCTGAAGGCTGCAGAACAGTTGAATATCAGAGAAACACTAGGATCTTTATGAGCATAAACTTTTCTATGATATTTTGATGTCAAGAAATACTCTTTAGAAATAGTATCAATAAGCATAATTAACTTTCTAAATTATTTTTCTTCTCCTAAAGGAAGTATGCACATATTTTTACTTTTTTCAGCCATTCGTGAATATTATTCCCAAGCCTTGCAAATAAATATTGCTAAGAATTCTCTCCATTATTTTACACAGAACCAAAAGATCTCAAAAGAATGAGGGTTGTGAAGTTTACCTGCTTGAAAGTTGCTGTTTGATATAGAGGCGTGCTCAAAGCATCATAAGGATCAAATTCGTTAGAAAAATTCATCAACATTGTGGAAACACTTGGCTCCCGTTGGTCAGTAATCTGTACAGGCTCCTCTTCTGTCATAAGTTTATATAGACATATCATCAGAGCTCGACATGCATGAAGTGCAGTAACAGTAAATACATAGACGCATACATTTGCATAACATAGCAGGAATATTTAACATACACTTACCTTTTGAGCATTCAGCAACACCATCAACCAAAGCAGATGCAGTGACATCCATCTCTTTGTCTCTCGAGCAATTTAATTTAAGTTTCTGACCACCCACCGAACAATTCCCTTTCCTGAGCACAGTCGCTTTGGACTCATAAAACAGGCGGAGATTACAGTTCAGAAAACCCTTAAGACCAATCAATAGAGTTCTGTGTCAGAATCAGACACTAGTTTTGCCAATTCGACATCAAGAGCAATTAAACGGGCTAAGAAACAGGCACTGCCAGTTTAATTTCAGGATTGCAACACTTTTTGTTTTTTTCACTAGTAATTTTGATTCCAAATTCAAAATTTACATTGAAGATGCACAGCCCTTTTTCGCCTGAGGCCATCATGATAAAAACAAAGACACCCAGTTCGAGTATTTTTCCAAATAAAATAAAAATATCTTTATGTATCCTTAAATCAGAAAATCAACCCAATTCCTGATATTTTTATCTTTTCAAAAACTCCCTCCGTTCTAGGGAGCTATTTTTATAACCCACTGAGAAATATCGGAAAAAAAAAAGAGGAGGAAAAGACGATGAATATTAAACAAGTAATCAAATAAAAAAAATACATCATTTCCAGTTCAGCACAAAGAAAAAGCTCAGAAACGCATAAAAAAGGGATCGCGCGAAGCTCGTGTAAACCTAAAACATTAGATTTTCTAAATTCTAAAGCTTTTTCTATCCAATCTAACGAAATCCCTTACTTTTAACCCCCAATACGAAAATGAACAGAAAAATGGATAATGAGAAAGAAACCCTTATGGAGCAGAAATACATAAAAGAGGAGCTTGTCGGGAGAGAGGTAAAGAAAGCGTGGAACTACACAAAAGTACTCACATTTTGATCAGTTGAGTTTGTCGACAGAGATGTAAAGAATGATTTGAGAGACAGAGCCGAGGCCGCCATTGTTACTGTGAGACCAAAAGAGCAAAGAATTACACACAAAATTAAATCCTCCAAAAAGAATTACTCCAGATTTTTATTTCTTACACCCTAAATTTGTAATATATGGAGTATATTTATATTTACAAATTACATCTTGTTGTTGGAAATAAAAATAACAGAGAGTGTGTGCTGAATGGCTGAATCTGGCCACAAGGGACATCCACATTCGTGGTTACCCGACCAAGCAAATTGATTAATAAACAATTTTATTTGATAATTTCCCTTTATTTTTTAATTATGATAAGGTCTGTACGTATTATGTGCACTATGCAAAAATATATATATATATACTTAAAAATGGAAGTGAAAAAATTGTAAGTAAATTATATTTTTCAATAAAATAACAATTGACATTGTTTATAAATACTCTCCGTGTCTCGTAATAACTCGCACAATTTTTTTATTTGGACGTTCTAAAATAATACACCCCAAAAATAAAAATCGCACTATAAACTCTACCCTCACATTATTCACAATATTACACAAAATACCATTACTTTTGGTCCCACATATATACATAATCTAACTTATTTCTTACTTTATATATAAAGATTTACAAAATTATCCTCAAAGCTTCAACTCATTACCATACTTTCTTATTTTGTGTGCCTACACAATTGTGCAAATATTTATGGGACAGAGAAAGTAATATTTTAGTGCATAAACACCTACACTTTTATTATTGGAAAAAATATGCTCTTTGTATGCATATTTTTTTATCCGTCCAATTTAAATATGTATAGTCTAAAATGAAAATACAAAATTTTATCTTTACTCTAACATCTCTTTATTCATAATCTTTTTTTTTTTTATTCATAATCTTCAACAAATCTATTTTATATATAAATTATTTCTTAAAATTAGTGTATTTTTTTAAATATTAATGTTGGAGAGAGAAAGTAAGAGAGAACATAAAATTTAGTGTGAAACAATTTTTTTCCCAAAAAGTGTGAAACAATTTCATAATATGAAATTAATATTATTATATCTATTTATTGATATCATAATATTTATTTAATGATATTATTACACTTATAAATTAATATTACAGTATAAAATGATTATAATATTAGTAAATAATAATAATTATAATGGTAAACTGTTGAGAGTGATTCAAGTGAGAATTGGAGCTATTGCCATTGAGTCAAAAGATTGACTCTTCCAGATCCACTCAAAGTTCCAACTTTCAACTCCTCTCGGTCTTTGATCTAATGCGAACTCTACCTAGCAATAGCGATACTCGCTTTCTTTAATCTGCTTTCCACATATTCGGCAAAAAAATTCTTTTGATTCTAACGGCATGGCAGAAATATTATTGTTCAACATCATTGATGGGGTGATGTCTAAAGTTTCTTCCCTTGCCGTAGAACAGATAACACCAGCTTGGAACATTAAATCCGAGATAACAAAACTCCACAACACACTCTCCACCATAAAAGCTGTAATCTTGGATGCAGATGATCAGCACTCCAAGAATCATGAGGTTAGAGATTGGCTCGAAAAGCTCAAGATTGCTGTTTACGACATTGACGATCTCTTCGACCATCTTTCCACTCAACTTTTGCTAAAAGAAACTGAGATTTGCAGTGGGGTTTCCATCTTCAAAAAGGTTAGAAGATTCTTTTCAAGCTCAAACCCTGTTGCTAATAGATTCAAGATTGGTCATATGATAGAAAGTTTAAGGAAAAGATTAGATGAAATTGGAGCTGATAGGAACAAGTTTCATTTCACTGAAAAAATCCCATTTCGTTTATGTAAACAATAAATTCAGGGAACAGACTCACTCTTTTGTTAGTGCTTCAGACATCATTGGTAGGGATAATGATAAAGAAAACATTGTGCGGCTTCTTCTGTGCCCTAATGATGAACAACACGTTTCAGTTATTCCTATTGTTGGAATAGGAGGTCTTGGAAAGACAACGGTTGTTAAATTAGCATATAACGATGATCGAGTGAAGCAGAGTTTTGATCTTGGAATGTGGGTTTCTGTCTCCGAAGATTTTAGGGTTGGTAAAGTTGTTGAAAAAATTCTGAAATCCGCAACTGGTGAGAGTTTAGGGCATCTTGATATGGACCAGGTGCAAAGCCATTTGGCTGATGTTTTGAAAGATAAGAGGTATTTGCTCGTGTTGGATGATGTGTGGAACGAGGATCGTATCAAATGGATGGATTTGAGGGAGTTGTTAATGAATTGCCAATCCGGAAGCAAGATCATTGTCACTACTCGTAGTAAGGCTGTAGCTACGATTACTAGTACAATGTCGCCATATAATCTAACCGGTCTTTGTGATGATGACTGCTTATCGCTGTTTCTAAGGTGTGCTTTTAGAGAACCGGGCAGTTGGCTTCCTAATCTGGTAGCAATTGGAGAGGAAATCGTGAAGAAATGTGGCGGGGTTCCACTGGCTTTAAAGACTTTGGGAAGCTTGTTGTATATGAACACAGATGAAAATGAATGGCTGCGTATCAAGAACAATGATATATGGGAAATTGATCAAAAGCACACTGATATACTACCTATACTGAGGCTAAGCTATGAGCAATTACCGTCCCACTTGAGGCAATGCTTCGCGTATTGCTCCATGTTGCCTAAGGGCCTTGAAATTCCTAGGGAGGTTTTCATCAACCTTTGGATTGCTCAAGGTTTAGTACGTTCAGACAATGCAAACAGACAACTTGAAGATGTGGGGAAGCAGTATTTTAACGAGTTGTTGTCAAGATTCTGCTTTCACGATGTGGTTGAAGCTTTTGACGGAGAAATACTAGCTTGTAAGATCCACAACCTCATACATGACCTTGCTCAGTCGGTGGCAGGAGGCGAATTCCTCAACGTAAAATCTGATGTTAAAACCGTTTCTGATAAAGTTCGTCACCTCTATTTTCAGAACGAACATCTTTCGAGAAAAGAAGCACCAAAAGCATTGCTCAAGTTGAAAAACATGAGGTCTTTCAGGTGTGAATTCAAGGTCAACCCTTTGGACAAGTCATTTGTTGAGGCCATCACAAGAAATCTCAGATGCGTGCGTGTGTTGATCTTGTGCGCCTTAGATCTTCACGAGTTACCAAGTTCAATCAGTGACTTGAAACAGTTAAGGTATCTTGATCTAAGTCACTGCATTAACTTGAAGTCTCTTCCAAACTCATTCTGCAAGCTTGTCAATTTACAGTGTCTGAATCTCATCAACTGTGAAAACCTTCTAAATTTGCCAAGAAACTTTCTACATATGATCAACCTAAGAACCCTATATTTGACATGTCAGCACATGTCTCTGGGAAATAAACTTCACCAATATTTCAGCTCTCTCCAGTTCTTGCTGCTTTTCAACTGTGACTTTGTCCAACTACCATCCGAAGGACTTAACCACTTTACTTCTCTTCGAGTACTACGCATATATGATTGTCCCAGATTAGCTTCGCTTCCAGATGGTATCAAACATTTGGCTTCACTAGAGAAACTGTGGATTTGGAACTGTGACGAGCTTGATCTATCCGAGGGAGATGGATTGCAAGGGCTGACAGGCCTTCAGTCGTTGCTTCTGATGGGGCTTCCTAAGTTGATCGATCTTCCAATGGGACTTAGACAGAACGTTGCAAGAAGTCTCAAATTTTTACGAATAGCAAATTGTGCTAATTTTTCAGCATTACCAGATTGGCTTCCGAGTTTCACTTTGCTTCAACGACTGTACATTGAGGATTGTCCTAATTTAGTCGTATTTCCAGAAGGGTGCATAATCATGTTGCACAAGTGCATATGTCCTAAACTTGCAGAGATCCGCTGAATGCATGAAGATTGTCGTTTCCACGTTAGTTGATTCCAAGAATTGATAAATCAGGTATCTGCAGACTGCAAATGTGTTGTTCATAGAGTTAGTTATCATCATTTTCTTGTAACAGAAAATACTTCTAATCAGAAGTAATCCTCTCTCCCAGAAAGGGACATGACAGCTGATTGTATTTGGTCATGATATGTTGACACCGAATCTGCTATATGTGCAATGCAACATTCTAAGTTAAATATTAATACATATATTTCAGAAGAGAATTTGTAATTATTTGATGCATGCCAAAGAAACTTACAATTCGAGGATATAGGCTCCCTACCAACCTGCAACATTCATGTATGATGGGTTTCCTATATATTTTGAGCTATCTAATATCCCAAAATGAAAACTATTACTAATAATTCGATTCTAACGTGAACAAACAATACCGTAATAAAAATTACTCCCTCCGTCTCATATTCGCCGCGACATTTACTATTTGACACAAATTTTAGTTTAAGAGTTGTTTAATAATATAAGTTTTTTTTTTTATGTGAATATTATAGTCTTTTCAACTTTAATAAAAGAGTTGTTTAATAGAATTAAATTGAGGGGATAGATAAAAGAGAAAAATTATTTTATTACCATCTAAGAAAATGATGCAACGAATACAAGACAAACATTTTTGGCAAATGTCACGTATGCATGGGATTCAAGGAGTATCTAAACCTGTAAATTATATAAGGGCTTTCAGTCTTTCAATTTTGAATTGGACTTTGTAGACCCATTTTTACCCAATACGTACTAAGTCATAGCAACTACCAAGCTAGGCCCAAATGCTAATTATAACTATAACATCGTAACGCTCAATCGGAGACTTTGTGTGAAAGTTCAATTTTCAAATTGATTTTTAAATATGAATTTAATAATTTTTTTAATTTGCTCTATATGTAGTTTCAAATGTTTGATAAAATGCGTATCCACCAAAAAGTGCACGGAAGAAACAAATTCGAAAACCAAAAAAATATGCACTTCTATAATTTAGACTTGTAAGAGTAATTTATTCTAAGAGATGATGATGTAATAATAATCACAAAAAAAAAAAAATTTAAAATCAATTGAAGCCATAGTCCTCCATGATATTTTGTATATAACCTAATTTAATATGAGTGAAGTTGTTTTACTATAAAAAAATTCTATCTCATTTAAAAATTTAAACGTATAAAAATAAAAAATTTATTTATTTATATTAATTTTACTAGCAGATTTAACCCATTCATCATTCATATATTTTTCAGGGTCTCTTTATCTCGCACATTGTATTCTAGTAATAATATTTATTGCATATAATGTAATATGAGTATTTATAAAAATCATGTGAACTGCACTAGATGAAATTTGTATATATATAATTATAGTCTGAAAACAATGAGGTGGGGTCGTATTTCCCCTCCCAGCTCATGTCCAGCAATTGAATGGTGTGTATAAGAAAGAATATATCCAACCAAATTAATAAGGAACTGATCAGCCAATTTAAATTTATTTTGTAATGCGACAGTTTTTCTGTTGATTGATATATGCAGAATTTGGGCAATCTTTGCGTTTAAAAAATCGCAACTGATGCTTTCAAGGTGGGCACGACTTTTAGTCACATCGCGTGATGAAAATGACACGTTTCTTGTTTTCGGGGATAAAGTTCTACTTTTATTTCTTCTCTGTTTTCTTAATGAAGTACAACCCCTTAAACTATCATTTTAAATTTTCTTATATGCCTTTAATTTTTTTATTTATTTTTAAGTGAGAGACAAAATCAATAAATTATATTGGCAGGATTCAAGAAACTGTTACTTATCGCAATCAATGCAAAAGTGTAGAATAAACTCGTATATATATATTGTAAAAAAAAAAAAAAAGCTATTGTACATGTATATTAATTTATTTAATGTTCATTCAATATAATTATATAAAGAGTGAGTCATTCTCCATGAAACGGTTTCATAATATAAACTCGATACCATTTGAATCATTCATTGATGTCATTTATAATCATTCACCGATGTCATAACCATTTTATACCGTGATATCGCTTTATAAATATAATATTATCACTAAATGAATACTATAAGATTAAGTGAATGAATATAATAATATTAATTTAATACTATGAAATTGTTTTCACACTAAATTTTGTGATAAAGAGTAGGTCTTGTGTGATAGTATCAAGATGAGATAAAATATAATTTAGAAATAACGTTTTAACACTATAAAAAATATGAGTATTAATTTGTGAATCATCTCACCAAAATTTTCGGGGCCCAATGCCCCCTAGCCATAAAGTGGTTCCGTCACGGCGTATAAAAATATATACTCCCGTTATTTTTTAACAAATGTACATTTAAACTCAAATTTTGTTCTAAATTATTTGTAACAAATTGAAATGATTGGGATGCCGGTACTTGTACCTTACTCTAATGCAAAATCACGAAGAAAATAATTTTGCAGAAATTTAATTATTCAATTCACAATTAACATTTTAAAAAATAGAGGCTTTTTTTTTTTTTTTTTTACAGGAAAAATAGAGACATGAGGTGTCTCCTTAAAGTTTGGTGCAGTGAATATGTACCCTCACACGCTGAGCACTATATAATATGAGATACAATCTTCAAACAAATCAATAACTAGCTCAATCATTAGGGAAATGAACATATGAACTTTCTTAATGTGTCATATAGAGTACCTTCAACGATTGGGAAGTAAGGGAGCCTAAATAAAGATTCAAACTTAAAATAATGGTAAAGGAGTTCAGATAAATTAATTGTTTATTTTCATATATGATATTTTTATTTCAGTTTTATATTAATACATACTCCATATTTTATGTTTATGATAATACTACACCATTCGTTTCTAGAAAGTGTTTACATTTTTTATTCGATTCAAAATAATTTTCACATTTTTAAAATAAAAATTTTTACACAGCTTACTTAATATCTTTAAAGTAATAAATATAAATTAAGGGTTGCACAAAAACTTGATCATAGCATGCACTAGCTTACTTAATATAGACGAGGGTGATTACCCTAAAAACATATATTTATATTAATAAATAAATGTATAACTACAATTATTTGGCAACCTACTATTGTACGGATAACATTAGGGCTAGTGCAGTTAGTACTTAGTAGGTGTATGTTTTTGTAATTGTAGTTCAAATTTTGGAAAGACGAAGTCGTGGAAGGCTACTCGAAGGTTGAAAAGGAATGAAGGCAAAAGTCAACATACGATATATTTAACCTAAACGACTGGACAAATGTCGTTTTGCTTTTAATTAGTCGAATAAATAAGTATTGCTAGATATATTTTTATTTGTGCTTTGTATTGCCCTTTTCATATCACTTACGTGTAAATTAGGTAAGTATGCACAAAAGCAACGTCGGGAAAGACCCTTTGTGTAGAAAGAAAGTAATTAAAAAACGCACCGAGATAAAGTATGAAAAGAGGGAAAAAATGTCATTTTCCACAACAATATGAAAAGGAAAAGAAAATAAAATCAAAAAGTAATTTTTAATAAATGAGTGGTTATTTTATATTGAGAAAAGTATAAAATAAGTGGGGAAAGACTCTAAAAAAATATAGAGGAATAATTAAATTTTGAACATTTTTTTACAGGAAATTAAACTATGAACCGTTAAAGATCATATTAGAATTAAAAATTTTAAAATAAAAGAAATTTTAATAAAAATAACTGCAAGTCTAAAATTACCCGATTTTAAAATAATAACCCATGTTGATGTCATGTTGGATAAAGGGAGATTAAGAAATAGATAAAATAAAAGATAAAACACACCCAAAAAATTAACCCACAGTGCACAACTATACTAAAATGGGTGCATTAATTTAAGATACACTCCGCCAAATTTTATTTAATGTTGACCCCGCCCACAAAACGAGAAATTATATTATGGAAAAATGCAAATTTTATGTGAGACCATAAAATAATATTTAAGATTTTCAAGATTATATAAAAAAATTATAACTAGTAAATATTTTACAACACGCGAAATCTAGAACTGAGGCGGATTTTTCAATTCCTTCAGAACTTTAATTAGCACATCCGGTTCAGTTTAAATTTTTTGTAGCAAACATTTTTGCCTCCAGAAATTTTGATATTATTTTTATAAATTATCCCTAATTATTGCCTTATTCCCCGTTCAATTTTATTTATCTTTCTACTGAAGATTATTTTTTTCAAAATAATTGTCATTTTGACTAATCTAGAAAAACCAGATATTATAAATATATAAATGATATACTGACATATGTAAATAAAAGGGTATAAGTATCACAATGTATTTAATGATATTTAATAACTTTTTCAATTCTATATAAAATATTTTTAAAACAATAAAGTTCAAACAAATTGAAACGGAAGGAATAAAAATCAACATATATATCACTACATCACATGTGAGACATGATCTAATAATTACATCAAATGGTGATCAGGGGACGCATATATAATCATTATGTCTAAGATACGTCCATAAGCAATACATGTTATAAATAATTATTTCATAAACTTAGTCATGATCGAGTTCAATTTTCTTTTCCAACACTTTTACGTACACATAGTTGTGTTTTTTTTTTTCTCGTGTGAATTAACGATTCCAAATTTTAAATTTAAGAATATGAAAAGTATATTTATAATTAATAAAATATTAAGACTGATTTTATAAATAAATAGAGTTACAAATAATTATTTTTTTAATTGAATAAATGGGGAATTTTCAATTTGAGGGTGCATTCAAACCCCACTAAATCCGTTTATGATTTATGAGTTATTGTATAAGGGAGAAGTAACTATCCATACATATCTTCCGATAACAAATATGAATTCACTTCATTAAGATTTTTTTAAAGGGAAATGCATTACATAAATTAAAAGAGCTGAAAATCAGCAAGTATTGATAGAGAGTAGGAATTACGGTGTGGATGAACAAGTAATTAAAGAAAACCTTAGTTAATTACAAGCAAGACAATTGAACACGTTATTAACATGCATGCATCTAATTTAATTTCTTCATGAACTAGTACGCGCATATCTTAGGCCCGTTTACTTTGAATAATTAATGTGCGTATAAGTCTGGTAATTTTGCAACTGTCAAGCATTTGCTTAGTCTGATGATCAGGCGTGTGAAACCTAATACACAACGACGACTTTTTTTTTTTTTTTTGGCATTAAAAATTCCTTCAAATGATCATAAATTTATATAACCAAGAAGTAATCCATTCCACAATAATTAAATAATAAATTCCCGTCAAAAATAATAATAAACCATTGAAAATAAAAGTAATAGGAGTAATAAACTTTGTTGATTTGAGTGTTGATTATATTTAAATCTCTTATAAATCAATTTTATCATTCAACTCAATATAATATTAACTATTTTCATAATATAATATTACTATCAAATTAATAAGGAGTATCTTTTAATGAAACAACAAAAACATAGAATGCAAATAAATTTCAGTGAAACTAATTCATAATATATTTTATCTTAAATATATAAATTAAAAAAACACGACTCATCCGAATTCTTTTTTAATATTTTAAATTTTTGCTGGATAAATAAATTTAATTTGGACTCATTATTATCCAAATATAGGTACGTGCGGTCCATACTTGTGTATAATGTCCAAATCAAATAGGATAAATCAGACCACATTAAATTCTTGTATATAATATTAATCTTTCAACACAACATTCTCAACTCTATATCTCTACGTACATATTAATAATTCATGTAGAATATAACAATTCTACAATAACTTGATCTCGTGTCTAATAATTATGCAATCCTATGCTATCACTCACTTTATATATATATATATATATATATATATATATATATATATATATATATATATATATATATATATATGATTCTTTAAATATGAAATAAGTGGTAACATAACATGTGCTGCAAACTGAAATACCAAAGGGCAATGATAGAATGCATGTTACACATAAACCACTTTTAATCGATAAAGATAGATTTTACATCTATAAAGATGGCCCTAGCATAGTTAACCCAATCATATGCCAAATGCAACACTCATGTACAAATATTATCTACACAGATGCTATTTTCATTTTTTATTTATTGATCAATAAAAGTGTTTTTTCTATTAAAATCCATAAATTATTTTAGTTTGATATAATCAATAGTTATTAAATATTTGTGTAAACACTTTATGTTATGAAAGTAGAAGACAAAATAAATATTCCAACATAAAATCCAAATCGCCTTCTTTATGATTTGAAGATTCAATGTTCCACTTTTACATGTTTTTAAATCCGAACCAACTTTAAAATCGAATAATGAAATAAGCTCATTAGCTGGTTCAACTGGTTTAATCATTGTAAAAATTGAATAAATTGAATATATGTTTATATATATACATAATATATAATATTAATATTATGACAAAAATTGCATAGAATTATAAAATTAAATGCATATCATTTTTAAAAAATAAATTCATATTCTCCATTTTTTTGAATAGTTTAAAAGATACAAAGCTGGGTTAAACCAGATCTTATTCTTTTAAGAATATTTGATTTCACGAGAATTATTACACATGATATTCCATTATAAGATCTCCATCTAGCACGACATCGTGTTACTAGAAAAGACCAAATAGGTGTTTTTATCCAATATGTATAATCAAAATAATTTTCCTTTATTCGATTCCGATTAGTACTAGGAATTTAGGAATAAATATAATGTGAGGAAACATAAAAGTAAAATGTCGATATTTATTTGGCAAAAAACTACTTTATTTCCTCAAAAATTAAAGAGTGAAAAGACGAACGGGAAAAAAACAAAAGAAAACAACTGACGAAAAGAAAAGAAAGATTCTTTGCTCTTCTCTTCAACATAGCCAATACTTTTTGTTTCCATATTTTTCCTTCTTTATTTTCCTTTAAGAACCAAACAAGTTAATTCTTTTTTGTCCTAACAATTCGTTTCTCTAAAATACTTGGAAATTCTGAATAAATATCTGCATACAACATTTTCACCTGGCCACACAATTTGAAAAATCTCTATTTTTGAAGTAGTATTTTATCTTGAATTATTTTTACAAATCATGTAAATACATAATTATAACCATGAAAAAGTCAGGTACCCAAAAGAGCAGACAGTTGAAATGAATATATCAGTGAGAAGGCTGAAATCAAAACAGAGATTAAAATGTGTGTAGAATCAATTAACACATATATACTGCAAATAAATTAATGAGAAATTAAAACTAAACACTGAATTAAATTTCCTATTGCACAGTAACATTCTCATGAGGCCCTGTTCTGAAATGTTGGAGAAGAAGGCAGTGGAAGTACCTGTGATGCTTGATTATGCAACTGCTCCCTCACATCAATAACCGAAACAAAACCACCACTCTTTTCATCTAAATATCCTTCATCTTTCAATCTACTGGATTCTTCCCTCAACATCTTCCTCAACAGCTTGTCCTCTGCATCTTTCAAGAACTTGAATTTTGGGGGAGGAGAAGACCTCAATCTGTTGAGTTCAGCCTCTGAAATGGACTCGAAAAGAGGGTTTATGCCATGATGATTGTATGAATCTAGATTGTTTGAAGATTTCAAAGTTGTTGGGGAAGAGAAGGGGGTTCCAACATCACTCAAACTTCTTGCCCTTGACCCTTTTCTTGATCTCCCGTCATCAGACTCTAAATCTTCTCTGCTTTCTTCTTTGATTGTGAAGAGAAATCTTGGAGGGCCGCACAGATTGTGCACTCTCATCAATTCTTGCTCAATTCCTTCCTCAGAAAACTGATCTTTTACCCCTGGATTCTTGTTTGAGCCCATTTCCAAATCTTGTTGCTCATCTTGTGGATTTCTTGCAGAATTTGTGAGTTCTTGAGTGCTGCTACTACTGTTAAAAGAAGTGGGTTTTTTCCAGCAGAAGAGAAAAGACAAGTCGTCCTGAATTTCACTGCCGGAATTTGCTATTCTCTTCTTCCACCATAGCAGGTAGTATAGCTCTGCTACAAGCCCCATTAAAATGCAACCAAAAACAAAACTCAAGCCAATGCCTAAACCGCTGAAAGATCCCATGTTTTTTTTTTTTTTTGGAATAAAACTCAGCCCCAAGATACTGTCATCGGTTAATTCACTCAAGTTTGAGTTAAAACTTAAAACCCGCAGAAATCAAAAGAACCCAGATAGAGATTTGTCTTGATAAAAACAAGGAAAATATACCTAATGCCTATAAAGTCCGAATGCCTAAAATAAGAAGACGGTTGACAGGCGGCTGAAAAGCAAAGAAAGAGATGAAATTACATTCCCACCCCCCAAGTTCACATTTCCTTCCAACTCAAAGCAAACACAGTTCCATTATATAAAAAGCATTGTAGAGAAGGTGTTCGGTGTATTGCCTCATAGACACGCTACTGCCTGTGAGTGTGTACGTGTGGAGAAGAAAAGAGAAAAATCTTAGCTTTTATCAAATTCTACATATCACAATCATGTACATGAAAAAGAAGCAAAATAAGAAGGGGGATTTTGGTACGGGAAAAGTCTTCATCCTAAGAGCAAATTTTTTTCAAAAAAGGGGATTTAAAATTTGTGAATTCAAAGAGAAGAGAAATGGTGTGGAAAAGTTTTAGTGGAGCCGGAGGGGTCACAATCTGAACTGGATACCTCACATGGCCTTGCAAAAGCCAAAAGTATGAAAATTTATAGAAAATTACGACATTTTTGTTCTTCTGATTATGAGAGCGACACTCTTGATTGAACAAATTGAAATTATATATATATATATATAAATTTAAATATTCAAATTATATAGTGACTTGAAACTCTTTTTTAGTTTTGTTTATTACTAATCACTCATTTCAAGCTTTACGGCTGTACAACTTCACGTGTATTGGCACTACTGCAATGGAGACTCTTATGAAGTGAGATCTTTTTTTTTTTTCAATCTAATGTAAAATTCAATTTACTATTTTGTATTTAAATGTGCGGCTTGCACGATTACAGTAAAGAGAAACTCGAATTAATCAATACATATCTCACCTCGTCTTCACTTGATCTTCTGAAGATAAGAAGTTGAATTTGTCCTTAATTTTATGGTAATCTATGCCTACGTGTCTCGATTTTCATGAGTTACCAAGTTGTTGATTCTTGGCCTAAGTCACTGAAATGTCTTCTAATAGTGTCTGAATCTCATCTTTCAAGAATATGAATATGATCACCCTGTATTTGACTGTCAGCAGATGTGTGAGAAATCTCTCCAACTGTGACTTTACGTATGTTAATGTATGATTGTCCAAGAAAGACTAGCTTCTCTCCCGGCACAAAAACATGTGGATTTGGAACTGCGACGAGCTTGATCTATCCGAGGGAGATGGATCTCAAATTTGATTTCTTCAGATAGCTTTAAAGCTCTACTAACATCAAAACTGATTGACATCTCTCAACTTGATCCAGGGATTGTCTGAGGCATGCCAAACTGACGATCAGGAAGATGCCATTCTGCTATATATGTTTAGGCATCGTCTGTGATCACAAGTTGACGATTGATTGATATTTTGGGGCAGAGCCATCACCAAAATCAAATCATGAACTCACATTAATTACCAAGAGTTAACCATTTCAAAGCTTGACATGTTTGTGTTTCCACCGTAGAGCTAAAGGAAACCATTTACCAATTGGGCTGTCTTGAATTTTTGGGCAGAAGGTAATAGTAAAAAGGCAGGTTAATGTTAATTAACCAACAACAGTGATAAATTCATGACATGAAATCAATGTAGCAAAAGAGTGAGTCGAATTACCAAGTGCTGCAGCACCCCAAGCAAAATTGTCGAATAAACATGAATTGTACAATTAGAGTGGAAGATAGAGTAGATATGCGGAACACAATGTGTTGAGGGCATGAAGAGGATTCGTGTTTCAACCCGGAGATTTACCAAGATACTTAGCACATATGGAATCCTGTGACGAATTGACCAAATTAAATACTCCCGTATTTAACAACAATCCCCATGCTGCACACAAATCAGATGAAGTTCCTCATGGACCAGTATCCACATGAAGAAGCTGATCAACACCAATCTTCTGTTGCCTAGGCCTCCATTTTTGAAGATTTATTTTGGTACTTAGATTTATGATTTTGAAAATTTATATTTTTGGATCACAAATGAAGTAGTAGTAGTAGTGGTTCATCTGCTGCCTGCGGTTGTGTTACTGTTCTAAACAGCTGAAGCATATATAATATGGACAAAACCTACTCGGCTCGTTTAGTTGTGTGTGCTTCTTTCCTTACAAATTTGACTAAAATACCCAATTTTTGTCTACGAATTTAACAATTTTAAAGTTTGACAATAAATGGCAACAATAGAAAGCCATTGTGAGATAGCTCAGCAATAGAAGAAATCCTATGTTGTTCAATAAAAATGGCGTTTCTTTGATGGTGTTTTCTTTGTCTCTCGCACTCTTCCTTACTTGTAAATCATTATCATTCAAGGAAATAGTGTTCATGGCTTGCTTTCTTGATCTCTCTCTCAAGATCTCCATTCTATAATTATGTCATTAAGAATTTGAATTTTGGATTAGATGATAGTGAGATGGATAATTACGCAACCAACCCTGGGCCAGTTGATAATTCGGTTTTATATGATCAAGACAAGCATGTTTCATCTGCCAAACAATCATTCTCTCTTGTACTTTGATTCTTTACAAAGCTTGTTTTACTGTGTCAAGACATTGAGTTGTAATTCTACTTTGCTCTGAAAATAATCTCTCATATTTATACTTTTACGAAAGTTTATCAGACGTGTATTGTAGATTACTAGTATTATTTTTCATAATACACGACAACAAATAAAAAACATTTAGGATTGAAAATTCAGATTTCGATTACAAGAATATTTATGAATACAATATAAATTCTGATGGTTTAGATAATGTTGTTATGCTTGGGTCTAATGTCTACCGTTCATTTCTTTCCGGCCACAATAACGCCCTCCATATCCACACCCAACAAGGCCACACCATTCAAGAATCTCGAATCATGCTCAACGATGGCGGAGCTCAAACAGCATCACGCCCAAATCATCAAGCTCGGCCTCTCCTCCGACAACGACGCCGTGGGCCGCGTCGTTAAATTCTGCGCCCTATCGCAATCCGGCGATTTGAACTATGCTCTCAAGGTGTTTGCTTTTTGCCCCACCCAGATGCTTTTATATATAACATCATGCTCAGAGGCTATTTACAAGCACAATTGTACAGGCACTGCATCACCCTACACGCCCACATGCTGGAAAAGTTCGTTACTCCGAATAAGTTCTCTTTCCCTCCTGTCATACGAGCTTGCAGCGTTGACGGCGCTATTGAAGAAGCACAACAAGTGCATGCTCAAGTGATAAAACTTGGGTTCGCCCAGGACTCGTATTGTCAGAACAATTTGATTCATATGTATGTGAGATTCAATTCATTGGAGGAGGCGAAAAGGGTGTTTGAGAATTTGGAAAAGAAGGACGATGTTTCTTGGACTACGATGATCAGTGGTTATTCGCATTGGGGATGTGTTGATGAAGCTTTGGGTGTTTTCGAGTTGATGCCTGTAAAATTCAACAGCATGGAATGCTGTGATTGCAGCTCATGTGCAGAACAATAGGTTTCGTGATGCCTTTAATCTGTTTGATAGAATGCGTGGAGGAAATGTGGCAATGGATAACTTCGTGGCTGCTAGTATGCTAGCTGCTTGTACAGGACTTGGTGCATTGGAGCAAGGTGAGTGGATATACGAGTATATTAAGAGCAGCGCAGTCAAAGTGGATCCAAAGTTGGCAACAACGATAATTGATATGTACTGCAAATGTGGACGTCTAGACAAGGCGTTTGAGGTATTTGATGGATTGTCTAGGAAAGGGGTTTCATCTTGGAATTGTATGATCGGAGGTTTTGCAATGCACGGTAAAGGCAAAGCTGCAATCGAGCTTCTGAAGAAAATGGAGGAAGAAGCTCTGGTGAAACCCGATTACGTAACATTTGTGAATGTTCTTGCTGCTTGTGCACATTCAGGTTTAGTAGAAGAAGGAATGTATTATTTTTCTTACATGACTAGAGTTTATGGGATTGATCCAAGAATGGAGCATTATGGATGTTTGGTGGATTTGTTGGGAAGAGCTGGATTGTTAGACGAGGCGAAAGAAGTCATAAATGACATGCCGATGAAAGCTGATGTTGGTGTTCTGGGAGCTTTTGTTGGAGCTTGCAGAATCCATGGGAACATAGATATGGCAGAGGAGATAGGGAAGCAGGTGATAGAGCTAGAGCCAAGTAACAGTGGGCGCTACGTCTTGTTGGCGAATCTATACGCGAAAGCTGGAAAATGGGAAGACGTTGCGAATATAAGGAAGTTGATGAATGATAGAGGAGTTAACAAGGTAGCTGGTTGTTCCATGATTGAATTGGAAGGTAGTGTGAGTGAGTTTGTTGCAGGTGGAAGGAACCATCCAGAGGCTAAAGAGATATATGGTAAAGTTGAAGAAATGCTGGTTAATATTAAAGGTTTAGGGTATGTGCCAGATAGTGATGGGATGTTATATGGTATCTGTGAAGAAGAAGCAGAGAATCCATTGCTGTATCATAGTGAGAAGCTAGCTATTGCTTTTGGTCTGTTGAAGACTAAAGCTGGTGAAACTATTCGTGTCACGAAGAACCTTCGTGTTTGTAAAGATTGCCATGAGGCCAGTAAGCTGATATCGAAGGTTTATGATCGAGAAATAATTGTGAGGGATAGGAATCGGTTTCATCATTTCAAAGGAGGAGTGTGTTCATGCAATGACTACTGGTAATAAATACCATAGATGACAAATATATACAAGCCTAGGTATCATAACTTTATGCATGCATTGCATACACACTCTTATTCAAAAGAAGAGTTGAAATAGTATTCTTTTGTTCTTTCTTATAAATGATAAACAATTGATGGAAGAATTCAGATCTCAAAACAAAGCTAAGTCTAAGCAAGTTCTCTGCCACGCTTTGCAGCAGCAACGACTGCATTCATCAAAATTCCACGAAAACCAGCCTTTTCGAGTTCATGAATCCCGGCAATGGTTGTACCACCAGGTGATGCCACGTCATCCTTTAGCTGACCAGGATGCTTACCCGTGCTTACCGCCATGGATGCTGCTCCCAATACCTATTATATCGGAGTGGAGCTTAGTACGTAATGAGAATCACATTGGATTACCACATTCTTTGATGAGAAATAGGCTTACAGTTTGAGAAGCTAAACCAAGTGCCAGGTCCCGAGGTAGGCCAGCAGCTACGCCTCCATCAGCTAAAGCTTCGATTGCCAGATAGATGTATGCCGGTCCACTACCACTGGGCATTCAACAAAACATTTTTGAATGCATATTTGAGCTCAATACTAGATATTCTTGAAATTGTACGATGCAAATGTATAAAGGGCGTTGGCAATCGTTTAGGTTTAAATATTGAATCATGAATCGAGCAGCGTACCTTAAGCCAGTAATTGCATCAAACAGTTTCTCATCAGCTGTCCATACTTTGCCGATTGCTCCGAATAGCTTAGCAATCAAATCACCGTCTTCCTTACTTGCTGCAGCCCCCAAACAAATAACTGTGCATTCATAATTTTCTTAGCATCACTTCCACAAGTGATGTATAGACTAATCAAGTTGGCAAAGCATTTTGTAAATATAGGACAGCATATTTACCAGATAATAGAAGTTACCAACGTAAGAATTACTACAAAATGATCCGTTTAAGAAAATATTGGGAAAAGGAAAAGAGAGGTTGAGAACAGTATACCAGATGCAGCAACACCAACGGTAGCTGGTGTGTTGGGCATTACTCTAATAAACCGGCTGTGTCCAGCCCACTCCTAAATAAATCAATTCCATATATCAGTGTAATGATGACTTGCCCAGGGGAAAACAGACCAACTAATACCCACATTTTGGATAAAAACAACTCATTGGTATGTGCTAAAGCTTAGCCTATGAATACAAAAACACGTTGCCTCAGCAGTAAAATTTGATATGTACTGAACGAACCTGCAAATCCTTTAGCTTTACTCCAGCTACAACAGACACTAACAACTGCTTCTCTGAAAGAAGAGGTCGTAACTGCAGCACCACATCTTTAACTACATATTTGAACGCAAGAAGATAATAAACGAGTTTTATCAGTGCCCATTATATTCTAAATATTAGGTGGAATGATTAAAGTAAATTTATTCCCGAATGAAAGCACAATATGCTAAATATCTTTTCCTGTGCTTTCACCAAATGCTTCATATGCTCTGGCTATTACAGTAGACCAGCATAAACTGATCTAAATATATAGTTATTATATATCAAAAATTGGGTTTCATGTTAGACAATTCTTTTACCTTAATGATGAGAAAATTCAATTATCAGTAATGAGAAAAATTGCATATGCTAGTATTGCAAGTCTAACACATGATAGCAACTATGGAGTTTTATAACTAGCTTGAATTTATAGTAAACAGTGTGCTAATAAAGGATGGTGAAGATGCAAAAATAACCAGGCTACCAGGAAAAGAACTTACCAACTTGAGGTTTCACAGAGAATACAACCACATCACTATCTTGGACTACCTGCACTTCAGATACATCGAAAAGGAAAATAATTACTTTCATAACTCAACGAGTTATGTTCAGAAAAACTACTAACATACAAAGAGAGACATCAAGCACAAAGAAAACCTGAGTATTTTTATCAAAGACTTTCACACCAAATGATTCAAAGGCAGTACGGCGAGCAGTGCCAAGATGTGCAGTTCGAATTTGGGAAGCAGGCAGCACCCTGATTGGACGACTCCTCTAGCAATGCTCTCAGCCATTTTTCCAGCCCCGATAAAACCAATCTTGTAGGATTCAGTAGGAATTGGTGTAAGACTGGCCATTCTGTGGATATAGCTAATATCAGAAAATAACCAACCTAAAATGCTCAGAAATAGTAAAGCCGTGATCGCCATGTTGGTGTTAAAGCAAGAATAAAGGTGAGATAACATATACAAACATCAAAACTTATGCATCCACCTAAACCAAGAAAGAATCAAAAGCATATCGAAAAAACAAGTTGTTTGTTACACTGTTAACCATCAAATTATCCAAAGAGTGAACCAATGACAGAATCATGTGACAGAGGATAAGACTATGTAACTAAATGCATCTAATTGTTCATATGATCCTAATTTCTTTCTGCGCCGAACACTTATAGTTGAAAACACAAGTTTCTCAGTTTCTACGTCAATACCCATACCTTCATCATTTTTACACGAAACCACTCGTAAATCTACACTAAAAATCAATCTTGAACAGAATATGACAAAAAGGACAATATGAATAGAACAAGGTACCACGTTATCTGCACTATGTACAACAAATTCAACGTAAACCAATGTGCTTCAAGCTTATACTTCCCACTGGACAAAAGATGAACAATATACAAAAAGTCTTGTATCAAACAAATCCTAAATGTTACTATGCCCAAATTGCAGCAATACCTCATAACATATAATGGATGAAAACCAAAATAAAATTGAAATTAAGAATTGATACCCTTCTTAGTTCTATACGTATGTGCAGCTTGTCAACGCCGGAACTGGCCGGCTGTACAGCGGCGAAGGCGGCGGCAGCACGTGAGCGGGAAGGAGTGGCTTCTCAGTGTAGTGTGAACACACTTGTATAATGGTTGAGGTTAAAAATCGCAAGTGTGCGAGAAAATAATTTTATAAAAAAATCAGATCTTATAAATTAGGCAGATATTTGTTAATTAATGCATAATATTTTTACCTAAACTAATATTATACAATATTCTTAACTAAATCAATACTTATATAATTAGTCTGATATTGTTAACTAAACTAATACTATATAACGCAAAACAATATTATCTTTAACCAAACTAATCTTATACAATCACGAAATAATATTACATCAGAACCAAACTAACACTATATATAGTATCTAAAATAATCTTATATTGTAGCAAAAC
The DNA here is from genome assembly GCA_030762865.1 of Paraleonurus japonicus. NCBI lineage: Eukaryota > Viridiplantae > Streptophyta > Magnoliopsida > Lamiales > Lamiaceae > Paraleonurus > Paraleonurus japonicus. The sequence goes on from CM061058.1 coordinate 48,113,234, forward strand.
GTTGTGCACACAATTTTTATTGTACATATGCACACAAATACTACTCTATAAATTATTATATGGACCCGGTAATATACACTCTAATATTAATAGATACACATAAATAATATTTTAATTTTAATATAATTATGAAATGACACATATACCTTTATTGATTAAAAATATAAACAATTAATACTCTACTTCATAGTTCATATATCAACCCTCTCAAGCTCGACACCGATTAAAAAAACAAAATAATAAGAAAACCCTCTCAAGCTCGACATCGTGTGCTTCAAATATTTTACTTCTAAAAAGGATGTTTTTCTTAACAAAATTCTCATTATTCTTACAATCTTATAATTAATTTTGTGCTTTCAAATACTTTAATTTTTATGTTTAACAAAATTTTAATATATTATATGTTTAAGGATATTCCCACGTACTTTCTCCGTCCAAACTCTTATCCCTTTTTAAATATCAATTTCTACAAATTAGTTCAAATTTGTCTTATTTATTTCAATAATGCCCTTAATAAATTATTGATAATGATTATCTTGTATCCATAAATTTAAGGTGCCGCTTGGTTTGTTATAAGAAATGAAAAAAGAATGATAATCATATTAATGAAGAATGAAATGAATATGATCCTTAAAATTGTATTGTTTGATTAATTATGAGGATTACTATCATAATCATTTATTTCATTTGATTTGACAAAATTCTTTAGGAAAAGTCATGGTTAAGCAATAGAGATGTGTAATAAAAGTCATAGTTTATGAAAAGATGAGGAATTGAGGGATTCCTCAATATTAAGATTTCAAATTATTTTTAGCACTAATCAAATGTATCAATCAAACACCTTATTTTCATTCCTTTTCAATTGCTTAATTTTAAAGTTGTGTACCAAATACTCCCTAAGTGTATTTTTTTTTTTGGAAAGTACCCCTACGTGTATTAAATAAGGGTATATGTGTGTGTGTGTGTGTTTTTTTTTTTGATCGGTAAATGTTAGTTGTTAGTGGTTAAAAGTTAGAAGTTAGTTCGCCAAGTCTCCTTACCATTCCAAATACTCCAAGTCTCCTTATACCTCCCACTCCATTCGTTTCCAAAGGAAATCGAACACTCTCCCACTTAAGTGAGGAGCCCGGTGGCCAAGTAGACTAAACCCCCTTATATATGTGTGTTTTTAATAACCTAATAAATAAAAATATTAATTTATATTAATAAATAAAATGAAATATTTATATTGGGAAGTGGAGAGAGTGACATTGAGCCTAGGTTACCTTTTCCCATAAGATGCAGATATTAATGAGTTTTTCGGATTGGATATTTGTACGACGCGTGATCCCCTTCCCTATTTATTTTCTTAATCCTGGAAAATAAAATATTTGCTTTCTTAATATCTCAGTACTTTTTTCTTATTTGTGTTCTTATCATAACAGTAGTTATTGGTACGTATCATGTGGTCATATTTCAGGTATTAATGAAATATATGCATGGAAAGTAAGATTCTCATGTTGAAAAAATAAAAAATCAAAACAAGAAGAGTCGATATTTTGTGCACCCATTATATTGTGTAGTTAAATTACATTTAATTAAAAACATGAAATGAATTGTATAGACTAATATAATGATTATTATTCCAAATTGAAAATTATTGTTTTTTTTTCATTTGAAAGAGTAAATTTATAATTTTGGTTTGTATTTGAAATCGTAATCAGGACGGAATATGATTTAGAAGAAGATTATGACAAACATTACCTATCATGAATGTAGTTGCCCCGCCACTGCACTGCTGTTTTTTTCTTTTTTTTTTAATTAGTTGTTTTCCAAACATTGTGGCTGATTTTTTTTTTTTGGTTATTTTGGTTGAACATTATTGAGTTGGTATAAATTAGGGTTTGAGTAAGTATGGTTTGAATTTGGTTTTAAGTGGTAAAAGATAATATTGTATTTTCATAATTAGATTAAAAAAATAAAAATATGAAGTGAGTGTAGTTACTAGTTTTGTGGTGGGGATAACTTAGATGCCAAATTGTCAATTGGATTCATCCGGCCTGCTTAACCCTTATGGCCCATAAGCCATTGTATATACCTTCACGACGCCCATTCCGAAGCCCAACTAAGGTAGTAAAATATGACGGTAATACATCCGGTAAATCGAGGCCCAGTGGGTCAAATGATAGGGGAAGAAGAGGCCCAATTATATTCAAGTCAGAATAAGACTACAGTTAAATCTCCATTAATTAATAAATTTTTAAAATAATAATATTTTTTGATTCCGACTTGGTTAATTAAAAAAATTTATCAAAAAACCTTATAAATTAGTGGACTCATTAATATCATAAATTAATATTTTTTCAAATTACAAGAATAAATAGGACAATTTAGTAAAATAAAAATGTATGGTGGTTGATTGCTTTTTGTTAAACTTCAAATTTACTTGCATCTAATCTATTATTATAAGTGTTTCCTTTCTAGTATCCGGTTCTAAAGATATTGTATTTTCCTCGTCGTCATCCTCCATATTATTCTCGAAGATGGTTGTTAAATGTTATTATGTCATGTATGATAAATATATTTATTATACTAATAATTCAATGAATATTTATAAAAATATTTTTTTAATTATCATACCGGAAAAATAATTTTAAAATTAATAATTATTAATTTAAAGATAATTAATATTTTTATAAAATAATTTATAGAGGTTTTACTCTATGCACAACCTCTATCTCGTTTCATTCGGATCAATGCATCTGGCTAATTTTTATGCACTGTATGCTACTAGCTAATAATATTAATTTTTAAAATATAATATTATTTTTATATAAAAGCAATAATAATAGTAATATACAACATATCAGGTGCGTATAATATTTTGCATACCCAAATAGAGATATAAAATGTAAATATTTCTAACGACCGTCACCCTCACAATATATTGTCAAATTACTCCTTAATACTTCATCCATCACACTTTTTCTTAAACTGTGTGCTTTAAAATTGAGCAAATTTTTACACGAGAACTTCAATCAAGATAATTATCCCTAGTTTAGGAGCTTTAAGATTATTCTTGATTTCAAATAAAATAAAATAAAATGCAGGAGAAGAAGAGTGATACTCTTTGATATCCTAGAGTCGGAAAAGTAAAAAAAAAAGGGCAGAAGATCAAGTTTTGGTGGTGCGTGGAAACATAGGAAGAAGATTCCAAATCGTTCTCTTCTTCCCCGGGTACGCAAAACACTATAAATAGGTGAGACTCATCAATCCCAGAAAAGAGAGAGAAGATGTCAGATTTGTTTGTGAAACAAGCTAAGCAGTATTCAGAGGGTAGGCCTAATTACCCTCAACAGATCTTCAACTTCATTGCCTCCAAAACGCCCTCCCATGACCTTGCTTGGGATGTCGGCACCGGGAACGGCCAAGCCGCCCAATCGGTTAGTCTCTCTCCTGGCCCTGGCCTTTTAATTGAAAAAGGATTTCTCATCATTATTAATGTTTTATTCAGTTGGCCAAGATTTACAAGAATGTAATAGCCACGGACACGAGCCCAAAGCAACTCGAGTTTGCAGAAAAGGCACCAAACGTAACATACCACTGCACTCCTTCAACCATGTCCATGGATGAACTCCAAACCCTAATCGGATCGGAATCGAGCTTCGATTTGATCGCCACAGCTCAAGCTATGCACTGGTTCCATCTCCCAACGTTCTACCAACAGGTCAAATGGCTTCTGAAGAAACCTAATGGAGTCATCGCTGCATGGTGTTACACTACACCACAAGTTAATCCTGCCGTTGATTCGGTGTTCCAAAGATTTTACACAGTTGATACCGGCCCGTTTTGGGACCCAGCTCGTAAGTTGGTGGATCAGAAATACGAAACCATTGATTTCCCGTTTGAGGCCGTGGATGGAGTGGAGAATACGGGGCCTTTTCAATTTGATACAGAGAAAGTGATGGATTTTGAGGGGTATTTGACGTATCTAAGATCATGGTCTGCTTATCAAGCTGCTAAAGAGAAGGGTTTGGAGTTGCTGGGAGATGATGTGGTTGAAGGTTTCAACAAGGCTTGGGATGAAGATGGTGTAAGATCAAAGACTGTTACTTTCCCTGTTTATTTGAGGATTGGGAAAGTTGGTTCCTCAAATTGATCAGAGATGTTTAAGATGCATGGATTGAATTCATAAAGAAACAGATATCAAGGCAGGATGCCTAACCTTATTTCCGTTGTTGCAATAAAGTTGTACTGTAATGATTGAGGATTTCTGGAATTACAATAAAATCTGATTTTTCTATCTAATTTCTGTAATGACAAGATGCAACTAGTTGCTCTTCTTACCTGCTATTCTTGTTTAGCTTAACGTAGTTGTTGAGCTCTCCAAGCTTGTATATGATATCATTCATCTTGAACTTGAGCCCAGTGTCTGAGCTTGTTACTTGATTTGAGCCCGGAAGCTCAAATCAAGTAACACATTCATCAAGCCTCCCATCTTTGGGGCTCTATGTCTATGTTTAGCCCTAAAACAGATAAAATATGGTATGTAAGAATATGCTTGTTCTGATCACGGACACAGGATAAACAAGGTTAAGTTGAACAATGATTCAAACTTTAGTTGCAAAGTAGAATACTTGTTTTACTTTTACATGGATGTTCTAACAAGTTCACGAATTATCAAGGCAACTCTTCACAAAACACAAATCTGTTCTGGAAACTTCATTCACGATGGCTAAAGCATCAAGACAATGCAGAAGATTCATAGATGCATACAACATATCAATTCTACAAAAAAAAATGAAAAAAATTATAACTATTCAAGCCCAGAACAAACTCATCAAACTATCACTCGGAAGAAGCAAGTGCAGACTGCAACACATCTTCAAGGTACTTCTCAGCAGCAGCATACTGCCTCTTCTTATCCTCAATTGCCAATGCTGCCAAAGCCTTGTCCTGAAGGATATGCAAGTGTCAAAATTATCTCCAATACGTAAAAATAATGAAACAAAAACTTTCGGTTTACTAAAGAGAAAGGAAAACTACAGGAGGAAGGTCTTGGTAGCTTCTCAAGGTATCGAGGATTGGCTTGGTTTCCTTCTCCAGATCCTTCCTGTGCTCTGCCATTTCTACCAGCACTCCATGACTAATCTCAGGGCTATAGCCAACTCGATTGAGCATTGCCTGTGATGATATTGTTATAATAATTTTCCTCCTTATAACAGGCAAATATTTTTGAAAAATCATGATTAAAAGAAATATACAAGATGTTTGATAACATAATATATTACCTTATAATTAGAATACTGCTGCAGATACTGCCTTTCTTTGGATTCCATTATTGCCAAGTTTGTTTTCCAGTGTTCCATTTGAGCTTCACAAGGAGGTATATCATCTTCTAATTGTGAAAGTGTTCTGATATTTACAAGGACATTGTGCATGTTAATCAAAGTTTAACACTCTTGACAAAGAGGAAAAAATATATTGTATTTGCAAATGAGAAAATAACAACTCATAGATCCACCTTTTTAAGTAAGTTAATCTTGCAATTGCCTTTCGAGTATAGTCAAGAAGTTCTTTAGACTCCTGCTGCACTTTAGCCCTCTTCTCTTCTACTGCAGTTTTCCTCAGAGATAGATCTGCCATTGCTACAAGAAAACTAAAACATTTTTCCTTGTAAGCTGAACGCAACTCCCTATGTATGTGTATATAAACATAAGAAAGACAAGACACACCTACTCAATTCAGTATCCCTGATGTTCAACAAATTTGCCACATTGGCAACAACTTGTGAAGATGATACCACATTAGGTGGTAGACTTTCTTGCACCAATCCCACATGCTCTAGTATCTCTCTTATCCGAGCAGCTGTGGTCATAAAAATTGCAAAACCCCAAAACAAACTCAATGAGAATCTACAAACAAAGTTCTCAGTAAAGCCACACCAAATGGACTGACAACCTGAAGGTGACATAGGGATTTTAACACTCATTAATGAAATAAAATGTCTAATCATTATTTTCACAATAAGAACAAGCTGCAAATGAGAACCAAAATAGCTCAATAGAAAAGTAACCACAAAAGAAAGACGAGGCAGATATTAGACAAATGCACATCTGTAAATATTCGAAAAGAAAGTGAGACCTTGTGATCGATATTCTGCAGCTTTCTGACGAAAATCATTTGCCACAATGGTGGCAGCCTGAGTCTTGGCTTGGGAGAGGGTAGCAACATTGTGTAAGTGAGCAATGCTCCGAGAAGTGTACTCAAAATCTGGAACATCTTTCCCAGCTACATCAAATTGAGAAACAAGCCATGCTTTCACTTCTGCAATTCGATTAGCATCAAAGACACTGTTACCACTGCTTTTGGAATGTTCAGATGATGACACTGACAGAGAAGGAGAAGGAGGACCGGATCCCCCAAATTCTCACTCATCCTTCGGTCTTCCTTTGTTTCTAACTTTTACATATAGTCAAAACCTTCACCCACGAAACAAAATAGATGTACATAAGCAATTGCATACATTCTTCCTCTCAACGCCTATCCTTCCTTTCAATTTTTCTAATCCTAACAGAAGCTAAAAATAATTTGAAGTCTTCTTCGAATCATAATACAAGACAATCAAACTAAATTACAAGCAAAAGACAAAATACGGAAATGCATCCTAAACTGAACCTTTTTCAAATGGGGTCTGAAATTGAACTGGGAATAAATAATCGAGCATAAAATTAAAGGCAATGCAAGTAAATGATACGAGCTTGGACTTGAAATGCATCTAGAGAATTGAAAAGTGCATTAAAATTAGGTTTAACCAGGAAATTTCGGGAGAAAAACGAAGAATCGGAGCTTGTCCCCGAATTAGATTCGATATTAAAACATGAAAATTGCAGCGTAATCTTGAAAATTAAACCTCAATTCGAACAACATGACAATAACAACTTAAACTGAGACAAAATAGAAATTGTGCGAGTGTGGCTGCGCGTGTACAGAGAGAGAGACCTGGAAATGGAGGAGCCACGGAGATGTTGTATCGCCGGCATGAGACGTGGTACGGTCAATTTGTCCGTCGTCGATGGTTTTCTTTAATTTGAAAATGTTCAAAGTAGCTTTTGCACCCTTCAATTTAGAAATGGATCTGCGTACAGCGCACCAAGTAAAAGCATAAAACAGGATGTACAAATACAATGGGATTGGGAGGGAGCATTCGTACCCTAATCAATGATCAATGTTTGGTTGAGTAAACTCACTAACGCAACTGACTAAAAAGAAAATTCACTCATTATTTTATTACGTTTTTATTTTTCTAAAATTTATAGTACAAAGAAATAGGGAAATATCCTAAATATAACTATATAAAAGAAAAAAAAGTAAAAAAATCAATTATAAATGATAATTAATTATGTACAATGAAAATTGATTCCAAATGAAGAAAAATTGCCCACTTGTACGGTGCTCATTTCAAATAATTACACGACTATAATATATTTATAAATCAATTTTACTGTAAAATTTATTTATATTTTAATTTATTTTTATTATTTAATGCAACATGATATGGATTTTAATGAGAATGATGTTTATTAATATTAAAAGGTGTAAAATTGAGGGTAAATAGATGATTTCTACTTTATTGGAGGAAATTTGCTTTGATTTGAGAGAGTAGAGTGTGTAATTGAATTTATTGAGATGTAAAAAAATGTTTGGAAGAGTTTATTTTGAGAGGATATAGTTATTTTTTTTTTTGCTATTTTTATTTTTAATTTTGAATAATTTAAAATGAGATGGGGTAATATTATAAAATAGCACAATAAAGTTAATTTATAAGAGACTTACTTTTATGCATTTTCTAAACACTACTTTTTAGTAAGCCCAACTCGGTCTAAGATATTTAGACTAGTTGTTACTGATAGAAATGAGATGGATAATTAGGCAACAAACCAACCCTGATTGGGTTTTATATGATCAAGACAAGAGAAAAGCATGGTTGGGAGGGACAGGTGACAAAAAAATCCTCTTCTCTCTTGTTTGTTTCGCCTTTGAAAAGCATTTATTAACAGGTGCACTTAAATGCCAGGTCCAGGATGGTGAAGCTAAACTGGACATTGAAATCCATACCTAGCTACTTTATATTGTTGGAAGCACAATCTTGTCCACCACTATAGGTGACAAAGTTTGGGTTATGTACCTAGCTCTAATTATTCGAAAATTTTGAGGGGTGCATATATAATAATGCCTTGACACTTTTGCTTTGATTTAATCTGATCGCAACACATTATCAGTTTTGCTAGGTAAACATAATGGTCCAACTTGAAAAACGATGTCCCTTTAAGTCTGCAGGTTGGGTTGATTGGTCATGTCCTTATGCAAATTAAATATCACGCATACTGTTATCCTGGGAAGGACGGGAGGACAAGATGCATGTTGATAGTGAGTGAGTGAATGGGTCATTTCCATATTGTGGAGGAGGATATCAAGTACGTGGTACTTAAGAATCCATCAAATAATCACTCACAAATTTATTGTCATAATGCAATAGCTCGTAAACCACACGAGAGAGGTAATCAATCTACCTTAGAAATTGAGAGATCACTTTTATCTTAAAACAAATTAATTTTTTTGAAACAAAATATAGGGAGAGAGTTTTGAGTGATACCGCTCTATCCAGTAATTGTATCATTCATAGCAAACTCCACGTATTTTACTTGAGAGTTTCTCATTCATAGCCGAGAATTGATGACAATGTTGTCAATGAAAATCGATAAGTCATTTTAATACAAAACATTATCATTTTCAAATTAAGAAGTGATACATACATTTTAAATGAAAATGATATATTTTCAGCAAATATCCTCAAATTCGTATTAAACCATTAAAACATACGGTTTCGTGCACTAAACAATCCATTTCGTGAAACCAGAAAACGGAAACAACACAAATAGCAGATTTTTTAAAAACCATATGAACACAGTAGTCATATTCCTCAAAATTCCACTAAATATTTATTCCGATTAACCCTTACCCTACCTTCTTCTTTCTTCTTTCATTTAGGTATTTTATCAAACACATTATCTGCGTTGATTTTCAACATCCCAACTCGACCATCTCACGTCCCTCTGCAGTCAATTCATGAGCATTATTCTTCAACGCAATCGCACCTATCTGAACAAGAAGAGGGAGGCGCAGCGTTCTGTTTAGTCACTGTAACATTCCCGGATTTGGAGTCAGGTCTTATTTCGGCAACACCGGTAACTTATGTTTCAACATCACTTACAAATTCTTACGGGCGACCAAATCAGGAATTGTCACCAGCGAGTAAACATAACGCTGCGCTTCCCTCTTCTTTCTCTCTCTGCTTCTTGATTGATATTCCATTTTGGAAATCACTCTATTCCTTGAAACCTCGGGAATATTGTCCAAATAGGAGCAATAATATTGATGGTTATGATCTGACTGCAAAGGGACATGAGATGATCGAATTGGGCGGGCCTTTAGAGGTGTTAAAAAAATCAACGCACATAATGTGTTTGACAGAATATCTAAACGAAAGAAGAAGAGTTTATCGAAATGAATATTTTGTGGAATTTTGAAGAAAATGATTATTGATTACTGTATTCACTTAATACCATTTGTTTTCCAATAAATCAGCTATTTGTGTTGTTTTTGTTTTCAAATACGATATCTAGGATATTCGTGGAAAACATCAATTTTTAATTTAAAAATATCAATTTTATAAAAGTGATAAAAGTTTAATTGAAAAGTGTATATTACTTTTCACTTAAAAATATTATACTATAACTTTTCAAATTTCAACTAATGAGTGGAATTTTCTATAAATTAGAGAATCTCTCAAAATAGTCATACTGGCTATTGTTTGGACAATTGACTAAATAAAGCTTTGTTGCATGAAATGAGATACTTGAAACGGTAAACTTTCTCAAATAATTAAAGAGCATCATTTTGTGTTAGGATAAAAGAAATCTATTAAATTCTAAGGTAAATTCGATGACCTCTCTCGTGTAGCTTGCGGGCTATTGCATGACGACAAAGTTTTTTTTTTTTTATCGATAAATGTTAGTGGTTAGAAGTTTACTTCAATACGTCCCTACGAATAGCAATAGTAAATTTCCTATAAAAAAATTAAATACTAATACATCAAATTTGGACTCCAATAGCAAATAAAGTTACTTTCTAAGACACCAACTTAACATCAAAATTATAAAATAATATTTTTTATTTAGATTTCTTATTATCAATCAATTTTACTTTTATTTTTAAAAAAATGTTTCGCATTCAAATTGGAAAGAAAATGAACGTCGTCCAACCAAAAGTATATGTATCATTTAACAACATCGAACAAATAGTTGTAGGAATACATCACACAACATCAAAATTAAAGTCGATGATTCAAAGAGTTTGAGATCCATCATCTCAATATTGCGAAGTGAACAAATTAATAACATGCGATATCAATATGAAACTTATATTGAAAAGATTCATATCGATCTATAATTCATTGATAATTTTGAAAATATATCCATCACTCACACTTTATAAAAAAATTATCACCATAGAATTTAGGAATATATATATATATATATATATATATATATATATATATATATATCTACCTAAAGTTTTTTTACAGGATATCTACCTGAAGTTCAATGGAGGCAAAGGTGTCGAAAATATCTTATCGGAAGTGGCGGCGCATCAATTCTAATTTGTGGTGCTTGTTTACCCTAGAAGCATTAAAAGAAATATTTTAGCACATTATGAAATCATGTCACATGACTTTGGCTTTTATAGACAGGCCATCAACTCAACCTACCAATTATTTTCATACACGTCTACTATACCATAAACAATCTCCACGTGGCACTTTGACATGTGCTCATATACCATTCATACACGCCTACAATATCATACAACAATCTCCCGTAACACTTAAATGGACACGTGATTCTATATTGACCAATGTCCACACATGCTTAATTATAATGCAATACAGTAATTTTCAGTTGGCACTTTTACACCTCGTATATCGTCCTTACACACCTCACAATATTATACAACAATATTCATTTGCCACTTTGACATATGCTTGTATAAACCATGCGCACCTATAATACCATAAAATAATCTTCATGTGACACATAGACACATGCTTGTATATTGTGTATATTTGAAACAATAAATAATAATAAAAAAAAACACATACCATTTGGGTGGGTCAAAAAAGCAAATACCTTGAGGGCACGGTTCAAAGTCGCCAGATTGCAACAGGATGATTTGAGCATGATTCGATATTCATGAATGGTGTGGCCTCGTTGGATGTGGATATGGAAATGAAACATGAAATCCCAAAAATGACAACATAACATTATCTACACCATCTGAATCTGAAGTTATATACTGCATGTATACATATATTCATAAATATTCTCCTATTCAAATCCTGATATTTTTACATCAGGTCTCAATTTAGGTGTTCGATTCATAAATATCCATTTCAGATTCTTTTTTTTTTTTTTCCCAATTCAATATTTAGAGAATGCCTCTTTTTTCTTTCAATAAAACGACAATAAAAAACGGTGTACGCCTCTAACTTTTTACATCTTGAATGACTTTAATTAATTGAGAAATGATTTTTTCATAGAACTTGCATTTCAAAAAATAAATAAACCAGACTATTTGAATTGAGAAAAAATAATAAGTAAACCAGACTTTGAATTAAAATATAAAAAAAAATTAAATTCATACTTTTTTAATGAAAACATATATACATTGACAAATGACGAAGTGGTATAAATTTCAAGTGATTAGAGCTCCACTACGTATGGTCCAAAGGTCATAGTTCAAGTCACACTTTGGCCGATAGAAAAATATATAGATTGACAAATTTAGGTCTTATTATGATATTCTCCTAATATGGAAATTCCGGAAGAAAAAAAAACATATATTGGGCCAAACCCATGTAACTAATAAATAAGTTCAACTCGTTGATTTTGTAAAATGGAATTGAAACAATTAAGGAACAACATTAGTGTTTTTATTTTTTTCTAAAAAAATGCAGAACAACATTAATCTATTTTAGAACAAAAGAAACCATTCAAATACAAACCATTCAAATACAAAGGTAAATTGATTACATCTCGTGTGATTTGCTAATTATTACAGGGATTAAATTTTAAGCGATTTAATGTCATAACTATATTTTGAAATGATTTAGTTTCACAACTATTTGAATAGTTTAAACTAGATGAGCTCCCGCGTATTACGCGGTATTTTCGTTAAATAACCTTTATAATATAATATATTATATATATAATATTTTCAAATAATAATATATATATTAAAATAATGTATATGTATAAAAAAATTATAATTATAATATTAAATTTAAATAATGGTAATATTAATTGTATGACAATTCATGTTAGGAATTAGAATTATTATAATTATGTGAAAGAATTTACTATAGGATTTGTTTTAAAATTATTTTACAATTAATAAAAAAGAAGGCGATTAATAGAATTTTTTTATATAATTGATGCATATATATTACTACTGAATAATATATATATATATATATATATATATCGTATATTTACAATAAATATCATATATGATTATATTAAGCTTTTTTTTTTTTTATAAAAGTTGATACAACCACAATTTTTCTTACATACATTTATAGGCTTAAGTTAAATATAATTTTATGTTTTAAAAATTGTCATATGATAACACTTTTTAGATATAAAATAAATATTTAAAAATTTATATATTAACTTATTTATTAAAAAATATACATATTGTGCAAGAGGTCTAAGGTTCAAACCTCCTTAGAAATATATTTTTAATTAATTCCTATATTAAAATGTCACATGGATGTCATATATTAATTACAAATCAATAGGAAAATGACACATAGATTATTAACATATATATACATTTAATAAGAATGTGACACCTCACCTAAGCAAAAACAAACTCCCTATTAGTAATATAGGGATTTAGTCTTATCACTATTTTTTGGAATGATTTAGTCTTACAATTATTTGAATTGCTCAATTTTGGAATGACATATGGATCCCGTGTTTTGTATTTTTTTACTTTTTCTTTTTAATTATATAACGATGTGTATTTAATTTAATTGTTAGGTTTGTAAAAATAATTTTCATTTCATCGCTGAAACACAAACTTCACAAGGATGCCCCAATTTAAAATGGAATGTGAGTGACACACTCAAGAAACATCATCGTTTTGGATTATTTACTGGAACCATGGAACTAAAATTGAACAATTCAAGTAGTTATGAAACTAAATCATTCCAAAAAATGGTTATGGAACAAAAATTGAACAATTCAATTAATTATAGAACTAAATCGTTCCAAAAAATAATTATAAGATTAAATAAAAGAACTGCAAAATTATCTCATTATTACATGATAAGAAAGGTTACTCCAATACGCATTTATTGTATACAAATTTTAGATTTTCACGTTTTTATGTCTTGATTAAATTTATTCATTTATAAACATAAAAAATTGTATTCATACACGCTTGAACAAATGATTTTTAATAATTAGAATAACAAAAGTTAAAAAAAAAAACATAACGAGAATCTAGGAACGTCCTCCACGTCTATTGTTGTGTTTTGATCCTCAACTATGAGACTTGTTTGAAACATCAATTTGTGTTTCAACCTCCGGCTCTATATTCGAGGTTGTTGCTGCCCTATCTTCATGTGGAGCCTCAACACCCGAATTGTTATAGTTGCACGGGATCAAGACATTTGAACCATCTGCACAACCTGAACCACCATCATTCGGAACTGAACCACCTACACCATGTGGATACTGGAACATAGATGATCCCATGTTTGGATTGAAGGGAGCAGGATAGGAGGAGGTCGAGTTGCCCACCCAATGGGGGTCACCAGAATTTGGGAAACTCGTCATGTCGAATCCACTTGGGATGGTGAATCCAACACTTTGGCCACCCTGTCGATAAAGGTTTGGCTCCTGCTGTATGTTGGTCGAACCCTCCAAACTTGTAGCATCTTTAAGTCGGGATTGAAAGATAGATCTGAATCCCAACACGTCTTGTTGCAGCTGGTTCAGCTCCTCGTAGCTCATCTTGCTGATGTTTGGTTTGAACGTACGATTGAGTTCCATGTTACGTTGTCTCTCGCGCTCCAGAAGCCCCTCTTTATAGACGAGCTCCTGGTTGAGTTGACGATTGCTTGCTTCGTGATGAGCAGCAAGCAACGGGTTGGCTGGTGGTGTAGGCCCAACATTAGTGTTTAGAAACCTATTTGCAATGGTTTCTACGTCGGGAGTGGCCATATGAATGGGCCTTATTGCCCATGAGAGAAGACCACGGAGCGCTCTCTGCACCACAAAGGGTCTTGAGTTCATGGCCTTTTGAAAAGGCCAGCACGTCGCTTAGAGAACGTGACTTGGAGATTTTTCTCGTTCTCTATCTTCTCCATGCGCAACTTTTGTCGACCCTTTCCTTTTCGTTGGTCATTTGGCCGAGAAGGGTTAGAATTGTTCTCATTTGAATTAATTCCATCTGAAGCATTCATTGTGAAAAATAAAAGTATGTGAGTATTTTTTTGTGAAATATATGAAAATGAGAAATCAAATTAAAATAAGAGAGCAAATTGAGTTGAATGAACAAATCATGACAAGAAGAGTTATTTATAGGAGAAAATGCATGTACATATAAAAAAATCCAGACTATCGTGTTAAATGCAATTAGCCTATGATTCAAATTTACTTATCAAAAATAATTTCCTACACGTATTGGACTCGACATATGACTATTGTTACTAAATCTTGATTATAAACACGGGTCGTTCCATTAAATACATCATCATTATACTTTTCTTTTAAATATACATGGAATATCACTATAAATGCACAACCATGACTTTTTAATCATAAACTGGAAAACGCGTTGTGGATATTCTAGCATTTAAGATAGATTTGTGCGAAATTAATTGTAAATAAATTTTAGGGGAGGATGGATTATATGTTTTTTTTTTGATTATATGTTGACCATGTAAAAGTAATTAGGGGAACTTAAAAATTGTATTACCCGCACCTTATTAATTGCTGAAAATGTAGGAAGAATTTCAAAAAAATGCTCAATTTGAGATCTAGTCGCGATTTAATTCAAATCATATAAGACAATAATAGAAAGCGATATACGACTCTAATTTTTGGGAAAATTACAAATAGGTCTAAAAAATTAGAAAAATTACAAACAGGTGTAATGTGCAAATTTTTGTGCTTACGTGCAAATTTTTACACCTAGTTGTAATAAAACTTACCTCTTTCTACTTTATTGTAAATGACCCTAATTTTTTTATTATTATTTTGTTTTGCTTTTAAGTAAGCAAGTTTTTAGCCAGACCTTGATTTAAGCATAAAAAAACACACAAAAAAAAAAAAACCCCAAATGTAAATCTTAAGGTATTAAGTAGTAAGTAAATTTTCTTTTCCATAAAAATATACTATCAGACTTTAAATTGAAAATGTAAAATAAAAATTTAATTCAAACTGAGACATTTTAACATAAAAACTTAATTTGATAAATCTGAGACTTATTAATTATTATGAAATTATCTTAATTAGGCCATTCTCCATGTAAAGGCTAACATAATTAGCTCATCTCGTTCATCATGAAAAATGGAATTGACATGATTTAAAAGGAAGAAACCTGGATTTTATTTCATATAATAATTAAGGGAAAGATAGATAAATTACCTTTCTCGTGTGGTTTACAGGCTATAACATGATAATAAATTTTCTTCCAGTACGCATCGTTGAATAGTCTGTAAAAAATATTAAATACTAATATGTCAAAATATAGACTCCAATAGCAAATAAAATTACTTCTACGACACCGGCATCAATGATAAGATAATGGAAACAAATAAATTATATTTTCTATCGGGTCATCAATTTTATTTTTATTTTCAAAACATTTTATAAACAAACTTAAAAGAAAATAAACGTCATAAAACAGAAAATCATCAATACTACATGTATCATTTAATAACATCTAGCAAATAGAAGTTGATGATTCATCGCTCGATATACTGCAATCTCAGTTGAAAATGAACAAATCATCAATATCAATTTTTATCTGAAAGATGCATGGTCACCAAATTTTAAAAAAGTGTTACCACTCAATTTGTAAAGATTTATGATCTAATAAATTCATCATAGAATTCAGGAAATATATCTACCTGAGGTTCAATGGAAGCAAAGGCATCAGAATCATTTGATATGAGATGGTGGCGCATGTCAATCATAAGGGTTGGCGGCGCTTGTAAACCCTAAAAGTATAAAAATAATATTTAGCACATTATAAAATTATGTTGCAAGAGTACGACTTTTATAGCCAGTCCAACGACTCGACCTACGTCATACGCACCTATTATGCTATACAACAATCTCCAAGTGGCATTTGGACACGTGTTTACATACAGTTCATACACGCCTACAATGTCATACAATAATCTCCATGCGTCACTTAAATTTACACGTGTTCTTATAACGTTTATATACACCTTCAATTCCATATTATAATCTCCAAGTGACACTTTTGACACGTGCTTGTATACCGTCCTTACACTGCCATACAACAATCTTCACGTGCCACTTTGACATGTGTATGTATACCGACCATGCACGTTTACAATACCATATAGTAATCTCCACGTGACACTTGAACACATAATTTTATTATATATAAATTTCAAACAATAAATCAATAGTTTTTCACCTACCGCCTCTCTTTGGTTGTCGATCTAACTTGAGCATTTTTCCAGCAATACCTAATATGTTAAGGTTTCACTCGCTACCAAAAAAATGTTAAAATTGATTGACCAACCAACCATATGTTAAGGTTTTACAATGGAAATGATCATATTTATATCATGTAACTTTATATGAATTCAGTTTTGGTTCTCTGTCTTTTTCATTTCTCAAATTTAATCCATTCGTGTTCAATTTGATCATTTTGTATCTAATTTTTGCACATTTTGATCAGAAAATTGTACAATTAAACATCGAAAATTGTTTATATATGTGTAAAAATCAAATTGGGATTCCGATCAAATTGATTACATGGACCGGAGAAAATATCTACATCATTTTTCACGTCAGCAAATTAAAATATATTTACAATAAAATCATATTAAAAATTGAATATTAAAGTAGAAATTTCAATTAAAAATCATAAAATTTTGTAAATTACATATTCTTTTAATTTAATTAATTCTTTAAATTCATAAAATATTTAGTTGATGTTTAGCTTATATAATTATTTTATAAAATTTACAGATTCTTATGGTTTTTTTAATTAAATTTTGTATTTGAATATTCAATTTTATATGATTTTATAATATATATATATATATATATATTAAAATTTGCTGACATGGCATGATGATGGAATTTTTGCACTATTTACCAGTCCACAACAATTTGACCGGACCCAATTTTGATTTTGATACGTAAGCAATTTTCAATATTTTTACGATTTCCAATCAAGAGGGACGAGATTTTGACAGAAAGGCCCAAATTTTTTGAACTTCCACGAAAGGCCCAAAATTTAGCATATTGAAAATAAAAATTGGTCTGGTGGATTGGACATGCTGGATTTAACATGATGAGCATACCAGTATTGGATTTATATGTAACTTTTACATGGATTACAATTATACTCTCAAATTGAAAAAAAATATATATATATATATATATATATATTATTTTTATATTTTGTTAAAAAGGGAAAATGAGTTTAATTGTACACTAAATATTAATTATAATTATAATTTATGTTTGTATTTTATTTTAACATCACATTATTATATCCTGATTAAATTCATTACAAACATAAAGCATTAAATTCAATACACACGCTGGCCAGGGTGAATAATTAATTTTTATTAATTAAATTAAAAAAGTAAAAACACAAAAAGGTAAATAGTAACAAAATCTAGGAGAGTCCTCCACCACCATTTTTGTGATCAGATTCTCCAACTCAACACTTTTTGAAACATCTTGTGTTTCACTTTTCGCCTCTCTGTATCCGAAGTTGTTGTCACCGTATTTCTAAACGGGGCCATGTCACCGGATTGTTGAAGTTGTACAGGTTCATCAAGATATTAGAACCACTTGCACCACATGAACCACCAACACATTGGTGGACCACCTGCACCATAAGGATACTTGGACCATGTATCCGGTGTTTGGATCAAAATGAGCATGATAGGAGGAGATCGAGCTGCCAGCCAAATGGGTTGGATCACCAACATATGGGTAACTTGGCATGTTGAATCCACTCGGGTTGGTGAATCCAACACTTGGGCCACCTTGCTGCTCAAGGTTTGGACCTGCAAGGCGTTGGTCGAACCACCCGAATTTATAGCATTTTTAAGTCGGGATTGAAACGCAGATTTGAATCCCAACACATCTTTGCGGCTGGTTGAGCTCCTCGTAGTTCATTTCGTTAATGCGTGGTTTGAACGAGTGGTTGAGTTCCTTGTTCCGTAGTCTCTCACGTACAAGGAGCCCTCTTTATGGACAAGCTCCTGGTTGAGTTGACGATTGCTTGCATCGTGATGAGCGGCAAGCAACGGGTTGGTCGGTGGTGTGGGCCCACCAATGGTGTTTAGAAACCTATTTGCAATGGTTTCTACGAGTGACCGTATGAATGGGCTTTATCGCCCGCCGAGAAGACCACCAGAGCGCTAGCACCACAAAGGGTCTTGAGTTCGGCCGGCCTTTTGAAAAGGCCAAAGACGTCTCTTAGAGAATCTTAGAGAACGTGACTTGGAGATTTTTCTCGTTCTCTATCTTCTCCATTTTCAACTTTTGACGACCCTTCCCCTTTTGCTGGTCGTTTGGCCAGGGAAGGTTTAGGGTTATTCTCCTTTGGATTAGTTCCATCTGAAGCATTCATGGTGAAAATTAAATTATGTAAGTATTTTTTTTTTTTTGAAATATTATATGAAAATGAGAAATTAAATTGAAATAAGAGTGAATTGAGTTGAGTGAACAAACCATGAAAAGAAGGGTTATTTATACAAGAAAATGCATGTACAAATTAATTTTTAGTCTATTGTATTAAATGAAATTTGTCAATGATTGAAATGAGTATACATAATCAGGTTAGATTATATAAGTTCTTATTTCCCAATTATTGTAAAGGCAAATTTACTTACCAAAAATTAATTACCTACTGTGTATTGGATTCGACATATGATTATTGTTACTAAACCTTGCGTGAAATATATATAACCACGGGTCGTTTCATTAAATATATCATCATTCTAGCTAATTAAATTTCTTATAAATATACATGGAATGTCATCATAAATACACAATCAAGATTTTTATCATAAAATAGAAAACACTCTGTGGATATTCCTACAATTATAATATATTTCGTCTGAGATTAATTGTAAATAAATTTAGGATGGTGTATTCTATGTTGACCTTGTATATATTAATTTGAGGGGCAATAAAAATCATATTATCCACAACCACAACACATTAATGTTCTGATAATATATAGGATGATGTTTGAAATAACAACGAATTTTGTGTGAGAACGTAAAACGTATGTAAAATGTACACCCTTCGTTACAATTTAAATTACTCAAAATGAACGATACAATTTTATTTTTTCATACTCAAAATAGAAAAAAAAATAATTCTAACCTCTCAAACTAAACCCTCACAAACATGTCTTATTCACACCTCATGCCACTCAATTATTCACTACAATTCTTTTATTAAAATTCGTGTCATTTGGTTTTGATCAATCTAAATTTAAGAGAGAATTTTAGAAAGTTACACTTTTACTAACGGAGAGAGTGCCATTTTAAGAGAAAAAAATTAAAAAGTGATATATTTTACATTAAAAATAATACTTATAATGGTCTCACATAAATTTTTATCATAAATAATGTGCAATTTTAAAATTTAATCTCAATTCAAGTGTTCAATTTATTTGAGAACCAGTGACAATTTTTTCAATTCAAATGTATACGACGGCAATAGAAAACAATATATGCCTCTTACTTTTTCCCACCTCGTCCGACTTCACTTGAGAAAATATATTTTTCGCCAAGTCAATCCGACATTAAATTGGAAAAATAAGATAAAAATTGAACCTGTAGACATTTATTAAGTTATGGTAAACAACAAATTTTCCTTTACAATAATTGGGAAATAAAAATATATAACCATAATAATCAGATAATGTAGGCTTATTTCAATCCATCACAACTTGCATTTATACATGAAAATATGTACTTTTACCTGCACTTTCAACTAAAATTGCATTCTATTTCAATGTCTCAATTTATAAATATATCCATTCAGATTCAATTTTTTTCTCAATTCAATATCAGGTGAATTTCTTCTTTTTTCCCCAATTAATCAAGTCATATAAGATGACAATAGAAAATGGTGTACGTCAATAATTTATTTTGTTTTATATGACTTTAATTGAGAAAATATTTTTTCTGCAGACTTTTATTTTCAAAAATAATTTCTCTCCCCCTCTTAATCTTGTAAAATTTCTCTCCTAAAAACACGTATTACTAATCTAACAAATAATATATATTATTATATTATAAATATCATGACCGCATATAATCTCTCTGATATAACTATTTTGACTCGTCATAATATAATACCGAAAATATTATGAATCTTATCTACTCCCTCCGTCCCAAATAAACCTTTCACACTTGACTTTTTCAGCGGTTTTTGTGTGAGTTATTTCATAGTAATACGTTAAAAAAATTATTTTATATGAATGATAGCATATCATTCATATAAAATAACTTTTTAACGTATTACTTATGAAATAACTTCTACATAAAACCGTTGAAAAAAAGTGTGAAGGTTTATTGACGGAGGTAGTATAAAATATGGTGACATATAATCTCTTCTGATATATTTTGACTCGCCAGGATATAATACCGAAAATGTTATTATATTATTAATTAAATAGCACATAAACTAAATATTAAATTAAATATAATTATAGTACTTGAAATTATGATATTGTGTCACGCAGAAAAGAACCAATTTAAGATCAGTCTTCCTATTTTCAGTAAAATTGACGGAAAAAAATGGACTTTATTACATATTCCTCCCACGGTGAAAAAGTACAAACCGAAGATTCAAGGTTTTCGAGTCATTTCTGCTTTGTGTAAGGGCATTACAGTCAAACAAATAAACACGTGTCAACAGAAAGTAATTAATTCTGAGGTGGCAAGAAAATCTCATGCCAGAGAAGTCCTTATTACCACGTGGAAGCTTAACATAGTTTTTATCGGCTGCGGCCTTTTAAACTGGTACCCCAGTCGCGTATTTTGCGCGCATGTACTGCACTCGCTTATTTTGATTAATTTTTTTAAATATTCGATTTGATTAAATTATTTTTCGATTTGATTAGATTAAATTATTATTCAAATACAAATATAAAATTATCATATTTGATTCGATATGCATAAATATTTGATTCGATATTTAAATATTTATTATATATATATATATATCATTTTTATAAATATAATATATATCCAACAATATATACACTTGGTAAGGAGGCCAAATATATATAATTTATCTAATGAAATTATAATTATTTTACATCATTAAAAATTTGAATTATCTACATGTGATGAATGTTCAAGATGTGTTGTATAGTTTATTCTTGAGTATGTAAAATTTGATATAGAAGATCTCGAAAGTGTACCATTTCAAAAAAATATTTTTCTTCTACATCTACAAACTTCACATCTAACGAAAAATTAATGCCTTCTGGTTATCTATATTTGATGCATATGTGGATATTGTTGAGGTTGATAATCTTTTAAAATTGAAGTTAGACATTTACTTGGAAAATAAAGTTTTTAGGAGTCAATATGGGGATATAAGTGTAGAGTTTGATGTCTTGGTGTAAATATCAAGAATCGTAATTTAACATTTTATCTAAATTAGCTCAAAATGTTTTATCTATTTTCTATCGTACATTGGCTTCATAGGCCATAACTCGAGTGTTGATCCTTATTGTTCAAGGTTAACTCCTGACATGATTCAAGTTTAATTTGTGGAGCAGATTGAATTTGTCAATTTCATGGGATCAAGAAACCCATTATGAAATATATGACGTTTTCATGAAAAAAATTAATTTTTAATTATTTTTATTTTATTTAGGAGTCAGAAGAGTCTATTCATGTAATGATGCAAATAACTTGAATTTGATTTGCAAATTCTATGAAAGATTGAATATTTGTCACTTATTTATTGAATTATATACTCTTTGGATTAATTTGAAAATTATTTTTTTCCATTTATGTATTTGATTATATTATGCAAACTTTTAAATTTGTGGTTTGTATTGTGAATTGGAACAACGAAATTAATTTTGATGCGAATACTCAAAGAGTATTGTCCAGGAATTCGATGTCAATTTCAAATCAAAAATACAAATCATATTTAATATTCAAAAAATATTCGAATTCGAATAATTTCATAAATACAAATTTAAAACAGTGATATTAAATTTGATTCCCAATTCTATATTTATAAACAAGGATGAAAATATTGTTGCTAATATTTTGCGATATTTGTATCCTTTGTTATGATTATAAATACATTGACCAAGGACAACAAATCCCTTAATATGTTCACGCTTTTCCTATTTCATTTCTAGGGTTTTCGAAAAGTTTTTTTTTTTTTCCTTTTATGATAATCGTTCCAATTTATATAATCAACCCCATTCCAACACATATTCGACAAGATCAATTCCTCTGACATATCATTGATTAATTTCTTTAATTTTTTTATTTTATTTCTGAGAGTTTGTGATGATGGATGGTGGAAGGAGTCGAAGACGGGATAGTCACAGAAGATCACACCTCGTGATGGTACATATGAATTCGATCTCGATTGCTAAATTTTAATTTTTATTATTTATTTATGCATGCTGCTGGTTTTATATTATAACATCGTCTTATAGATTTCTTGTTCGTTTGAGTATTAAAATTGGAAAGGATGTGTGACTTTTTACCAGAGTTAAGAGCGCCAAGAAACAAAAAAAGGTTTTCCAATTCTTTTGTTGTCTTGCACAGAAACTTCTGTGTAATCAAAATTTATTTGAACTGCCACTCGATCAACTCTTCTTTTGTTTGATTATTTTCTATTGGGTACTACTATTGCGCCTATATAATTTTTTCTGGATCTAGAGATTGATTAGCTAGAAATTAAGATATTTGGCGCGAAATTGAATTTTTGAATATTGGACTAAGATTGAAGATGAAAGGGAATATTTTAGAGAAAGATCTAAAAATAAAAATAAGTTCTAGTAGTTAAATTCTGATAGGGTTTGGTAAATTTGGTAGGTTTGCTTGCATAGCTAATTAGGATTTTTCAGCTAATTTAATTTTGACTCAAACGAAATCCCCGTAATTTGAATTCAATTTCAAACTATGCTCTATTTTCTTAATTAGAAGAAATTATTAATTTTTATTTATTTCCGCATACTAATTTAATTTTTTAATTTAGGTGTGGTGTGTAGGTTTTAGGAAGATGGGTAGCGTGGGTTGGTGGGAGAAAGAGTTCTGCAAGGTTGTTGGGAGTGGGATGTGTTTTTGCGGAAGAAGAATGATTGATATACACCTCCACCCAAAGGCCATAGACTGGAACGACGTCGCAGGCCTTCAAGAATGCGAAAAGACGATTCTGGTCACTTATCCTGCGATCCTGATCTTTATATCAATCAATCAACCACATTGACTGGGATTCAAAAATCGATACCGACATTTGTGTAGATGTAGACGACCGCATCGACGACGAATAGCTCATCCTCTCCTGCCGGAAACTTACCAAGGCATCGTGCCCACGGCGGTAACTTTCACCGCAAGTTACGGTGACATCTTCGGCTCAGTTTAACAATATTACTATTTAATATCACCAGTAGTACTAGCTAGTATATTCATAATTATGTATAAATTTACGTTTATGATCAATTAATTGTACCAAATTACAATATATATACTAATATTATTTTTATTTTTATGTGATGCATATTATATTTTGTTCAATGTTGATATACGTCGACACTAAATATATGATGAGAGGTAACTCATCAATTTAAAAAATATGGACCAAATAAATTATTGTGGGTAGTACAATGAAAAAATTCATATAAGAGACCCATGGTATGTCCAATTGTTTTAAGGGTGATCTGATTATGCTCTCAAATGTGACATTCATATAAACGTCTCATTCTAATTATAAGGTATGGACAAAGAACACATTTACACATGAATACTCATATTTTTTTACTCATTTTCTTTGGATCTCTACATTTTACATAACAAAATGATTGTGAAATGAGCTTTAAACTAACTTGATTGTTTGAGTTCCCATCCATCCATCTGGACTTAATTCAGGACTTGGGCCTGATTCAAAATTTGGATTCTATTAAAAAAATTTATCTCATTAAAAAATTTGAATTTATAAAGAGGTGCTAGTTTTAATTTATTTATATTAATTAGTTCAATTTATTCATAAAAAAATTTATGTCCTCAAGGTTAAAATTTGAAAATCACGTATGCGAGATTCTCAATCGAACAAGAATTAGAATCGATAATTTTGATGCTTGGCAAGCAACGCACTCCTCAAACCTACGTAATTTTGATGCCCCAACTCAGGTTGGCAAAGAACGAAACCCAAACCGATACTCTAGCTCGGGCTATAAAGTATTCAATTAATAGCTATAAAGCTTCTTCTATATTCTTCATATTTCAATAGCGGTTCAAAATATTCTCAATGAAAGTACCAATGCGAACCGCAATTTCTACATCATAAATTCGACGTTCCCGACTCGGGCCAAGAAGCATACGAAACCACAATCGAAGCCCTAGCTCGGGGGTAGCAAGCTCTCGAAAGATAAATTGACGTTAATTTGTCAAAAAATTATTCCATTTTCATTCTCCCTTCACAACTCTCAAGAGTACAATATATATAGTTTGAATAATAAATCTAAAGTCATGGGTCAAATTCCTAATTAAATGGGATATCTAATCTAATCAATTAATAAATCAATCTATACCCTAACCAAATCAATCAAAAATCTAAATCAAAGCAATTTAAATTAATTTCTAATATTTCCTAATCTATAATGAAATCTTATCCGACTATTTTGACTCTACAGAATTTCATGCTGAAAAAACTTATAAGAATATATTTTAATTAGCCACATTAATTGCAATTATATAAATAATAACAAACAATCATTATTTTATTTTAAAAAAATTACAATTTATATGAAAAATCTTATCTGTATTGCATACGTGGTGCATGCGGTGTAACTTCTGATGTCATAAAATTTCGTCGCTCGACGCTTATAGTCATATCACCTCTTAGAAAAAACTGCATATATATTTTTTTATCAGGAGAAAAAACTGCATATTATTTTAATAAATATATCTCTATCAGTAATGGATATAATCACTATTCACTTTCTTCTTTCCCTTTGTCCTGTAGGGACTAGAGAGAAAAAAATATTAATCTGAAAAAGTTTAGTATGTTTCGGTGTCAGATCTAATACTAAAACTTTTTTTATCAATAAATATTCGTTTTCAAAGGGAATTGAACCCAAATTTCCCACTAAAGTAAGGAACTCGGCCCTCGGATGACTTAATACTAATACTAATTGTCGGGAATATAGCGTTTGTACCATGATTTATAGCGAGGTGTTATTTTTATTTTTTAAATCAATAAAAGTCGGCACCACGGGGTCGTCGAATTAGGCTCTCTTGCCTTCATCACGCTCAACCGGGCTTGGCTCACATTTTTTATTGCGCTCGTCGAAAGTCTGTCGAAGGCTGGAGGGTGTTGAACTCTTTGCCCAACAAGTGGTGTATAATACAATTTAAATATATTTTTAAATTGTATTAATTATTTGTTATTAAAAATTGAAGCTGTTTTTATTAAAAGATCTCTTTTTAATAAAAATAATTAATATTATTCAAGAAAATGTTAAAATGGCACATACATGCAGCAGCTCGTATAAAAGACCTCACTTTTACATAAATTCCAATATGATAATGATCACGATAATATATATGAGATCAATAATTCTAGATATCGTACATTAACATTATATTTCATTTAATAAATGTATATAGTACTAATTCATAAAAGAGTTTTTGAGTGATGATGAAAGAAATATTGCATTATTTAAAAGTTCGAATTTATATAAAGAGGTGTGTAATTTTATTTATTTATATTAATTTTATAGTAGTACCTCACTCGTAAAGTGAATTGTCAATTTTATTATGAGTGAGATTGAAGAGAAAACGAGTGTATAATTTAATATGAATAAAATTATTTTAACAGTTTTTGTTTTAATATCATGAAATAATTTCATCACTTTTAAAAGTCTAAATTTTTAGAGACATGTGAAATAATCAATATATATTAATTCCCCAAAAATTCTCCCTAATTCGTATGTTGAATTCTTTCATTTAGTCTTTTGAATATGAAATTCATCAAGTAAATAATTTAATAGTTTCTTTCATTTAATTATGTTGCTCGTTGTGAAAAAAAAATATATCATTTGATTGGTGAATAGATATAGTTCAAATATATTTTACTTTTTTAATAAGAAAAATTATATCATAATTTATTTATTTTTAGTTGAATATGATTAATCGAGTCGAATACAAATAGAATGATGTTATTTTTTTTTAAAAAAAGAAATGAGTAAAAAATTTGTGTCTTTTGTAAATACACATTTCGTGTTGGTAATTTTTTTTTTTGAGTTTTTAAATGTAAATTAAGATAATATAAGAAAATAGTGATTTCTCCAATATATTCCTATCCAATTTTATTTTTACTTTATTTTTTCTTTACTACCATATTATCTCTATTTATTCTTAATTTTTAATTATTTTAAATTTTTGGTACGAATTTTTCAATCATCTAAATCTTACTTTTCAAATTCACCTTTGTTAATTTTAAAATTGTCTCACAATTCTGAACCGTTGACAATCAATCTCTTATCTCTTGTATGCAGATACAAAAATAATTAGGTTCATATTTCTCATTCATAATATATAAACTTCATATCTAATGTCTAGATTTGATGATTTTCTGAAAGAATTAATAGATAAAAAGAATAATTATTGATAGTTTTTTAGAGAATTAATTTTTAGTTCAATTTTTCTACGACATTGTAAATTGAAATTATTTCAATTGTCTTAATTGAAATTATTTTTAACTAAAATATTGAATACACAAAAATATGGAATATTATATAACATTTTGTAATATTTTGGAATGATTATTAAATGTTTTATTTGGGTAGAAAATTGTGAAATGTTAGAACTCATTCGTCTATTAAATTAAAATAGTCTCCATCATTCATTCATGATTGAACTTGTATAAATAGAAGTAAATATTTCATTAGTAAATCAAATTAATTATTATTATTAATCAAATATTCAATAAAATTATTATTATTAAAAAAATTCAAAATAATTAAATATTTTATTTTATAATTTTATTAAAATTTTTAATATTATTTAAAAAAATAATATTTATAATGTAATTAGTGTATAATTAAAAATATATATAATTAGTTTAATAATTATAATATACTCATATATTTTATCTCATAATATCATTAAAAATTAATACCTTATAACAAAAATTAATATTTTATAATAATATTTTATTTTATAATCTCATAATACAGTAAATTACGATATAACAAAGTAATGAAAATTTGAATTTTTTTATAACATCCTCCAAAACCATTATACATATATAAGTGGTTTTGAACACGACGATACATATTTAAATAAACTGTTAAAAGGTTCTATTCCTTAGTTTTACAAGACCTCAAAAAATTATTATAACTCTATAACTAGTTTTCAAAACCACAATATATATTTTAAAAACTCGTTTCGTTGTGGGGCTCAGACTAGAGAAATGTAACTTTTTCTATTTTCAGTAAAACATATAAAATGATTATGTCTTTATTTACCGGAATATTTGTTTGATTATAGAATGGATGTGCTAAAGTCCATCCCCACGTCATAAAAACGTGAAATTTTCGTCTGTTTACGCCGTTGAAGAAAATGACCAAAGAGCCCTATTCATCCATTATACACGTGTTAACAGAAAAATTATTATATCACAGGTGGCAACATTTTCAATGCAATTTGAAGTTGGATGGGCATTTTATTATCATAGTTTACAAGGGTACTAAAGAAATTCAGGAGCAAGCCCTGCATTTTTTTTTTTCAATCTCTTATCTTGCGCTTTAACTAAAAAAAAATCATTATAAAATAATACCAATGGATATTCTTCGTAATTATCGATTTAACCTATTCTCGCCGATAATTATCGACAAATATTAGTCGTAAAACATTGTTTATAAAAAATTAAAATTTTGTAGGTAAATCTGAAAATTTAAAATTCCGACGGTATTTTATCGGTATTTGTGACGGAATTTGGTCCGTCGGTATTTCACAATTTTTTTGATAGTGTTATAAATTGAGTCCACATACACAGATTAGATGACAACATTTTTAATGCAATTTGAAGTTGGATGGGCATGCCATTATCATAGTTCACAAGGGGACTAAGAAATTCAGTAGCAAGCCTGCATTTTTTTTTCGCAATCGCCTTATCCTGTGCTTTATAAATTAATTTTACTGTGATATTTATTTGTATTTTATTGTTTTTTTAATATTATTAATTATTTTATTAAAATATATTTAATTTGATAATAAAATTAATTAAATTCTTTATTAGTAAATAACTTACATTAAAAGAAAAAACCATGGGTACAAGAAATGGTTTGGCATATATAAGTTTCAAAACAAAACAGAAAACCAGCAAACGAAATTAGAAGAAATAACAACACAAAAGCATCCGCTTTTCAAAACTGTCTAAGTTCCATGATCCAGTTTTTTTAATAAAGGGAATAATTAATATTATTTTAAATTGTATAGTAAAATTAATTTATAAAAATTTATTTTTAATTTATAGGTAGAACTTGGTATTTTTAAACCTTTTTTTGTTTGACAGGATATTTTTAAACCCTTCAATACTTGTTAATTAAGTACTTATCGGTTGAATATGAGTTCTTTCTCCTTTTGATGAAAATCTCACATTTTTTAAGAAACAATAATGAAATAGTTTCGTCGCTACAAAATATATTTAAAGAAAATTTGATTGGAAAAATGATGCATTCTATTTGTTTTGCATTTGAACAGGTTGGAATTCATACCGAACTTTTAGGCATTATAAATCAATTTTATGGTGCATGTAATATAAAATAATTTAGTTATTTTTATTGTACAATATTAATTACTATTAAATTAATATATTTTAATTAAATAACTAATATTGTTAAAAATACATATAAAATAAAAATAAATTTTACGGTAAAATTGGATCACAATACTTATTTTTTAACCAAATAGTTGAAGCTAAGTGTATTTTAATATAATATTCTATAAATAGAATTATTTGTGTTTTTAACATTATCGTCGTACCCACAAAATATTTTTCATTCATTCAATATTGTACCATACCAATGTTGCAATTATTAGCAACAACAAACAGCAATAAAAACTTTATTAATATCATATCTGCTAGTATTGTACTCCGGTAAATATTTGACTAATTGATGCAACAAATTTGACTATTTTATCTAATAACAGTATATAAGGGATTTTATCTAAAATATACATAATAAAAAATACAAGTCTAGAAATATCATAATAAATCCAAATATATCTGCACATCTCCATTGCCAACTTTTTTATCTTTTGTTTGTATTATAAAAACGTTTAAAAGTTCTCCGAGATATGTTCCTTTTATGATCAGTGATCACTGTCAAATACCCCTTCCCACCAATTTATATAACCTCAATCTCTTCACTGATAAGAATCCCTCTGCCTCTTTCTCTGATTTCTTTCCTTTCAAAGCAAAATAATAGATTATGTTTTATTATTTCTCGAAATATTTGCTGGTGAATGGAAGAATTTAACTGAAGTTTCCTAAATTCTACTTTAATTAACAAAATCTCGACACCAAATCTAAGGTGCCCATCACATTTTTATTCGTTTCTGCAATGTTCTTGTTCATTAACTTCTTGTGTGTTTTTCTCAGTTGTTGGTTAAATTAATAATTTAAGTTTTTTTAATTTTTTATAGAGATTGTGATAATGGATGGTGGAAGGAAGCAAAGGTGGTTTAATCACAGAGATTATTCACAGAACAGGAAGGGACCTCGTGGTAAATTTAGATTCTTGATTGCAAATGTTGCTAATTTTTGTTTCTAAATTACTGTTTATTTTGCATGTTAATTTATAACTTCGTCTTCAAGATTTTTTGTCGGTTGATTCGAAGAATATGTGACTTTTTTTTTTACCTAGTTAAGAATGCAAAAGATCTGTCAATGGTTTTCTTTCAATGGCGTTCTATGTTTTTGTTATTTGGTGAAGGTTCTGCAAAAGTTGACTACGTCATCTTTTGTCAATAAAAGTCAAAAATTATGGTTTTGCCGTTTCTTTATTAAAAAAAAATGTTTTTTCCCATCTCTTCATTTTAACCCATGAAATTATGTTTCTTGAATCAGAATGTTTTACTTCATCTTATGCCAGACCCCAGTTGTTCGATTACTTTCTCATAGTTGGTATTTTTTGGAAATTTTTTGGTGATAATAAGCTTACTACATTTTTTGCAATCTAAGTTGCCAAATAGTTCTGTATTTATAGATTGGAAGAATCATGTCATTATCCCAGTAACAGAGGATAAAATATAATATCTATATGTTTGATTTTAACTATCATTTGCATCTCACAATCAATTAGCTGCTTGAGTTTCTAGAATTGGAAATGGAAATGGAAATGAACACGAATGAAATATATGCAGCTCGAATTGGCCTTTAATTTGCATGCTTCAAGCAATGTCTTGTTTGTCGTTTTAATTTGTGTCGTCATTGTTAGTTTTT
Source organism: Paraleonurus japonicus (assembly GCA_030762865.1). Taxonomy (NCBI): domain Eukaryota; kingdom Viridiplantae; phylum Streptophyta; class Magnoliopsida; order Lamiales; family Lamiaceae; genus Paraleonurus; species Paraleonurus japonicus. Next base: position 48,144,298 of record CM061058.1, read on the forward strand.
TTTTTTAAAACATTGTTAGTTAATTTATGAATCTTGCTCTTTTTGACTTATCTTTATCTTGACATTTATGGAGTTGATATCGTTGATTTGTCGTATCTACGTATAAAGTAAGTGATTGTCGTCAAGCTAAATATTTATTTCTCTCACGTCTGCGTTGGTTGTACGTGGCGTTTGTTGTCGAAAATTATTTTTAGTTCATTATAAAATCATTCGATCCTAGCCTATAACTATTCAATAAATGATGCATAGAAAATTTTGCACGTTTTTGTTAAAAACTTATTTGTAATTTCTTACATAAGGATTAAGAAAATATGGGATCCCCATCTACACAAGCAAATTGTTGTTAAAAACTTGAAATGGTGTTTTCATTTTTAGCTTTCTTTTGCATATCTTTATATATATGCAGTGTTCTTGGAAGCCTAACGCGTGTTCGTGGGAGAAAGAGTTTTGCAAGGTGGTTGGCACAATGGAGTGGGGAAGATATTTGCATATGAAGAAGTTTAGGCACCTCTATCCTAATGTGCTCTCGTGGGATGACTCTAGGTAGAGAAGCATTCGACAACGCTTGGAGACGATTTTGGTATAAAAAAGGGCTATGCTTGTGACACACCGTTGCTCGATCCTCGATCTCTATATTGACATAATCGATTGGGATGCGTAAGTCGATCCCGAGTTGTGGCGTGATCTTGAAAGCATCCCCGTGGTCACCACGGAGGAAGAAGATAAAGCTCCTGTTGGCGATTTATCCGTGCCAAATTATCAAGAGATCACGCCCACCGGCTGGGGTGATGATGTCGAGAAAATTGATCCAGAGCCCGCTTATACACCTCATGATTTGAGGGGTCATGGCTGGGTTCACCCGCATGGCCATATTATGTGTCTCCATCAGTGGGCCCCGCATTTGTGTGGCAATATCCAACACCGGGAGGTGGCTGGAGCTACGCTTATAATTATGTGGGACCGTATGGACTGTGGGGCTATAACAATGTTGGGACGAGCAGGTGCTCGTCCACTCGAGTCAAGCTACATGACTCAAACTTGGAAGAATGACGGTGGATGGTACACTAGAAGACACCGCTCATCAACCACAAGGGAGACCAATGCATAGAAGACAGCCGGTGATCAACCGCAAGGGAGGCGAATGCAATCCAAGTAACGAATGATCAAATATGAAGTGATCTCGTTGTTGAATGCAAATACATCAAATCCATCCAATTTGAGATGTCTGCATTTTTATCTTAATTTTCTCATGTTGTAGCTAAATAATAAGGATTGTAATTAGGTTTAATAAGCTCTTTGCATGCATTTCTATGTAGAGGTTTATTCTCGGTATGGAAGAAGAATGATTTGATTTGTATGTAAGTAATGGCAGAACTTTATTTCTTCAAAGTATTTTATTTTTCTCGACTCATTGTAGCTACTTTTGCTTAAGGGTAACATCTAGTTTTGCATCTCGTTCGAAAATTCTTGCAAAGCAATATCGTTCTAATTTGGGAAATATCTTTGCGAAAAAAAAATTAAATATTATTTGATTAAGGTATAACATATGTATAGGTGAGAAATGAAAATTAATTATATAATTTATATTTTTTTAAAAAAAGAATATGAATGTAATGTTCATCTTAAGAAATCAAATTTGATTTCATTCTTAAAAAAATTGGCATTTGTAAGGATCATATTAATTTACAGAATATTTTTATTCTTTATAACAAATAAAATGGAGCCCAATCCAACTATTGAATAACTTCATTAATAGTAATACATGCTTGAAAGACACAGTTGTATAAATATAATTGCGAATAAGATAGATTTTACAAAATCTGAAAGATTCAACACCAACATATATAGGTGAAGTAATAATCAACAATAAATTAGATGTTACAAGATTATCTCCCTCCATTTTTCGTATTCAAAATTTCGGTCAAGGTACAACACCTCAATGCAACACAGAGTACAATACCTTTTTTGACACCTCAACCCCACTGCCCCACATATGACAAGCACATCCCACGTGTACAGACGCTACTCGCTAATGCTGTACATATTTATAGAGCGAGAGGGAGAAAGAGAAACGCTATACATATATATATAGAGCGAGAGAGAGAGAGAGAGAGAGAGAGAGAGAGAGAAACAGAAACTATTGCGAAGATCAGGATTCAAGCGTACCAATGGCAGCTAGGAAGCGAGCTTCAGCCGCAACAGACACCACTCCGAAGCTCGGCCCGGAAAAAACCAAGCCCGAAACCCCACCGACAGAACCCCCAATTCGACCTGCTAAATTCTCCACAATCTTCAAATTCTCGCTCATATTTTCGATCCCATATTTTTACTTGATTTTTTCACACTACAAAATTGATTATGGGCTCAAAAAGTCGATCTTGATAAGTGCTCTCGTCAGCATGTTAGGGTTTTTCATTACGGTTAAAATGATTCCTGTGGCGTCAAAGTATGTGTTGCGAAGGAATTTATTTGGGTATGATATTAACAAGAAAGGCACCCCTGATGGATTGATTAAAGTGTAAGTGTAATCTGGTTTAACTTTTTCGTAATTTCCTTATTCGGTTTTGCAATTATGATTTGTGAGTTTGATGAATTTTGAGCTGAGTTCCCCTGTCTTCGAATAAGGGCGTTCTATCTTTCCCTTGCCCACACAGATGCTCATTTGCATACTGTTATCTTTTTCGTAATCTTTTGTCATTATGGGCGATTTTCTTAAAGAATATGTTATTAATCATAGAAATGTGGATTTCTTCGTTAAAGAATTTGATGTCGAATTTATTTTACATAATCTTGCCTACTTCTCCAATTTAACGAATAATGGCATTGTTCCATGAAGTTTGATCTAAACGAAAAGTGGTCTCTTGATCTGTTGAATCTGTAGTACACATCAAGATGATTTTTAATGCCAGTTGACTCAAAGTTGCTTGGTAATGAGATATGGAATATATTATTATCGTGGGTTCCGAGAAATCTTGGAATTGAAATTAGTATTAAACTACATAATATGACTGGCCCTATGTATGAGATGTGGTATAGTTTTCTTAATAATTTTAGGGTTTGTTTGATTAAATTTGTTATTTCATGTTATGCAGGCCAGAATCACTTGGTATTGTTATTGGGATAGTTTTTCTAGCGGTGACTATATTGTTTCAATACTTTAACTTCACTGCAGATTCTAATGTAAGTTTTTCTTCCCTTGCTACTCTTGTAATACCTTAGTTACAAGGCATATAAACTATCTACGTTTCAAATTCTTTAAAGAAATTGCAACATGTAAAGTGCACAAGATTCGTGCCTCCCTGTTGATCCTTTGAACGTCCAGTATATACAAGATATACAATAGTATACAATGTTTCTGGTTGGTTTATAACTGTTGGCCCTTTTATATCTGTACAATTCTGTTCCATATCTGATATTTCACACTTTTCTAGCTGAATGTTATTACACTAATTTTGGTAAGAGGACTTACATGTTTTTTTTTCCCTAGTGGCTTGTTGAATACAATGCTGCGCTAGCATCAATCTGCTTCATGACGCTGCTTGGTTTTGTCGATGACGTCCTTGATGTACCTTGGAGAGTGTGAGTTCTCGTGATGTCTCTTCTGCATTATGTTCTTTGGTAGATTCTTATCTGCTCTTGTGTAATTTTGAAGACAGGAAATTGGTGTTGCCATCTGTTGCTGCTCTTCCACTGTTAATGGCTTATGCTGGGCACACAACTATAATTATACCAAAGCCACTTGTTCCATATGTTGGACTAGAGATTTTAGATTTAGGTAATTTATTCGGCCCTTATCATTGGATGTTTAAGGAAGTCATATCAGTAGATATACTTGGCACTCAATGAATTTGTTTGATGTGTACATTTGTTGTCCAAATTTTCATTTTCTCTAACATTTCTATATTGCTAATAGGGTGGATATATAAGCTCTACATGTGGTTGTTGGCTGTGTTCTGCACAAATTCTATTAACATTCATGCTGGCATCAATGGCCTTGAAGTTGGACAGACAGTTGTTATTTCCTGTGCTGTAAGTGAAAAGAATTCCTTACATGAATCAAACTTGAATCCTCATATTGAATCGGACATGTTGATTTGCAGATCTTGATGCATAACATAATGCAAATCGGAACATCAACTGATCTGGAATACCAACAAGCCCATGCATTCTCTATCTACCTTGTTCAACCCTTGCTTGCAACTTCTTTAGCTCTACTTTCTTTCAACTGGCAAGCATTTGTATTCTTCAATACAGGATGAGAAGTCTCGTCAATGCAAACAGCTAACCCTTTTTTCCTCTTTGTTGTAGGTTTCCATCTTCAGTTTTTGTTGGTGACACATATACCTACTTTGCTGGAATGACCATGGCTGTAGTTGGCATCTTAGGCCATTTTAGGTTTGTTTCTTCTCATCTTACATCATTACTGCCCAGTGGATCATGGATGGTCGTCTTTTCATGTTTTATTTTTGTTGTTTTTCTTCATTATAAGTTAAGCTCTCAACTAACACGATGTGTTTCTACTAATTCCATTTCAGTGAAACACTTCTGATATTCTTTGCTCCACAAGTTCTGAACTTCCTGCTTTCGCTCCCTCAGGTTCTCTCTCGTACCTAAACCTCACACAGGATACACTCTCCTTCACTCAAAACAAACGAAACACGAGAAAAATATTTATGAATTAATGCATATTCCTTTCTTGTTCTCTCAGCTGGCTGGTATTGTACCTTGTCCAAGGCATCGACTACCAAAGTAGGTTTATTCAGTGGTTTACTGTATACTTCTGATTCAGAGTAATTCCCCTGTATATTTTTATGTTATTTTTAATGATTTACAGGTTCGACCCCAAGTCTGGCCTACTAACAGGGACAAACGATGGAACTCTTGTGAACTTATTTCTGAGACAGTTTGGTCGGAGGTCTGAGAAGTCCCTTTGTATTCTACTGTTAATTTTCCAGGTAACTGATCTCTGTTTATTCTGGCATTCTTAAAATGCCCATGTTTTTTTCTTTTTGGAACATTTGGTACATGTTCAAGTATAGGAACCTAAAGAGTGAAGACGCGTTGGACAGTAAATATTTCTACTCTTAGACCTGATATGTAGCTATACATATACAATACTGTCAATACCTGTGTGTGTATACTTACAGCTGCAACAAACTCATAATCCATAATATGGGGTCTTCTATATGGATCACATTTCTTCATCATATTCATATGTCATACTTGTGTTCATGAGCTTTTAAATATCAGGCAAGTAGCATAACTTGACACACGCATTACAGGCATTATGCTGTGGCTTCTGCTTTTTCCTGCGGTGGCTTCTTACAGGGTGGTACAAATGATGAGATTCTACTACGTTTGTCGACAAACTGTTACTAATTGTAGGTAGCAGAAGTTAGCAGCATACAAGCGAATTGTATTCTCAGGAAAATCACAATTGCCGCCGCTTAACTTGCTGCTGAATTTCTACTTTTTCTTTAGTTGAGGGATCACAGATTTCATCATACATGTGTTACAGAAACATCTATAGCTTATTTTGTGAATTGTTTAGCTGAATATTGCTTCCTCTTTGTTCATTTCCCACGTTGCTCTCCTCACTCTTGATTCTTTGCTATGCCGTTTTGATCTCGTCTTTTATTTGACTAATACAGAACATGCATATGCAATGGCATCATGAGTTTTCACGACATAATTTATTGAGAAAAATGTATGTTAGATTGAAATAGTTTATAACATATTATAATTCCTTTATGACTAGTTTGTTTTGTACGATGAGATTGATTGTTAAAATAAGATAGAGCATGATTAAATAAATTAGTTTATGTTTGTTTTGAGGTATTAAGTTGAAGGGATAGTGAAATATATTATACATTTAACTTTCTATGTGACATGTTTTACTAAATCTTGTTAAAAATCACGTGTTTGTTAATAAATATTATAATATGGTTTAGCACGAATCCTAATATTTTCAAGTGTTTGTATTGAAAATTAATTCATGTGGTAAAAAGTTAAAATTTTACAATTTTACTTTTATCTAAAATACTATTTTTGTTGGAATAAAAATGATATTTTATGCAGTTTAATTGGTAATACCGTGGGTGATAATTTTAATATCTAATGAGAGACAAAAATGAAAAAAAAAAAAAAAGAGAGATAATCTATTACGATCAATTCTATAAACCAAACAAGATCTTAAAACACTCCGTATGTCCTAAGATATGTCCCAAGATAGATACAGTTAATATAGAAAATTATTCATTAGCAATACTTTTGTAGGGACTAGATGGTCTTCAGTACAGATTTTAATGTGAGGATTGAATTAGTATAATAAAAATAATGACATAAGTTGTAATTTTAAAATGTTCAAGTAATTTTAATTGATTAAGTTATTTGGAAAAATGCATCTAATTTTAAATTTTCTTTTGGACAAAGGGAGAAGTATTAGTTATAACTTATAATCTAGCATTCTAGGAAAAGAACTAATATACAATTGAAAATTCTTCTTACGACTTTGAATAGTTAAAGTTTTAAAAACAGAGGAGCAATAAAAAGATAAAAGGAAGTAATGGAGAGTTACGGAGAGAAAGACACATTGCTGTCTAACGTGTTAGAATTCGGCTTAGATAGCAAATAAGTGATTGCCATAAAACGAGAACTTACTTGGAAACCAACACTTACCGACATAATTTCTCAAAAACAAAAAAAAAAAACACTTACCGACACAACCACACACATACTATGCATATATTCTAATCTTGCTGCAAGAAAAGAAGCAAAGATTTCAAAGAAAAATGAGGTTCGGAGAAGTATTTGCTCAATTAGGATCAGTCATAGCTGCTTTGATGTTTATGAAAGCAATTGCTGAACAATATCTGCCCAACCAACTCAGAAACTCCATCGCAAAACATACTCAGAAACTTTTCTCTTTCCTCTCTCCTTACATCCAAATCACCTTCAACGAGTTCACCGGCGAGCGTTTCATGCGCAGCGAAGCCTACTCCGTCATCGAGACCTACCTGAGCTCCACCTCCTCCGCCCAGGCACGGCGGCTCAAGGCGGACACCGTCAAAAACAGTAGCCAAGTAGTGTCTCTGAGCATGGATGATAACGAAGAAGTTGCTGATGAATACAGAGGTGTGAAAGTATGGTGGGCTTCCGGGAAACAGGTTTCCAAGAATCAAACGTTTTCTTTCCAACCAGTTCATAATGACGAGAAGCGGTATTACACCCTGAGATTCCACAAAAACACAGAAGTTTCATCACGGAAACGTACCTGATTCATGTCCTAAAACGGGGGAAGGAAATCAAGGTGAAAAATCGGCAGAGGAAACTGTACACCAACAATGGACCGTCGTGGAATCACGTCCAGTTTGAACATCCGGCGACGTTCCAAAAGCTGGCAATGGAGTCGGAGAAGAAGAAGGACATTGTAGATGATCTGTTAGCATTCAGCAGAGGTGAAGATTTCTATGCAAGAATTGGGAGGGCATGGAAGAGAGGCTACCTTCTGTACGGACCCCTGGAACAGGGAAATCCACCTTGATTGCAGCAATGGCTAATCTTCTTGAATATGATCTCTATGATCTTGAACTAACAGCAGTGAAAGATAACACGGAGTTGAAGAAGCTACTGATAGCGACTTCCAGTAAAGCAGTGATTGTGATCGAGGATATAGATTGCTCGGCTGATCTGACAGGGCAACGAGGGAAGAGACCGGAGAAGAAAGACGAAGATGATAAGGATGTTCTGCACAGAATGGTGAGGGAAGAAACTGATTCCAAGAGCAGTAAGATCACACTCTCAGGGCTGCTCAACTTCATAGATGGACTATGGTCAGCTTGTGGGGGAGAGAGAATCATAGTATTTACGACGAATTATGTGGAAAGATTGGACCCTGCATTGATTCGGAGAGGTAGAATGGACAAACATATAGAGATGTCTTATTGTGGCTTTGAAGGGTTTAAGGTGTTGGCAAAGAATTACCTTGAGTTGGAGTGGCATGATTTGTTTCCTAGAATAGAAACTTTGTTGGAAGAGGTCAACATAACTCCTGCTGATGTTGCTGAGAATTTGATGCCTAAAAGTGTACCTGGGGATGCAGAGATTTGCTTGAAGAATCTGGTTTTAGCTCTTGAAGAACACAAGAAATTGTAGCACAAGTTGGAAAAGATTCAAGAAGATTCATCCACTTATAAAGTCACCTGAAAAAGAATGCTGTTCAATCACACCAGTAGGCCCTGCAGATATGCTTCTTTTAAGCTAAATCTTGCAAATTTGTTGGTTTGATTAGATAGGTGTTTTCTTTTGAGGTCCTTAATAATGCGAAAAGTTGTACAATCAAAATGATGGGATCATTTCTACAGAACAAAAAGATCATTCATGTACAGTTATCATCAGTCAAAATGAGTCTACAATTGTCTTTGAAATCCAAATGTAGAGCTACGCTTTTGAGAATAGTACTTCATACAGCTTCCACTGCCAGCCTACAGCTTGAGAATGAGACCGATAGGACTATGATCACTCCCACCCACATCAGGGAGAATATACGAGTCGTATACGTGGTCCGCGATTGATTCTGATGCAAGAAAATAGTCGAGCCTCCATCCTAATAAAAACGTGAGATAAGATTCAATACTAACAGAGAGCGTAGAGTGGTTCGTTTAGACAATAAGAGAATTTAATACACTTCACATCGTTACATAGTACAACTCGTAATGTACCTTTGTTGGTTTTACGTCCGCCGTGTCTGTATCCCCAATATGTATAGCCAACAACATCAGGGTGTTGTTTCCTAAAGGTGTCAACAAAGCCCTTATCCAAAAAGTTTGTTTGAAATGAATTTCTTTCTTCATCGGTAAAACCTGCACTTCTTTTGTTTCCCTGAAACATCAGATGAAAATTAGGTTCTATCTATCGTTCTATCTTACCAGTTCCGATAGATACCAAGTGGAAAACTGCCATCCACTAATAAAGAGGTTTATGATGCAGAAAATGAGAAATTGAAATCCATCATCAATAATACTAAATGTTCTCATGTTACTATGCTAACAATATTGAAACGAGATAAATCAGGATCTAATTTACTCACTGCTGGATTAAAAATATCAATTTCTTGATGGGCACAGTTCAAGTCACCAGTCAGAATAACAGGCTTCGACAGTTCCAGATCCTGTAAAAGAATAATTTCAAGTATAGGTTTAGCTAGATTTGTGCATAATCAGGGGTATAATTGCATTCCCTGGAGACTCTAACTTCATTAAGTATGATAAAGTATTCTTTAAGTTACTATTGTTTCTAACAAGAACAGGACATTTCATGGATTAATATGCGAAATAGTTTAATTTTTATACTTAAAACATCATATCGGAAACCACTCCTATTATAGCTAATGAACATGCTAATAGATAAGAAAGACCAGATCCAGGGAAAAGGAAGAAACGAGACTGAAACCAGGGTCAGGGAAAAAGAGACTTACTTTCATGTAGTTGCTGAGAGAAGTATCCCATTCAGTTATCCTGTATGACTAAGAAAAAAACTTTCTGTGATTTCACTTTAAGAATATCATGAGTAGGAGAAAAGGGTACACAGTACGAGCTCACAGGTCTTATACCAGTCGTCTCAGACCATCACCAGAATTAGGAACATAGCTATTCAACAAATAGAAGTTATCAAATTCCACTGTGACAAGGCGTCCTTCACTATCATGATCAGATATGCCCAAACCATATCTAACAGAAAGTGGTTTTATCTGCAATAGAAAAGAAAGTTGGGGAAATCATTTCTACGTTTTCTATTTGGAGAAGTGGAAGACATAGAATACTAATTCAAAGAGACAAATAAACAAATGATTTACCATGAGAGTTCGAGCTAAAAGCAAACCTACCATCTCAAAATTGAATGTGGTCCAAATCAAGACAACACATTCAGGACATTATAGTAGCAGGATTAAAAGCTCTAACTTACCACAACAAAATCCACTGTATAAGCCATAGGAATTTATATGTTACATACCATGGTAATATTCAACTGAACTCAGCTATTTTATCTTTATCTCATCAATCCCATAAGCATATTTAAGCGACAGATTTAAGAGAGAAAAAAAAAGCAATAGCAACTGTGAGAGAAAGGGAAAAAGAATGTACACGCGAAATGATAGCTGTTCCGGAGTACCCAAGCTTCGAGACACTGCACGTCCAATAGCTATTGTCATAACCTTCTAGGAGGGTCTGCCTGATTGCATCAACATCTTTCTCCTGATCCAGATAGAAAAGTTTTCACAACTTATTAAGTTTTCACAACCATAAATTAGCCAGAATGAGTCATTTTCATCCATAGTAATAAAAAAACCAGGACACATTTCATCACCAGTACATGCTGCTCAAATTTTCAATTGTACATGCACCAGTGAGACTGAAGAATTTAAGGTGCATAGTTCTCCGAAATCTCATATAAGGTGACAAAAATATTGTTACTGCAGTATTTTATCTTCTGAAAGACTTAAAAACATTTCCCAGAGGAGTTTTCATTTCGTAATAATTGAGGCCCCTTACTTCTGAAGCTAGTTTTAAGTTACATAGTATTCGCTTATCTAACTTAATATATACAGAAGACTCCACATTGCCTTCCTAAGTTGCAGAGAAAACACAGGGAAAGAGAACGAGAAGAAGAAGCAAGCTTGCCTGTAGTTTTGTCTCTTGCAAGCACAATACATCAAAGTCTTCCCTTTGAGCAAGTTGCAACGCAGAAAAGCTTTCCAGCTTCAGCAAAGCCCTTAACCCATTGACATTCCAAGACAATAACTTTATATGTGATGTATCAGCGGCTATAGAAGGTGGTCTCATAGTTTTAGGATTGTAGGCAATCCACCCCTTTGCGGCTTCTTGTGAGCAAGAACTGTCCAAGGTTCATCCACAGAATTATCAATACTCACTCGAGGTTTAGCATTGGTTGTAGTGATCCTTGAGGACACTTTCTTTTTCACTCGAATTGATTTTTCACCTGATATCAACATCAAACGACAACTCATGAGACATTGAGCGGAGTATAAAAACAAAACGATACTCGCATACTCCAATTTCCCCAAGAGATAAAATAGAAGCCTTAAACACCTTCCATCTCAGTTGATTCGACAATCAGCTCTTGCTCAGTTACACGCTGTAAAGATTCTATGTCAGCACTGTCCTCAGGTGATTGTTTATCTTTCCTCGTTGTCCTTCTGCCTCCAGAATTGGGTGAACCCTTGTTCAAGATTGGCATATGATCACTTTCTGATAATGCTTTAGCCTTTCTTTTAGAATTTCCTTTGGAAGCAACCCCGGTACTGCTGAAAGTTCAAAGATCATTGGAAAGAGAACTCAAATCCCAACACCCACAGTTAATGTATTCAAGCAGATGAATTCACATATACAATGTGAAACCTAAAGCATAATACTAGGGGACCATATGTAGATATAGACAATCCAACAGTCAAATCTGCAAATGCAAAACACAATAAGTAAAACAAAACAAAACTTTAAATGTACCTTAAACTTGATTTCATCTCTTGAAGAGTCATTTTCTGGAACACAGCAGGCTCATCGTCAACAACCACAACACTTTGTCCATCACTTGTCTACATTCCAAGCAAAAACTCATTATTTTAATCCCCTAAGAACTTCACTCGTCGAAACATGCGTGCGTTAGCTTATACACGTACTAACTAGCAAAAGATTGGAACCTTTGAAGCATTCTTCCGAGGTTTCAGCACATCCGTTCTTGTTTTCGGATTTTCCGAATTCTGTGCACTGGAACGGAATCGTTTGGGAGCCATGGTTATGTTTAAATACGAAGGGAATCTGAATTTGGACACCCTATAATTCACTGCAGAAAAACTGCAAAAGTTAAATGTTAGATTTATTGAGTGTTGTTAAAAATTTACGCATGATATTTTCGTGAAGAGTATCTACCGGCCGGAAATTGAATTAGGGAATCCTAGTTTGAGAGCTTGAAACATTGGAGTTGCAAAGATGCAGAGCGCAGAAGGGGCATTGGTGAGTAGGTTTTTTTTTTTTTTTTTTTTTTTTTTGGTGCGTAGGTTAGCATTAGCTTGTGGCGCGAGCAGCTGGGCTTGGGCTTGGGCTTGTGCCGCGAGAAGAAAATGGGCTTCTTATCCTGGGTCGGGCCCATATGTGAGGAGCTTCTGAAGAGCTAACCTATTTTTGAGGTGTAGTATTTTGTCTTTCCAAAATTAAAATTATATTTCATCTTTCTCATACTACTTTCATACTTTTTTTTTTTTAATCTGTCCTATAATAATTTTTATTTTTTTAAAATAGAAAATCCTTCGTAAACTCCATCCTCACAATTTCTCCAATTTTACATAAAATGATAAAATATCATTACTTTTGAATATATATTTATACACAATTCAATTCATTTATTTATTTTATATATAATGATTTAGAAAATTACCTCTTAAATATTCATTACTCTCTTTTTAATATGTATGTACAATTACATATAAAATAATTTTGGAACGAAGAGTACTATTTTACACACAAAATCACACTCCTATAAAGATATATGTTAGAAATATCATGTTAATTTTATATTGTATTTTGCAACTGTTCTGCGGCCTCTTGAGCACTATTTGTGCCAAGGGCTTTTTTTTTTTCCTGAATAAAAGTTTTTGTTACCGAAAAAATATACTCCATGTTTATTGGGTTTTCGGAAATTCCAATTTTGACGAGATTGGTGTGTGAAAATCTTTACTTCATGCGTAATTAATGATGGGTTTTACATTGGAATTTTTATTATGGAGTATTATTTTTTTAAAGGAGATTTTACATTAGAGATTTCAGAAATTAAAAAACCTTTTCATTTCAAAATAAAATTAAATGCATAATATGTGATTCAAAAATGAAAAAAAAATGAAATTTCAGATCTAAATTTTTTTCTTATTTGAAGTAGTTTTTTTAATTAAATTTACATGGGTATTGAATTAATTATTTCGTTCGTAATAAATTAGTTTATGTCTTTATGATGCATTAGTTTATATTGAAAAAATGCAATAACAAGAGGTTCTCGCTCTTCAAGTCTTCATACGAGGGTTTTGACTTGGTTTCCGTTATCGTGAGCTCTCCTGTTCTTACAACTTCATAGAGAAATGGGGAGATCGGGAACGACGAAGGATGCTCAAGCTCTTTTTCAGTCTCTCCGATCTGCTTACGTCGCTACCCCCAATAATCTCAAGGTGCCTCCATTCTCACTCTTTCTTTCCATGGTTCTCCGATATTACATCTATGCTACGCTAATGTGGTTTTTTTTTTTTTCGAAATTGAGATGAGTTGCGAGCAATTAAGTTGAATTTGTTCGTTTTGTTTCCAGATCATTGATGTCTACATTGTCTTCGCAATTGTCACTGCTGTAATTCAGGTTCGATTGCGATATAACTTGATTTAGCGAGCTATTGTCTTTCCTGATTTATTTGTACTGTAATTTCCATGATTTAGAGATTCAGTTTTTGAGATTTAGGCTCTTACATCATGACTGATTTATACCAAGAGCGCTGCCATTTGGATTTCATACCGATTTATTGGGTAAGGTCAAATTAGAAAGCTGATTCTCCTTAGGTATTTAGGCTTTTGAATGTTAGGTTGGGTTGTTGTGTACATTCGATTGTAGGACATGTTCAATTGCTGTTTTCGTTTGGTAAATTGGGATCAGAAATTAGATGTTCAGAAATGGAGAAGATCCCCATTGCATTTTGGGTAAGGCGTGAGATTTATGATTTGTTCCACACAAATCAGGCATATCATATTGAAACTCCAAGGACTGTGCACTGATCTTATATTGTATTCAACAATCAGCTTCTGATTTTACCCATACTATTCTTCAAATGATCTGATTTCCTTTTTGAACCTGAGTAAGCTGACTTTTGTTCCATTTCTGTTGATATCAGGTAGTTTATATGGCTATTGTTGGATCATTCCCATTCAACTCCTTTCTTTCGGGTGTACTTTCATGTGTGGGGACTGCTGTCCTTGCTGGTATGTTGATTGCATTTCCTCTGTGTCGGTATAACTTTTAGATCTAGGGAAAGCAGAGCGTTAACCGGTTGTTGCTTTCTTTGGTAACAGTGAGTCTTCGAATTCAAGTAAACAAAGACAACAAAGAATTCAAGGTAACACACCCCTTAGAAATTCTGCTTTTATTATTTGCTTCCACATTTACTTTGTTAACTGTTTAATCTTTTGGGGAGGCTTCGAACTGAATTTTATGAAGATAGCTAAGCAGTCATTGGATCATATCTAACTATCTAACTATCAAACCAAATAATCTTAGAAGCAGATTGATTGAAGTGATCGGCATTTTGGTATAGCATTGATATTGGATAGCACTGCAGCAGTATAAAAATTTTTACACGATTCTTTGAACTTTTCTTGAGTATAAAACTTCCATTTGTCTTTTCACTCAATTTTGTGTCCCAACTTGCAGGATTTACCTCCAGAACGCGCTTTTGCTGACTTCGTACTCTGCAATTTAGTACTTCATCTGGTTATCATGAATTTCTTAGGATAATTCGATAAGAATCAAAGCCTGTTGTTTCTTATTGAACAAGCACTTAAGTTGATGGATGGGAGTGGGTAAGAACATTGACATACAGTTATGTTGAAATTTTTATTTATTTCTCCAGAAGTCTAATACAGGGAACTGCTACCAATTGAACTAGGACTTAAAAGAGTTTTGTTGTGTATTATTTTATAAAAATATTTTCCTGACGTTTTAATTTCTATCTTTATGGTAACTGACACTATAATAGTTGCGAGTTTGCAAACTCAATAAAATTGTGTAGAAGAACTTTTTTAGGTGGTGTTTGCAAGTCAGATAAAAACTTCAGCATCATTCTGGAGTGTTAGTTGTGTTTAAAATCGGACCCTTAAGACTCAGCTTTAGAAAAAAATGCTTATACTTTTCCAATTGGTTTGCAAACAGGAATTAGGTACCCAGCTTTTTTGTTGAATACTTTTGCAATGTCGTTATGGCCTGTTTTTGAAGTACCAGTTAGTACTTGTACGATGAGAGGAGATGCAACGCAACTTGTTAATTGTTTGTTGGAGGCTTGGCAATTTTTTGGAAGTCTGTATCATGAATCGTACTTCAGTGTGACGGAGCTTAAGTTCAACTACCCTACCAAAATATTAAAATATAAGCAGTTTGAAAGGAAATGAGTGATCTTGATCATTATTTGTCTCATGTGAGTTAATACTTGAAACTTATAAAAATAGAAGAATTTATACCTGCTCCCCAAACCTAATATAGCATAAACAAGTTTAGAAGTTACTCCTTAACTCACCCCAAATTGATTGTTAAAATGGTCATATCATAGTAAGGCTAATATATAAATATATTCAAATATTTCCAAAAAAATTCAAATATGTCACAATAGTCAGAAAAGTAGCAATCAACTCTTAATATACTAAAAATAATATTTACTCTCCCTCCCTCATAAAATTTTTATTTGAGAATTGCACACATTTTAAAATAAAATAATATTGTATAGGTAATAGGTGTTGAGATATCACGAGAAAGAAAAAAAAAAGTAAAGATAGATAGAGAGAAATGAAGGTAAAAAGAGAGGAGATGTGAGAACACAACTTTGACAAATATGAAAATGGGTAGTTTTGTTTGGGACACCCGTTTTGACAAAACGGAACGCTTATGAGGACACAGGGGAGTATATCATTTCTTCAATGCGAACGTGATTGGATGGATCAAACTCGAGTTTGACATTTGAGAGAAAATCATAACTCTGTCAAACAATGTCATTGCATCCCAATATTTTCTTTTAAAAAATTAAGATTACTTAAACCGTGCAGAAATGCTATCGAAAAAGTCGTCCACAAAACACGAAAGTTCAACCCAACAAGAAAAACTCTTGAAGAAATGAGAAGCTCTAACAATCGTGGGTTAAAAATTAATAATTGCAAGATTAAATATATGAAGATAACCCCTTATAATTATTAAAAGTGAAAAGAAACATCTCAGTTTCAACTTTAAAAGTTGTGACTTCTGAATTTAAACCAATTGCATTAATTCATCGATTTAGAATTTATGAAAATTTTGTCATCATTGAATATTAGTATTACATAATTGTATTAGAAACTAGTACAAAAACCGCATAAATATGTGGGGTGTTTTATAATATTTGTCAATCAATATAAATTAAATTAATTTAAAAGTCAACAATGTAGTTTAAATTAATGTTTAAAGTTTTGAATTGAAATTGGAGTATTGTATATAAAAAATTGATCAACATAATTTTTGTTTAAAATTTCATACCATGAATAATTAAAGATAATATTATAATTTGAAATTTTAAAATTTAAATTTAAAATGAATGAAATCTTGATAGAAATAACTGCAAGTTTAAAATCTAAAATTAAATTTAAAATTTAAAGAAATTTTGATAACAAAATAACTGCAATTTTAAAAATAATCACACATGTTAGATGCCATGTAGGAAAGAAGTAAGAAATTGAGATGGAAGATATTTACCATGTTGTATTTGTGTCTCTTCATCAAATCAATGCATTTGTAATAATCACAATTCATAGATTTTACTATAAAAATTCGGATGGCTCGAGTTTTGTCACATGCTTAAAAAGGTCGCACTTATTACGACAGCGTTTTATATTGAAAATAATCCGTATTTAATATCGCAATTAAAGATTAAGACCAAGGAACTGTTGTGGGGTTTTAGCCGTATTAGGGTTTTGGGTTTCCATATCTCCTCTACAATTCAATTTTTTTGTTTTCCAGTTTGAGGCGGCGCACTTCTCGTATATATATATAATGATTGTTATTTTTTCAAATCAGCGTTTGTTTAGTTTACCCTGTAATTTGGGTACAATTAGAAAATTTGAAAATAATTATTCATTTATTTGTTAAATTTGAGGAATTGATTCTACCAGGTTGGTTATTTTCTTCATCTGATTGATAATCATCTCTATTCATATTTCTTAAATTAATTGATTAACATGTTCATTCGTTCATGCAATTCAAATGTACTCTTCGAATTAATTCTGACAATTATTCTCTTTGATGAACTTGATTATTGATTGATTCTCTGTTTTTAGAATTTGATTTGGTTCTTCGATCGTTTATTAATCTTTCTCGATTGCGGTTTCAAATTTCATTTATATCACCTTCAAATCAGTCTCTTCATTGTTATTCGAAGATGTGTGTGTATAAGTGTATATATATATATGAGAATTGAATTTGATCGATTTGTTTCTGAGAAAGATTGGAGTTTCTGTTGTTGATTTTTCTCCAGAAATCTCTGAGCGAATTGATATCATTGAGAGAAAAAGAATGAGTTTTCCAGATCCTACAGCGCCGCCGCATTCATATCCATATATATCACCACCTTTCTCCGGCGAGACTCCATTCTGGATGGGAAACGATCAACAGCTGCAGCAGCATCATCATCTTGATATGATGCCCCAATTTGATCAATCTCATCCTTTCAAGAAAGCAAGAGTTTCCGAGAAAGCACCAAATTTCACACCCATCCCATCAATGAATCCAAGAATGAATCCACCAAGCAACAAGGGGACAAGCCACATATTCTACAAAACTCGAATCTGTGCAAAATTCAAGGAAGGAACATGTCGGAATGGGGAGCATTGTACATTTGCTCATGGGGAAGAGGATTTACGCGAGCCACCTCCAAACTGGCAAGACCTCATTAGAGAGAAGGAAAGGGAGGAGAGGGGATCAGGGGGTGGTAATTGGGGTGATGATCAAAGAATGATTCATAGGATGAAGATTTGCAAGAAGTATTACAATGGAGAAGAGTGTCCTTATGGCGACAAGTGCAATTTCCTCCATGAACGCCCTTCTCCACCTATGAAGAAACTTAAGGTTGATATCCCTGGTCAGAGGGAGAGCTCTGCAATAAGCATTGGAACCACAGTCGGAGATCTTGAGCAAACTGGTTTTGGAAAACGAGGCTTTGCAGCAAATGGGAGATAGGGCAGTGCCCCTTTGGTGAAAGATGCCATTTTGCTCATGGACAATCAGGTATACAATTAAGTACAAATTGTTTTTTTACTTCATTTGATGCAATTTTTGTTTGTATAATAGTTTGTCTTGATCTTATTACATTTATTCATAATTTATTCTTGGATGGTATTTCAATTCTAGCATAATAGCAAATAAAACATTGAATCAATGATCTTTCCTACTAAGAAGAGTCTTTTAGCAATTGTTATGTCTAGTTTTGGTATGCGTCTACATTTGTGTACTTACGTTGACAAAGAGAATCAGTAACATGTTGTCTTTCAAGGTAGTTGAAAACGTAAAATGTACTCTTTTAGCTTGTGTTTTTCATGACGTCATTACCTTTATTGTTCGAACCGTCCACACATAAAAACACTAACAACCCATTTACTTTGAGAATAACTCAGGGATAATTTTTTTATAGGTCTACAATATTTTCACATAAATGGGACAGTTTTTCTTTGACAGGTTATTATGTTTGGGATAAAATTAGTTTTTACTGTACGTGGTGGCATGAGGTTGGGCGGGAGAGGCGATGCTTTGGCCTATTTGAACCATAACCGGTTCAACTCTGATTTTTTTATCTGTTTTTTTAACTGACCGATTGATGGATGGAATTATTTGTCTTTTGGAACCGGCTGTATCGGCAGTTAATAATGGAACTACCAGTTTGAGAATCGAAACCTATTATTAGGCCGTTCGGTTCTTGTTTGTATATTTGCAAAATTGGAATTGGGGTTTGAACCGTTGGAGCACTTTTTAAAGATTTTTTTTTTTTTTTTTCACTTTAGGCCAAAAAATATGAAGAGATGCCATTCTTTACTTAAAAAGAAGTGTTAGAAAACTCCCAAATGTTACTAATCTTGATGCTGTGCTATCTTCCTTCTTCACCCCAGACTATTCACCTTCTTACTAATCTTTGAGTCTCTCAGAAAATGTTGAGGATCACAGCTTCTTTTAACAATGTGGTCATCTTACAAAATGTCATCTACTTCTCTATTTTGACAGAGTTAAGGTTTTCGCCGGACGAAGCAGAACTGGTGGTAACCGCCGGCCCTGCTCCAAGAAAGACAGCTTCTGTGTCTGCATTCACCACCCCACCTACAAATCCAGTGTCCGCTATTCCTATAAGTGGAGATGGAGATGTAAAGGTCAAATCAAAATGGAAGCTAACAAAGAAGGTCAATCGAATTTATGCTGATTGGTTGGATGATCTATCGCCACCGCGCTCGTTGGCGGACAAAGAGGAGATATGAATGAGCTTTCTCTTGATTACACAGTTGTCTTAAACTGATACCAAGCTTTTGATCTTCTACATAGCTTAGGAGATTGGTTCTATCTTTTGTTTGATTCATTAATTGTAAAATTTGAATAATGAGTCTAAAAATTATTTCAAATTCAATATTCAATTTTTCATAAAAAAAAAAAAAAATTATTAGTACAAGGGTAGTTGTATTTCTTGTATGAGAGTTATCCTATGGATTTGAGTACAAATCATCCCTGCCAAATTTACTTGTGACGTTTTTAAATCTCACGCTTTCAGTGGTCTTTCAATTTTTGCTTTTTGTCATGCAAATTTAGATCACATTTTCAGCACATTTGTATTCATGAACAAAATTATCAACGATGAACATGCATTACATGCAAATTATACTTGTGACCCTCGCTTTTCCTTTCCTATATATATATATTTTTATATATTATCATAAATATATATATATATATATATATATATATATATACCTTTTAAAAATTATGATGAAAAATTTGTTCATTTTCAAAGAGCGCAAATTGATACCTCTCTTTTTTTTTTTGGGGGCGGTTGGTTGGGGGTATTAGAATAAAGTAATGGGAAAAAAATTTGAGCGAGAAAAAAGTTGAGGAGGAAAAATGAATGATTGTTAAATGATTGATTATAAAAGGGGATTATATAATCAAAGTAAATTAGTAATTATTTTATTTTTAAAATCAATTCCAATTTATAAATATTATCAAATATCATCAATGAGAATGATTAATAAGTCATTTTCATTACCTACTTCTAATACCTCAACCAAGCGGGCCTTAATTTTTTTTTTTTTAAGGAATTGATACCTTTCATTCTTATATCGTTTCAACACACGTGTTATTAAATAATGTTCATCGCTAAATTAAAACTTCTTCCGTAAAATATGGCTGGATACTGATTAAAGTGATTTGATGGTGAGTCGAGCGAGGCCAACCACTTCACATTCAAATAAGTTGCACTCCACCGCTCAATTTTAATTAGTCAATATATCTCCAATAAAAAAATAAAAATGTCAATATCTATTTACTTCTGTTCAATTTTAATATATTATCTCAAAATAAAAAGTTATTTTATTTATTTCTATTTTCACAAAATACACATTTTTACTCATATGATCTTTTCTCTTTTTTAACCAATTTTTTTCACTCATATTGATGCTTTAACAACAATATTCTTATTTTTTACCCCACTCACCTATTTTATAGATAAACAATTACTCTCTTTGTCTCATGATTAACTTCACACTTTCCTTTTCGCGACATTCCACAATTAATTTCACACCCCTAAATTGGAATACCTTCCATAAACTATACCCCACAATATCATTTAAATTTAAAAATATCACTCTTACTTTATTCTCTCACATACACTTTATCTCATACAACTACAAAAAAATACTCTTACACTTAATTCTCTCTTACATTAATTTAAGTTTTCTCTTATAAAAATACTTCGGGAGTAATATTTATAAAAATATGTGAGAATCTATTTGGCTAATTGAAATTAGGGTAGTGCTCACATACGCAAATGAACATGTCCAAAACAATGATTAGATCTTTAACTTGATCCTTACGAAATACAAACTCTTTCCTTGCAAAATACACATTTTTTCTCGCTTGTTTCCATGATGTCGCCTAATGTGCTTCCTTTTGTGCATTGAAAAACATACTAACAATCACGGAGCCCTTACTTTTTACACTACTTAAAAAACATATCAACCTCTTTATAAAACAAGATATCAATTTTATACTACATATTAATTTTCACTCTCAAAATATTGCTGACTCGAACCTAAAATTAATAGGGTATATTTTTAAAAATAATAATTAATACTGTTAAAAATATGTATTGCCAAATTAATGATGTGTTTTTGGTAAAATAATATTACTATACTCAGTGGAGTGAACCTTTGAATTAATGATATATTTCACGCAAATTGATAATAATATTTTCCCAATTGATCTTAGTATAAATAACTAAAGCACAGTTATATCCTTTCAACTAATTTTCTTTAATGAAAAAATAATAGTTTGTAATTTAAATAACTAATACACTTAAATAAACAAGTAATTCCTTTATAAATGCCCCCGAAAGGTATCTTTATGTGTATGGAGTAAGGTGTTTAATTTAATTAATGTTTATTAAATTAATTATCACATCAAATATAAAAGAAAAGCTTGGATATTCATTGATATTAGGATACAAAGTGAGATGTTACAACTTAAGAAAATGGTGCAAGTACCTAAGAGCGTCATCAACAGAAACATACCTCCAACTCACTATACTCAAAATCCCTACACTCATCTTCTCCACCACCACCTTCCCGCCCCTCTCCCTCAGCCCCAGCCTCAAATCCGCCACCATCCCACTAGCGCCGCCGCTCGAGCAACACCCCGGCGACGGCAGCTCCTTCGAAAACCACCCCTCCAACCCCAATACAAAGCTCCCTCTCCCACTACAATCCATCATCCTAAAAACACCCTTCAACCCCTGCAACACAATATTCCACGTGATCCTCAAATTATCCACCTCCTTCAACGCCACCTCCACCTCCATGTCGAACCGGAAAACGCCATTCCTCTCCACCTTCAGTTCGCCGCCGGGGTTTATAACCGTCGCCACGCAACCGCTGCCGTTTTGGATGTCGATGGCGAACACCAAGTCCTGCATCGACAGCTGGGGTTTGCCGGGCTTCTGGACCCGGCGCTTCTCGGCGGCGCGGCCGAGGCCGTAAAGCTTGCGGTAGGAAACAAGGGTGGCGGCGGAGCGGAGGTTGACGAGGGAAGGAAATGTGGCGGAGCAAATGGGTTGCCAGAGGTGGTCGCCGGACATGGAAATTGACCAAGATTTGGATACGCAGGAGGCGGTGGCTAGGGTTTCAGGGTCGAGGTGGTGGGATACAAGATCAAGAACTTGCCACGGCGGTCCCATCTGAGGTTTTCTTGAACTGCTAATTACATTTACAGACACACACACATTTATAATCTAATAGAAATCAAGGACTCATTGACACGTGTTGTTTCACTGAGCCCTTTTATGCCACGTCGGACACTTATCATCTGCCACCTACTCTAATTTAGTCGGCACTATATCTCACCAATTTACTAATTTTAATTTTAATTTTCGCCACTTTCAAAATACCTTATCTCTATGGTATATTAAAGTTTTTTTTTTTATGTTTTGAATTAATTAAGATTGGTTTGCTGCTCATATACAAATGTTCAGTTAGTTCGGACTTGTTTAGTATTAATGAGACCAAGACAAAAATAAAAAACAAACATATTCTAGTCAAGAAGCCCGTGCTAATAAGGATAAAGTATTTAATTCGACAGTTACTATTGTTTTATTCTTGTAGTGGACGTTAAGGAAAAATTGACCTTAGTATAAAATATAAAATCAAATCCTATAATTTAATGAATTAGGGTGTACTCGTTTATGGAAATTACTTCTATAGCTTTTGATGATGTTAGAAATTTAGAATCATGTTTCCGCAGATAGTATGATCAACATTTGAATATATGGAAATTAAGAAAAATATTTGAATAGTTATGATATTGTTATTAACCAATAAATTTCAACACCCGCAAATAAATATATAAAAAGCGAAGAAAAGAAGAATGGTAAACATATTTTTTTATTAAGAATTTGTGATCTCTTGATTTCTCTTTCCAAAGACTCATACTTGATTTGTAGTACGAGTCTCAACGATTTATTGGTAGTTAGTAGGGAGTTGATGGAGGCCCTGTTAAAATGGCTATTCTGGGGTCCGGTTAAAATATGGTTATTTGATGTCTTATTCAAATAACATGGAGGATTTCCTACATGTAAAATTCAATTACCTCATAAAAATAAGTGATTGTTTAGTTTAAAATGAAAAACAAGTCTATCACTGTAGTGCATATATTACAAATTTAGATAGACAGTTGTGTGAACCTGCTTATCAAATTAATATAAAACTGTTTTGAGTAACAGTATGTATGAGTAGGTACGGATTCGATTTTTAATAGTACCTCATAGGTTTTTCCCTGAACACATGATAAGTAATATTTTTAGAGTATTCAGTTTGAAGCTAATTCTTATGATAGACAATTGACAACAGTGAATATATAAATGGTGTCCGTACGGGTATCACATGATAGATAATTGACAACAAGTAAATATATAAGTTGGTGTCCATGTACGGACAATTGACATACCACATGAACAGTGAATATATAAATTGGTGTTAATTTAAAGACATAAGATCAAATCCGCTTTCTCCTTGAAGGTGTTCAACCCCTCCGATCGACGCGTTTCTCCTTGAAGATTCAAAGACGTTCATCATGGCCCTTTGAAGATTCAAAGGCGTTCATTCGGTGTTCAAAAACGCTCATCCGAAAAGTCTCCGTAAATAGCGTTTAATCCAAGATAAGACTCTTAAGCCCTTGGATTAACGTTATAAATCCGCAAATTCAATCTCAAACGAGATCAACCCGAAGATTTCGCCACCAAATCCGCCAAATCATCTAAGTCAACACCAACTTTGAAGAGAAGAATCGAGGATCAAATTTAGAGCTAGAGTCCGCTAAAATTTAATCGATTTAATCCGATTAAAATTAAGTTGTAAACTTTTCGTGTTTTTATAAACTATTTACAAGAAATTTGTTGTTACAATTGGAATTTGTGAAAATATATTTATTATTGTTATAATGTGTGTGTATTAATTGAACATTTTTGTGTATCAAATCGAATATCTTAATTTATATTTAATATAATCCTTAAAAAATTGCATTCGAAATTGAATTATAAAAATTCGAATATATTGTCAAAATTCGAATACAAATACTAAATCGAATCAAAATTATTTAATGAGTGTATTCTCGTTAATCAAGTTTCACGGTAAAACTCGATTCGCATTGAAAAAATAGATTGATTTACCCTTCAACTATCCCGACCAATATCATTTTGCTGACCAATATCATTTTGCTTATTGTTTATATTTTTCAATTATCGCAAATCTTTCTTTTCTTGATATAGGTCATATTATTATTGATTTTCACGACTAGTACCGTTTAATAATATATATTCTTCAATTATAATGAGTAATACCCTTTAGTATTATAAATCATACCCTTTTAATATTATAAATCATACCCTTCAATTATTACAACTCATTTACCATGAAACATTATTAATAATAGTAAACTTCACTTTTTAATTTCTAAGTTGTAACCCTAATTCCACCTTCCATATGTGCGTAGGTCCATTTATCCTAAGTTAGCATGCACAACTGTGAATATAGAAGTAAAATAAACAAGCTAAAAAAGTCGAATGCGGCGTGGTTGGTGTATATAAATTGGAGCAAATTCTTTCCTTTCATATAAATTCTTACAATGTCTTTTTTACATTTTTGTTTACGGTTAAAACTAAACAAAGGACGTCACGTCAGGATATGAACAAGGCTAAACGTACATGAGGGTGCAAACCTTGCTCTATACAGATACAAAAGTTACATGAAAAGACGAAAAAGGGCTGCTGCTTCCTCGACTAACAAAACCTAAACAACCTAACCACCTTAACGGGGTTGCTGGATGGATCGAGGGCTGCACCTTGGACTCATGATCTTCGCCGGCTTCTCCCAATTCTTCATCCCCTCTCTCATTGCGCCTCTCTCTTTTGGCATGCTTAAAGTCTTCACCAGTGCCCCTGCATTCTTACCAATACCTGATAACCATCATCCAACGGAATTATTTCAATTAACCACGCTTTCAATACTGTGTGTGTGTATATATATATATATATATATATATTGATGACGCTAATGTTTATTTTCAATATAATATCTTATATGCAATGTAACCAAACCCATATCCCAATTCTCAACCAAAAGAAGTAGGCCCACAATTGGCAATTCTTCCAAGAGTAATCTTGGAATGGCTCAATATCCCAATTTGCTAATTCTTGATTAGGTAGAGCAAACAAATTCATCAGATATTATATACTTCACCTAATGGTCCACCTGCTTATGATGTGACAATTTTAACAATGATATAAAGTTAATAAGTTATCTACTAATCAATGATTCAGGTTGCGTAGGATAATGTTTTTAACAATGGACCAACAACATATGGTTTATCAGTATTCAGCAGTATATACCATGTTCGGTGATCCCCTTGGTGGCCTTGCTCCCAAAATAGTCATGAGCCTCAGATGATTGGAGAAATTCCTCAAACTGCTCTTCCATGTTCAAGATATCCTCATCAACACCGAGGTCAATGGTATCAGGCAACAACCCAACGACATCGTTTTGATTGTCATTCCACTCCTCAAAGATGTCTTCTCCTTGGTGTTCGCCAAGCCAGTAGTCGCGGAACCATGTTGCGGTGGTGACGAGGTTCCACCACTCCGGTGAGAAGTCCTCGACTTGCCGCACCGCTGCCGGAATGAATAGCGGTGCGTTTGGGTTTAGACTGGACCTTCCTCCAGATACGAGAGCCATGATCTCTATTGTTTTCAGATTAAATCACCTGAGATGCAAAAGATAGTTACTAACTGATATCTCCTTAGTAATTTATCTCTCGGATTGAATTCAGAATTAATCAATTCAGAAGACGGGAAGACAAACAGCCAGAAAAAGAAAATCTAAATTGTCCATAACAATATATCGAGATCAAATTCATAAAACTCAACCTCGCTAGTTAATTAACTTATTACGTTCTCTCTAATCCACAAAATTTCAAAAATTTTAAAACCGAGACTACTTCCGCAATATTAATTTAATTAAAAATAATCAGCTTTAAAAAAACGGAATTGATCATAGCTAAAATCTCAGTAACATAAACTGTTCTTTCAGAATTTCACTGTCAGATAACTGAGATCTTATCTGTCCCCATTAAAATCAAGGATCAAGAGTAATACAGCCAAAAATCTCTGTTTCCGTCACCAAACGAATGTTCTGATAATATTTAACAAGATCGGAAACAACTGAACATTTTTCTCACAAAATTCATATTTTTCAACGATCTGACCATTTGATCTTCAGATCTATACATTCAAATCTAAAACTCGATCAATCAAGACAAAAATTAAGAAGAAAATTGAACAAAAGTCGAATCCACGAGCAGTACCTTCCAAGCAAAATATCCTCTTCTCTCTAACGTCACCTTTCTAGATTACAATTCACACGTATTGAGTAACTGCTCGGTCCGATACAATGAGGAGTTCTTATTTATAGACATTGAAGAGTTAGAACCCAAGCCTGACGGTTTGGCCACCGAACCTTAGGTTTGGGTTTTGCCGAACCTGCCCACTGATTGACTCTTTTTGGGAACTCATAATTTAAAAGTTAGGGCCTTGTTTGGTGTGCACCCACAACTTTTCTCAAAGTAGTTTGGTAATTGTCATTTAACTTTTAATAATGAAATTAAAAAATCTTAAAGATTGTATTGCGATATAATTTAATATTAATTAATGTAATTATATGAACCAGTTTCAATCCAGCGGCAGGTGATTTGATCTTATCTGCATTTGGGTAGACTTAAAATGTCAATAATCTAATTTACTCAAGAATTTTTTAAGTTTAATTTAAAAATGTAATTGAAATATATCAATAAGAACCTGCATGGGTTTTTATTTTAATACAACAAATGCATTTTGCAATAACAGAAAAATCAACCAGTTACTTATTTTATGTTAATCCAATGAGTATTTTAGATATCGCTTTAGAGATTAAGATCGGTTTAGAAATTAAGATGACCACCTTTTGTTAATTTTTCGTAAAACAACATTTAATGGAGAATTTCGCCATTGACACATTTTGATTGTATTTGGAAGCTCGCTCCATCCTATCCTATTTTAGATTGTTCAAAATTTAAAAATTAATATTTTATTTTTATTTTTTCATACTCAAAATGATAAAAAAGTAACTCTATCATCTCAAATTAAACTATTCCAAATATTTATTATTTACACCTAGTGTCATTTAATTATCCACAAGTACTCTTTCAAATTAAAACAACCTTCCTCCAATAAAGTTAAAATGAGCTTATTTACCTTCAATTTTACGCATTTTAATACTAATAAATAATTTTTTTATTAAAATTCGTGTCATTTTGACTTGAGTAATAAAAAAGGAGACGAAAAGAACATTTACATGTAATCAGTTCAAATAATTATTAATTTAACATCAATTTAGTAGTTGATTAGTTTAGTAAAATAATTTGTAAATGCAAAAGAAGAAAGAAAAAGAATTTGATTTGATATTTAAAAAAATTATATGCATCAACTATACAATACAATTCAAATATTTTTTAATAGTATCAATTATTTTAATTGTAAACAATATAATTTTTAATTAAAATAATTGATACTATTTTTTACATTGCACCTCATACATAAAAAGATATATTTAAACTTTATGTGCTCTATTTTTACAAAAGAATTTGAATTTCGACAAGAAGAAGAAAATGAAGCATTTGAAGCTTGTACACAAAAGAAAACAAAACCAAACAGGCACTAGAATAGAACGCCAATAGTGACCAGCGTGTTCAAAGTTGTGAACTACGCTCCAGTGGCAATGAAGTCGGTGAGGTTACCGGGTATAGGCGGTGATAACAGGATAAGCGCGTATAATTGGTATAGGTGTTGGAATTTTAGCGGTGACCTCAAACCTGGGTCCCACCGCGCATGGACTGTAACATTCTAATAATTGGCGTGTTAATCCAACGGCCAGAAAAGCGGCCTACTTAATCAACGGTAACGATAGGGTAAAAGTGCTTGGTGGTGGGACCGGGTAATAGCTCAAATCCTCGTCAGGCACATGGGTAGGGTTGGTACTTAAGATATCACTAATCACATGTGATTATGTCGCCTAAGTGCTAAGAAATATTACTAATTATGTATATCCTATCATGATTTTGGTACTAAAAGGAATTACATTTGTGTAATATTTATAGCAGTGATTGAAACTGTGGGCCATATCGATATATCATCACGCTGTCAGTATTAGGGGTGTGCATTCGTTATTCTAAGAATCGAAATCGAATAAGAAAAATCGAACAAATCTTGAATTAAAGACTATAAGAAATCGAAACCGAACCGAAATATATAAAAATCGATCAATACCAAAATCGAAATTTTCGGTTCGGTTTCTATAATACCGAATACCGAATTTTTTTAATTTTTTTAAAAAATAAATTTTGAGACTTTTCTTTTAGACTTTTTTTTTAAAAAAATTCTCAACCAAAACAAGTAAAATACAAGCAAATATAAATCATCAATATACTAAATTCCAAGTTCTCAAGTTCCAACTTCCAACATAAAATCCAAATCCAAAATATCAAAACATCAACATAAAATATCAAATACAAAATTATATATATATATATATATAATACAAATTAAAATTATATATATATATATATATATATATATATATATCATACTCCATTATATATTATATTATTTGTAATTTTTCTTATATTATATTATTTTATATTTTAATATATATATATATATATATATATATTATATTATATTATATATACAGTATATATATATATATATTAATATATAATAAATTTCGGTTCGGTTTTCGGTTATACCGAAATTTTATTCATAAAACCGATACCAAAATGAATACCGAAATTTTCAAATTTTAAAACCGAATACCGAATCGAATACCAAAATAACCGAATCGAATTAAATTTTGATTCGGTTTTGCTAAAACCGAATAATGCTCACCCCTGGCTGTATATACATCGGTCTCTATGTTGGATAAAGTAGGCTTCTGCATGAAAATTATTGGTGCAAGACAATAAATTAATATAGGAGTATCGATTAAAAATGGTTTTAATTAATATAGATTTATTAATTAATATAAATAATTACTACTACTGATCATTAACTTGGATTATAATAATAATAATATACCATTCTCAGTAGGGATATTATGTTGTATATTCTTTGAAATTAATGGAGAGCAATTAATATTAATTTAGTATCTGAACATGAAATATCAACATCCTAACGTAACTATTACCTTTTCGAAGGCTTTACCAAACTTTGTTCCAAATTTTAAAGAAAATGCTCAAAATTTGAATCTCACATTCAAGTTTTCTTTTAACGTTACTTCTAACGGTCCATCCTTTCCGTTAATAAAACATCAAATTCAACTAAAAAAAAATTGATAAGCTAGCAAAATCCCTATTATATATATATATATATATATATATATATATATATATATATATATATATATTAAATCAGGTGTAATAGTTCCATACAAAATTCAGCTGATGAGACTCGAAATACAAAACCAAATAGTTGAATATAGGTCAATTGTGCTCAAAATGAGAGACCATATTTATTTGTCCCTAAATAATTAATATCTTATTTAAAATTTTAATTAGAATATACTAACATGGCACTATCATCATTACTGCATTTTTAATTATCAACTGAAATATTATGTGGCCTTGCTTTTAGGATATTGGGCAAGGGATGCGGAGTACGATGGTGGGGCTAGGGGTGAGCGAGAATACCAAAAAATCGAAAAATCGAACCGAATCGATGAATTTTGGTTAATTAGGTTCGGTTTTTTTTTCATTCGATTCGGTTTTCGGTTATAAATTTTGGAAATTTCGGTTTTCGGTTTTCGATTCGGTTTTATAAAAAAATACCGAATTGACCGAAAATTAACGAAATTATTTTAAAAATATAAATTTTAAATAATATATTAATATTAATATATCACTTTTATTTTTACTCATTTATTCATAACTCAATTTTGCCCTAATCTATTCCCCACTCCTCTCAACCGCCCGGGTGGTCGCCTCCATCCTCCATCCTCCAGGCTCCAGTCCAAATCGTCCGTCTCTCGCCTCACGCCGTCTCCCAACCCCACCTCCCCGCATCGCGATCGCGGTCGCGGCTTCGCTTGGCCGCCGCGCGCGCGGCCTTTCTCGACTCGCGCCGGGCCGGCCGCTCCCGACTCGGCCTCTCACGACTCCCACCTCTCTCACTCGGTCACTCGACTCACTCCCACAGTAAGGTAATCACACTACTTTCGGTTTCCTAATTCCTACCGCAGTGACTCAGGCCATGTTTTCCATTTTTTCCTACTTCCGGTGTTCACGGCCAGTTGAGATTTGTTCCCTTCAATTTGAAGGGGTTTCTATTACATTTGTTTCTTGACCGGTGACCAAATATGAAAGTCGGTGAATCTATTATATTTTGTATTTTCTCGAATCTATTACATGACCAAAAACCCACCGCCTAAATGTAGCCATTCAATGAGAATCGAGAAATTAGAATGTTTTATTGAATTTTGTTGTTGGGTGATTTGTGTAATTGTGTTGAACTTTATTTTGTGATGTATCTCTTTAATATCGGTATTGAACTTCATTTCGTATTGTATCTTTTTAAATAGTACGTGTTGAACTCAATTTTTGTGTAAATTCATGGTTTTTTTAAAAAAATAGCATTTATGTGTTTTTAAACTGAATAAACCGAATTGGCCGACATATTTAAATCGGTTCGGTTTATGTAAAATTCGATTCAGTTTTTGGTCCCAAATATTTAAAATTCGGTTAATTCGATTTGGTCGAAAAACAGCACAAAACCAACCGAATGCTCACCGCTAATTGGGCCCCTTTGGGCGCTGAGGACATTGGGCCAGGGGTGCTGAAATAAGCAATGTGTCCAGTTAGATACACCTACTCCTACATTAAATACCAATTATGTCCTTTCATAAATTCCTAATTTTCTTTCTTTTCTTTTCTCTCTCCGCAAATTCTCTACAAAATCCGCCGCTAACCATTCCTCCGCTGCTTGTCATCGCCCCTCTTCGCTCCACCCAACGGTTTTAAGATCATCTCTCTTTGCGTCGCCCCTAGTACCTCAACTTCAGCACCCGTCCGCCACTGCCATCGTCACCGCACCGCCCACGATTTTAAAGATCGTCACTCTTCGCGCCGCTCGTATCTCAACCTCAGCATCCGCCCACCCATAATTTTATAGGATCGCCCCTCTTTGAAGTCTGTGTAGCCTTTTTTATTTTTTTTTCTTCTGTTTTCCTTTCTTCTCCCTCCAAACTCTTTTTTTTTTTTTTTTAATGTTAATGTTAATCTTCTCAATTAGGGGTGAGCAAAAAAATAAAAAAACGAAATTTCGAACACGAAATTCGATTTATTAGGTTCGGTTTTTATTTAAAAATCGGTTTTCGGTGTTACTTTTTCTAAAATTCGGTTATCGGTTTTCGGTTCGGTTATTATTGTAAAAAATCGAATACACCAAAATATCCGATATATTATAAATAATATATTATATTTTAATAATATTAATATAATAAAAAGAGAAAGGCAGAAACGTAAACGTCCAGTTCCTTCTCAGTTCTCAACCCTAAATCCCTAATCGCCTCCGCCTCACCCCATCACTCTACGCCACGGCGCCGACCTCCTCCGGCCGCCCCTTCGCCGGTCGCCGCCCCCAGTCGCTCACTCTCGCCGCAACTCGTTCTGTCGCACGACCGCTCCACTGCTCCAGCTCTCCATCTCTCCGTCCGGCCGCCGGCGATCTAGTCCTCACTATTCAGGTGCTGAAATATTTTATTTTTATTTTTATTTTTGTGGACTTATTCTCGTCGTTTCTATTTTATCCGAATTTGTCTGTAGCCATTTTTGTACAACAGGCCTTGTTTTTGTAGCCATCAGTTTATTAAGTAGATGTGAGAAATGCTGAAAGAAAAATGTGAGGATGTGGAATTTTTATTTGGATTGTGAATTTTTATGCTGTCTTTTTTATTTTTCTGTAGTCTGATGTTTTTTTGAAATTTCGGTCGAATTGGCCGAATTAACCGAATTCACCGCCCGATCTAATTCGGTTCGGTTAGAATTGGTTAGTATGAAATTCGGTTCGGTTTCGGTTTATCCATTAAAAAAATCGGTTAATTCGGTTCGGCCAAAAACAGTCACAAACCGACCAAACCGACTGAATGCTCACCCCTGTCTCAATCTTGAAGCAATGTGTTCGTTTTTACCAATTCCATGAACTTTATTTAATTTTACGATTAAACATTGAATTAGTACTAAAATTTTGGAAGAATTGAAATTTGGAACCATTTGCCAGAAAAATATGAGTGAAAATTTGAGGGTGATAGACGATGTGGTGATGGTGGTGGTGGCAACACATGTTTGATGAAGTGCCTCGATGAATAGAATAGTGATTGTTACTTGGCTTGGCTAGACCCATAATTATATTTGCCATTTTGGGTTTCAGTGTAGTGTTTTGGGCAGAATGAAGGTGAGAGTGGTTTGCAGGAAAGTTTACGATTATGTTCGGTATGATCTTAAGGAGATAGCATTTCCTTCGTCATTGCCTGATCCTCCCCACATCAAAACGCGTGGCAAACTTACGTGGACGGAGCGATACCTTGTTAGTTCTTGTTGAATTCTTGCAGTGTTGTTACATTTCATTTTAATTTTTTGACATCCGATCCTTAAAAATATACCATTCCAATTGATGTTGATATGCATGTATGTGTGTGTTATTGAGATGCTATTCCGTATAATTTATTATAGGTGTTGAAAGAAGCATCTAGACTCTATGGTGCTAGTTGGTTTAGGGATATTGGTCCAGACCTCAGGCCGCATGCTTACAAAAGGAAACAAGCTGAAACTGAAGATGATGAACCCAAGAGGGAAACCAAAGAGAAGGAGCCATCAACTCTAGAGGATCTTGGTAACTAATCTTTGTCTATTAAGTATTTATTATTTGCAACAAACAAACCTGAATGCTTATTTTAATACTTCCATGAATCATCCCATAAGAGCACACCAACAAAATAGGGGCCTGTGCTTGCACACCATTTCCATTACAATATCAACCGATGCTTTCTATGTTTATGGATATCCGTCTTATATAGCTGTAGCTGCACGGGAGGTCTGGAGGCGTTAAGGCCCGCTCTGCAGCGAAGTTTACATGACTAGAGCTTCTGCTTATAGAGATGCTCTAAAGAGTTTTATTGAAGGTTATCAAGAAGGTATACAACAAGTCATGGAGAAGAAACAAGATTCTAAATCTCAACAAGGAGGTGATTCTCCCAAGGGATCACATTGATGACAAGAAAGGTTTACTTTGGTATGTTTTTCTCCATCTGATATACTACAACATATGTGATGCTGGAGTGTGTTAATTAGCACAAGTTGTCGTGGCTCGAGCTAGTTATTTCATGACAAAAAGGTGCATGCTGAAATTAGTTTTTATGTAGTTGGTGGTGTTGTTTGATTACGAGTTGAACCTAATTAGTGTCGTTATGCAAGGCAATGGAATGAATGATAGACATATAATTAAACACACAATTGAGAGGAAACAAAGAACAAGGTCGTAGGGCATTGACTTCAATGCTTAGAGGTGTATATTCCAGAGGGAAAAAGGGTTGTGCAAAATGTATTTGGAGTTAATCAAGTAGAGTGATGATTATAGTTTATGAGGGTCTCTGTTATTAGTAGAGTGAAGTTAGGGATCTTTAGTTTGCATGTTGGGGGCCCACTTGCAGAAGCACCAAACATTAGTTAGCAGTGAATGTGATACTGAAAATGAGTGGAGCTACTGCCTGTGCCATTATCGAGTCGACGCTCTAAAATCAACATGAGATGACATAAACATTTCCCATGTCCTTCTCATTCTACTACAACTTGTCATTAATTAATTTACCCCCATTATATTAGCATTGGTCCTTTGGAACATTCATGCTTATATTAATACACACTGGACATTAATAAATTACACACACTTGGGTTGTTTTTGGCTTATGCTGAAAAGTTTTGAAGACAATCGTCAAGGGACTATCCAGCTAGTTTTTGCAAAAGTTAGTTTAGTGTTTTCAGAATTATATGAAGTTAATAATTGATGAGATGATAGATTATATAATTCATGATCAATTGGACTACTTACTTGACTAGGTGAGTTGAGATGTGATGGGTTTATTGACATGGGATGCGCAAATTGTAGTTTATTAGCATGTCTCAAGTTTGTTTGCACCTTTATAAGTAGGGTTTACTAACTAAATCATAATAATTTGGTTCATTTGATAATATGGTGGGTTAAACACAACTTGACAAAATTACCTTTATATTAATTTACTGAAATAAGGGTTTGCTTTCTCAAACTTCACCTTGATAATTCCGACACCAACTTGTGTGTTCTGTAAAAATGCACAGGAGTCATGTCATTTTTGAATGCGACTCCTCTTATAATTTGTGGATGATGTGCTGCAAATGGATGGGAATTACGATGGTTTTGCCCTCAATACCATCACTGAATCTGCTGCATTTTAGCAGATTCTTTACTGGATAACAGGGAGAATATATGCGGTTTGTATCTGGAAGAATGTAGTTTGGCTAATATGGAAGACGAGAAATGCTGTCCTCTTTCGAAGCGAACAGATTGATGTGAACAAACTGGCGGAGGAGATGAAACTGAGATTATGGAATTGGTTCGGTTTACAGACGTGTGGAAACAGAGGGTCTGGAATGAAAATCCAAGAAAGCTGGGTGTATGAGGATGCTTGATGTTTCTCTGGGTGTGCTTCTTTAAGGTTGCTGATATTTTTCTTAAGCTATATTGTATTGATTTTGTTTCTTTCTTGCTGCATATCTTGGGTAACCCTCATACCCATTTTGCGTTGAAATGAAATCTCTTTTATAATAAAAGAATAAGAGCGAGTCTCTTATAAAATATTGCACCATGAAATATTAATTAAAAATAGAAAGATTAAAAATTCGCGGGTCATCATACGGATCAGGTCAAGTTAAGAAGATACGCAGATTTGCGTGAATTAGGGCGAAATTGTGATGATGACAACCAACAGAGAAGGTGGCGATCAAGAGGCAATTCAACGAGAGAATTCCGACGAAAATAACCGAAGATCAATGAAAATATCAAATTGAAATGAAACACGCAGATATAAAAAAAGGAGAAGATATAGATGTTTTTTTTTTTTTTTTAAATTATCTAATAATTGCTACAAATTTTATCAAACACAACACCAAAGTTCTTGATCATTCTTGTTATCGGTTGCATGTTCTTCTAAAAATTGGAATTAATATCGAACGGTTACTCTGTTTTTGATTTTTTTATATAATAACACATATTTTTCTATAGGGTAACACGTTTGTGTTCATATTGTAACACTTTTTTTTCATATAGTAACACATCTTTTACTATACAAGAACACGTTTGTATTTATATAGTAACATATTTTTTTCAACGGTATGTGTTCTTGTAAGAACAAATTATGTATTCTTGTAAGGGTAAGTACGTGTTACTAGTCTTTAAAAGAATAAAATATTGGTTTTGTTCATTAATAACACATGTTTGACCTAATAATAATACAACCCGAGAGTAAAAATTTATTTTTACATTTGCTGAGTTTAATACACATATTTTTGCCCTTATAATAACACATATTTATCCTAAAATCTTATACTTGGGGATCAAATAGACTCATGATTTTCTTAACACATTAAAATCATTTCTCTTTAATATTGAGATCAAATAAGTCATCATCTTAATAAAATCACACTCTTTTAATAATAATAAAGTTGTCGAAGATTAAAGACTTATTTGATTCACGCATATAATTAGATTAGAGGTTTATTTGACCATTTTTTCATTTTTATTTTTGCATTCGAGTGATTATTTTTAGATAAATATGCGATTTTGTTTTATAGTGACACATAATTATTGGAGCACGCGGGGGCAAATTTTTTTACCCTTGCGCGAGTTTTTTTGGAAATATCCATTAAACCCGCCCCACCCGCCCAAGATCCACGAATTTCTTAATTTGGATCTGGATATGGATTATTTCACGAGATCTAGGGTCCGTGAAAGATTTCATATAAGAATTTGTGAAAGAATAAATGGGAATGACATTAAGAACAACATTGTTTTAGTGATCATACTAGCTAGTGTAAATCACGCGTGTTCCGCATGTTATGAAATATAAAAAAATTTTAAAAATTTACACCAAAAAAATTAAATTTTAAACTATAAAGT
Organism: Paraleonurus japonicus; assembly: GCA_030762865.1. Lineage (NCBI taxonomy): Eukaryota > Viridiplantae > Streptophyta > Magnoliopsida > Lamiales > Lamiaceae > Paraleonurus > Paraleonurus japonicus. Next base: position 48,180,662 of record CM061058.1, read on the forward strand.
AATAGAATCAAATTTTAATATATTTTGTAAATTGAGGAAAGAATATTAATTACAATAAAATAAAATTGCACAATTTTAGAAAATTAGTATCATTACATTCAAAATTTTCATTTATGCTAGGCATTTAATTTTTTTTTTGAAAAAAATAAAATTAGATAAAATGCTCACACGAGCAAATTAAGTTCGGAAGCCCAACCACAAATTGTGGAGGGTCATTCCAATAAAAAGAGTTCTCATGAACTTGAGCAACTCGAGCAAAATTGTATGCCCAAACATTTGCACACCGATAAACAAAAGAAAGCAGGCAGAGAGGTATCGAAAGTAGAATGTCTTTACGGGCGATAATGTAGTCGTCAAACGCCGAACTTCCGCCATTAGCCTTGTCTATTGCATCTACGACCACCTTAGCATCTCCTTCTATAATTACTCTCTCCAAATGCATTTCTTTAACCCATGAGAGTGCCTCAAAGAAACCCAAAGCCTCACCCGTTCTAATATCTAAACAACCAGGGGACACTCGTAGTTTTACCAACAATAAAGGTAACCTTGTTTCATCCCGTAAGACCATACCAATGCCGGTTCTCGAGAATCTTTGTTGAAAGACGCGTCAACGTTCACCTTAAGAAACCCGGGCTTTGGTTTATGTCAAGCTTTACACAAAGATCGAGCTATTACGTGCGGTAATACTATCAACATGAGTGATCCCATTCATGAAGAAATGTCATTTGACGCATAAACCGCTTGCATGGGATTCCGTCGCTTACCTTCCCATGCCATGCTATTCGCTCCTTCCAAATTTGCCACTGTAATATAAACTTGACATATATGTATAACATATTGACACATAAGTAAAATCAACAAGAATACGACACGTAAGCGAAATAAATCAAAAGGCGATACGTAGCGAAATCAATCGAGAAGATGACACCTCAACAATTTTAAACTCCGTATTACTATAATATGGGATTTTAAATAAAGTTTCGTCTTATATAATGAGATTTGTAAGATAATTTTATACAAATTTTTAGTCTAAATTTATTTGAATTATTATTAATTTTTGGTAAGAATGATTAAACATACAAATTATCGATAAGACGATAACCCAACTCAAATTTTTTTATTTTGATTAAAAATAAACTGTAAATAAAATGATGTGATGAGGAGGAGAAGTGAACTATTTGGAACAATTTTCCACAATACAAAATTTATATTAATTTTTTTTTTTTTATGTATAACAAAAGTTAGAGTTCTTCATAGGCATTTCATACAATGGTAACTTTTGAAAAAAATAAAATTTGGAAGAAATTGCAAAACGACGTCATCATCTTAGTAATAGTATAAGAACTAACAAATAACTCTTAACCCACTTGATCACGCTGCCTCACTTAAGTGGGAGAAATGAGGACTTGGTAAACTAACTTATAACCACTACCAACTAATATTTACCGATAAAAAAAAACTAGCAAATAACCAGTCATCAATGATTTAAAACTCAATAAAAATGTGGTAGTTATAATTAACGAATTTATCAAATTCTGATATTTCAGGAATATTATTTAATAATCATATAATAACATATTTTTGAAAATAATGGTGATTTTTTTGATTAAAAAAATAATGGTGATTATGAAATACAAAAAATCCATACGAAAATGGAAAGTTGCGCACACAACACAACTCGGATTTAGACCGAGGTTGACGACGGCCGTGCCACCACATCTCTCCGCTGCTCCCGGCAGCGCGTGAAACTTATCCCATTTTATTCCGTTCTACAATTTTACGACTGATGAAGTAGCGGTATTTGAGGTGTTAAAATGGGAGGAAGAGGAAGAAATTGCAGGCTTTGGTGGCCGAGTAATCTCTTCTCTCAAACTCCGCCCAATTCCAGTTTCTTGTTTGGATGGTTTCTTCCTTCGTCAGGCACTTCTTCATTCGATGTCGTCATCGCTTTTGCCTCCGATGAGCTCAACCTTACTTCTTCACTGAATTCCGGTTTGGATCTTCCAGTACGTTTCCTATTTCCAATTACTAAATGTAGTTGCTCCTTGTTTCTTTTTATTTTTTTATAATACTTTATTTTTTTGGTTGGTGGGCTTGGATGCGATTTATACATGACATTATGTGTTGGATTGCGCATAATTTGTAGGTTATCTCCATCCCTTTTCATAATGGATAACCCTAATCACATTTTCGACATTTCAATTTATATAGAATTGTTCAAGGCGATTGAAATATGTGCTATCTAATACGGCCTTAAGCAACTTTATTAATTCCTTTCCTTTTTTGTGAACTAACTTGATGATGAATGCTTATTATTAAGGAAATCCTTCAAGGGGCTAACAAGAACATGCCTTCACTTCTTCAAGATAAATGCAAGATCTCTCTGCTGGGATATTTTGAAGCAAGTTTTAATGGCAACAGAGAGTTAATTAAATGTGGAAATGATAGAAATAACTATATGAACTCTACCAGTGATCGACATTTAAATACATGTATGAATAATAATGGGAACTGGAGCTGTGGATGCCCCAGACATGATGGGATAGTGGAACAAAGTAGATTTGCTGCTCTGAGAAACATGTGGATCAAGCTCGTATATAGTCATTCAGACACTACGGATGGAAGAGCTCTTGTCATCCCTAAATTGGATCATCTGCATTTGAACCATGAAACCATAGCCCTTCTAGATCTCCACGTATGTAAGTCATGTTCACCTGCACAGCCGTGCTTATGTTTTCTTTTCTTTATGACTTATTTTGCTTGACTTTTTGGTTCCTTATAAATCTAGGTAATAATTTATGAAAAGCCAACTTTTGGTGGCCACCATTACTCCCTGGGAGACAACTGTTTGTCAAACCTAGCGAAATCTCCTTGCAAGAAACCTAAGTGGTTTAACGATCTTCACCAAAGAGATGCATGTCTTAACTTGGTATATATTCTTTATTATAATCTGTCAAATCTGAATTTCATTTCCTGAATCAGTTCCTTTAATATCTGTCAAAAGGATACCGTCATCCAGGCAATTAACAGTGCTGATGCTGCTCAAGTATTGTTTGATGGACATCGTCACGCTGAGTCCGGTTTTCTGGTACCCATTGTTCAAATGTAATTAAGACAATCCTTACCTCCTCTTGCTCATTCTTTCCTCATTTCTGTGACAGCTACTCTATGACTTGTCAGGTTCTCTACCAATGCATGGAAACTGACTGCAGTATCTGTTGCTTCACTTTCAACTGTCATTTACATTGTTCTTCAGTCATCCTGTATTCTTTATAATTGGTTATACTGTACAAGTATTGATATCGTATTCACCAAAGCATTTAGCAACACATTGAAGAATATCCACTTCCGCTGCTGCCAGCTTTTGTATTGGCCTGTCTTTCTCCAGGATCAGGGTATAAGGTATCATGATAATCTGGCTTCTTCAATTGATTCATTAATACTCATATATTTGCTTTCATAATTGAGTCTATTCAGGAGATTACTCTTTCACATCTTTTATTGATAATGCTTGGTTGGGCTTAACAGTTTGTCAGACACGTGTATGCTGCTAACATTTCTAAGTTAAATAAAAAGAGCCTTTAATGAGAGCCTCTAAAAGCAAAGAACTTAGATAAATAATGGTCACAACAATTTGTAAACGATCGTAGCCCCTAGGATTTGTATATTCTAGAGAAATTTGGTTGTGGAATAAGTTCTTACTGGGTTACTAGGAAACTTTCATTCTTTGCATTATCTACATTGAAACATTCTGACATTCTGCAAGTTATTCATTATCCAGCTATGTACGTCTGATGCTTGGTCAGTATTCATTGCTGCACTGATTTTCTGTAGAAATGGATTGTGAGATAGATTTTCTTATTATTTTTCTATTTATATAGGTATTGGTCATGTGTTGAGTTTGCAGAGAAAGCCACATCCCTCAGGCACACATTATGGTCAAGTATTGTTGTTGATGTTCTCCTGGGAAACATTGTGGGCATTTCCCTGTGGTTTGTGGCGGAATCTGCTCGTATATGGGCTTGAATTTTGCGCATGACTTCACAAATGACTGGTTGCGTACTGGTTGTGTATGGCTGATGGGAAATCCGGCTGGCTTTAAGTTGAACACTGAGCTAGCAGGAGTCCTTGGCATGGTATCTCTAAATGCGATTCAAATTTGGTCAACTCTTTGGGCTTTTATGGGTTTTCTCCTCGTTCTTATCACGAAAGGACTTGCATTGTGTGGGATTATTTTTGGTTTAACTTCAGCAGCAGCTCTGATCATTGACATGATTTCACTAGTAACAATGCATGTTTTGGCTCTTCATTTATTTTTGTCGCTTCTCTATTCAACTCAGATACAGGCACTAGCAGCTTTGTGGCGCCTTTTCAGGTAACACTCCTTTGAAGTTTCATTTGTGTCTAATGCAATCTTCAATCTGTTAAGAATTTTAACTCGGATTTACTCATCATAATTTTAAAAATGATGATCATTCTTGGGATTTATGCTGGCACTAATGAAGGATTTTTATTGTTTTCAAGTTAAGTACATCTTGATACAGGGATGTGTGGTGATGATCAATCTGATGACGTAAGTGCTAAATTGATTGCAGGGGAAGAAGCAGAATCCTCTACGGCACAGATTAGACAGCTATGACTATACTACTGAGCAACATGTAGTTGGATCTCTTCTATTCACCCCAATTTTACTTCTTCTACCAACGACATCCGTGTTCTATATTTTTTTCACCATTATGCACACAACAATTAGCTTTATCCGCATATTGGTTGAGATCTCCATATCTTTAATCCATTCGACTCCATATGCTAAAGTCTTCCTTTGGTTGAGGAGGAGGGAGAGATTTCCCTCTGGGATATGGTTTGAAGTCGCATCATTTCAACATTCAGAGAATGTAGCTATTACTGGCATTACATCATCCCCGAGAATCTGCACAGTACAGCTTATCCAAGCAGCAGTAGTCAATCTATTATTTTGGTTTCATTTCTTCACAGCAATTACTTGAGCTTAGGTAAAAAAATCGATCTGGAGCTGCACAATTTTGGAATTTTATGACTTCTGTGAAAATTGATATTTCTTGCCTTGCTTGTTTTGATGAGTCTTGGTTATTAGTTGAAGTGATGATAACATTTGTTTCAGGAGACGTAGTCCAACCACAGTACACACATTTGTATTCAGTTTTTTCTAGGTCATCAATTGGCACATCAGCTTACGGGCTTCTCACCGGAAGAAGGTATGTTTTCTTCTCCACCCTCGATTCTTCGTGCATTATTGTTTGTACGTTATATTACGAACATTCGCTTGATTACCTTTTCTGCTCTGTCTGCAGCACTCTATATGCTTCGGGTACTAGTCTCCCTATGAAGTTGCCGTGGATAGTGATACCATGGAGAGAATATTGGCGTCTTTGCCATAACTCAATTTTGGCATGCAGAAAACACAAATACTAGGCTTACTCTAACTTTGGTTTTTTTTTTTCTCTTTTAGGTTGTTACACTTTGTTTGCTTTATGGTTTACTTTTAGGTTGTTACACTTTGTGTTTTGTCTTCTTTTTAGAACTTCACTCTTTTAAATTTTAACGAAATCTTTAGTCTCGATTATTATCAATATTATGCTTCACCTTTCCTCTCCTTCCAATGATGCTACTCGTAAAAAAATCATGTCCAATTTTTACATGATCTCCATGTTGCCAAATTTTCATGTAAAATTTCTGTGATTGTATAGATGAAGCCTGTTAAAATGAGCTAGTCTTTGTACAAGAATGTCCTATCCTATAATTTTTATGTATTAAAAATAACTTCAACTCTCGGAGGTTAATTAACATAAATGGAACGAAAATATAAATGAGTTTGTACATATAACTGTGCAATTTTAAAAGATAAAATGATTTACGATGGTTAATATATGTAGTTTCTACTATTGCCCCTTGGGATGAGGATGTTGACCAAAAGAAAAGATTCGTCCGCTAATGAGACTGAATTTTCTTGTAAAAAAGGAAGCTGAATATTAAAGGACCACATTATTGACAAACTCATAATTGTCAGCATTCAAAATATGTTTGATCGGAATTGTCAGCATTCAAATTTGAATTGCTATAATATTTAGTTGAAGCATGAGACGGGTCCACTAATAACAGCCTCCACAAACAAAATTACTAAATAATCGTCAATTGCGGGGGAAGGAATAGGAATAGAGTATCATATTTGATGTTTGCTGACGACTAAGACAGTACTAGACGTGAGTCCCACTGGGCGCCTTTAATTTAATTTAATTTATTTTATTTATTTGAGTTCCTATGAATACTCATTCCACTGATTTCATTTGAGTTCCTTCTCCAGAACCCACCCTTTCTCATTTAATTTGGAGTATACAATAAATCTTCTACATTAGCTCCTTTCTTTAGGCATGGCCATGGATATAACCAACGATGCTAAAATTTTACCATCGACTTTCCTTGCTCGAACAATCGCTGTTAGAATCTTATTCTGCAAATCTTTTTCACATCAAACCTTGGGAAAGTTGTTGAAGAACCTGCACAAATTCAACAACAGTTATTTATCACCTTCAATCTCATGGTTCAATCCTAGTAACCCACATTGGGTATTAGTAATTGTAACCATGACCGCTTTCTTATTAAGACGGTATACGTATGTCAAAACAAGGGCAGAGATTGCATACAAGAGGAAGTTTTGGAGCAGCATGATGACATCTCCACTAACCTACGACGAGTGGGCTCACGCAGCCAAGATGCTTGATACAGAGTCTCACAGAAACAACGAAGCTGATCTTTATGATGAGGAACTCTTGAGAAATAAGCTTCAAGATCTTCGTCATCGTCGCCAAGAATGCTGTACCAGAGACATCATGTTCTATATGAGAGCTGATTTGATTAGAAATCTTGGCAATATGTGTAATCCTGAGCTTCATAGGGGTAGGCTCCAAGTGCCAAAACTAATAAAAAGAGTACATAGATGAAGTTACAACGCAATTGAAAATGGTGTGTGAATCTGATTCCGAGGATCTTCAGTTGGAAGAAAAGCTCGCGTTCATGCAAGAAACGAGGCACGCCTTTGGTCGAACAGCGTTGCTTCTAAGTGGAGGTGCATCTATGGGAGCTTTTCATTTGGGAGTGGTGAAAACATTGGTTGAACATAAGATGTTACCAAGGATTATCTCTGGTTCTAGCATTGGCTCAGCTATGTGTGCTATTGCTGGTACAAGATCATGGCCTGAGCTTCATAGTTTCTTTGAAGATTCATTGACTTCAATCCAGTTTTTCGATCAAATGGGTGGGATTTTCGCGGTTTTCAAGAGGATCATGACTCAGGGAGCAGTTTTTGACATCAGACGGATGCAGATGATGTTGAGGAATCTGACGAAAAATCTGACATTCCAAGAAGCTTATGACAGGACGGGACGAATCTTGGGGATTACGGTTTGCTCTCCCAGGAAGCACGAGCCTCCAAGATGCCTCAACTACTTGACTTCGCCTCATGTGGTTATATGGAGTGCTGTGACGGCTTCTTGTGCGTTTCCTGGTCTTTTCGAAGCTCAAGAACTTATGGCCAAAGACAGGAGTGGCAACATTGTGCCTTATCATCCATCCTTCCATTTGGATTCTGGATTTTCAACACGTCGTTGGAGGGATGGGAGCTTGGAGATTGATTTGCCTATCAAACAGTTGAAAGAGCTGTTCAATGTGAATCATTTTATTGTGAGTCAAGCAAATCCTCATATTGCACCTCTACTGAGATTGAAGCAGATTGTGAGAACTTATGGAGGTAGCTTTGCTGCAAAGGTATGTTGTGTTGGAGATCCTCTATTCCCAATACTTAACTTGCAACATGTTATGTTTTTCCTTCTTTCAGGAATGAATACATAGATTTCTTAAGCTATTTTGTAAATGCAGATTGCTCAATTAGCTGAGATGGAGGTAAAACACAGATGCAATCAGATATTGGAGCTCAGTTGTCCTCTTGGTAGAGTTGCTAAGCTCTTTGCTCAAGATTGGGAGGGTGATATCACTATTTTTATGCCTGTAACTTTAGGTCAGGTAAAAACTGATGAACACCCTTTTTTTTTTTTTTTTTTTTTTGGAAAAAAAAAATCGAACTTGGCTATCTTTTTTACTATCTTTGGTTTGAGATTGCAGTTATCCAAGGCCATACAGAATCCATCGTGCGTAGAGCTTCAAATATCGATAGATCAGGGAAGAAGATGCACTTGGGAGAAGCTTTCATCCATAAAAGCAAACTGTGGAATCGAAATTGCTCTTGATGAGTGTGTTGCGACCCTCAGACGAAGCTGCGGATTGAAGACAAGGGCGGAGAGAGCAGCCACCGTTGCTTTATCCCCCACAGTTAAATTCAATGGTTTAAGGAGAATCCCATCTTGGAATGTCATTTCTAGACAGAATTCCACTGCTTCACTTGAAGGGGAAGGAGAAGGAGAAGAAGAAGGCCTAATGGCAGAGCCCCCATTGTCTCCTTACCAAGGTGAAGATCACAGCTCGTGGACGAGGTCTGGTGGGCCGTTGATGAGGTCTGTTTCTTCGAAAAGATTTGTAGAGTTTGTACAGAATTTGAGGCTTGATTCAAGAATAAGGAGAGAGGATTAGGCTAATCAAACGCCTGAATTGAACATGACAGTTCTGAGAGTATGATGGATGATTGCACAATTTCTGTTTGGATGATTCCGGCGGCGGCGCTGATGATCGGAATGCTATGGATGGTTAAGGATTGGGAGATTTGTTCATTCACTTGTTCTAAGTGTAACAAATAAAATATTTGACTTATTATTATTACTTTTTTGAATTAAATAAACGTGTATCTATAAATTTCGACGCATAATAAAATTAGCAGAATTTTTAAGACCAATCATTTATCGAACCCAAAGGACTAGGAGGATAATGAAATCATGAGATTAAGTGTTGTCATAGTATTATAGAAGCGATCAAGGATGAAGAAATAATGAAAATACACCAAAGCAAATAAACAATTAAATAAAACAAGCAAGTGTTCAAGCAAAGAGATTTCAAAGAAGATAAGAGTGTTCGGGTGCAAATCACCAAAGACTAGTCCAACTATGACAACATACAATCGGAGAATCAATTACAAGGGATGATGATAAGTGATATCTAACTAAAGTCCACACACAACCGTCTTGGTAAACCTATGATATGCATGATCAATTTAACACGTAATATTGTTAGAGACAACACTCTAACCCCTCTCACTAATTACTAGCAATTAATGTACTCAAATGCGGGTTCTAGTGAAATTAATCAAGTATCCTTGCGTTAATTTAATATTGATATCAATCACACAATTAAAATCTAATACCCTAGCCAATAATTTAATTACCCAAATCTCTTTGTAATAATCAACTCATTAAACAAGGGTTCAAGACATTATCAAGCAATTAATACATGTAAAGCACAAAAGAGTAATCAATCAACCCCACAATTGAAACACTCAATCATATTAACACCATAATCAACTCATCTTAGGGTCATCACACCCGAACACTACAAGATTTAGCCAAACATGAAATTAAGCAACAAACCCATAAAAATTAAAATTAGAAAAATATGATTAAAAGGAAATTAAACCAATAGATTAATAAAATAAGGAGAGATGTGACCTTATAAATGTATATTACACTTGATTGTAAGAAACTATCTTCTATCTTATAAGAAATTAAAATAATTATGAAGAACACCTAAAACTATGTGTGTATTGTGTGTAAATATAAGGAAAAATGGATGCCCTAATGACTTGAAAAAACCCCTAAAAATCCAAAGAATAAAATGATCGAACGTCTTTTCTTCCTCCTACAGTGCTTTTTTGTCTACTGCTGCGCTGCTATCTTTTTCTCCCAAAAGTTGCTGAAATTGTTTTTTTTTTTCTTTTTAGAGAAGTCAGTATTTTTTGGCTGTTGTTGAAGGCTGCAGCACTTTTTCAATGATGTGGGTCCCTTCAATTGATTTTCTTTCCTTTCTTTCTCGGCTATCACTGAAGGTATACAAATGACAATTGACTTAATTCATTTTTGCAATTAAATTGCAATTCACAGGCTAGCCATTGGACCTAACTTATGGGCCGTGATTTAGCTCAAATAATGGGCTCCAACTTTTATTTTTCTTTTTGGAGTTTAATTAGTTCTTCTCATATTTTGTTCGACTTTCTTGAGTTCTCTTTCAATCGACTTCACAAAATATTAGGCATGTGTTTTGTTTTTAATAATGTTCAATTTTCCTACAAAAATAGTAAAATAATATCTTTCTCATCTCAGCAATTAGTCAAATTAATGTAAATAATGCAAGAAATTCTATTAAATTAAGCAAATTAATCACATGAATTTCAAGCAATTTTCACACTAATCAGTCATTACGCTATTTGGATGCCCGTGATCGCGTTTTCAATCCTAAAGTTTGATTTAATTTGTTTCTCCTTATTTATGTTTATTTAAGCCCATTTTATTTTAGACTCTTGCACGGGCCTTGAGTACTATTTAATTGTGTTTTGAGAACTTGTCGAGGGTTGTTGAATTTTGATTATCGAATAATACTTTTGAGATTACGCCTAGTATACGTAGTATCAAGGCTATTCTCTTCGTGTTTGAACCTTCTCGCTACGTTAGTATTTTTGTGAATTTTAAAGAGTAACACACTACAATTCAATTCATTTGTTACATTTTTGTATTTCACCTCGTGTTCTACTCTATTTAATTGTTAACACATGTCGATGTGGTGTACATCATTCATTAATTATTTTCACTCCACGCGTCATTCGTCGACAAATGGAACATACAGTAGAATACCAAATATATAACAAGTGATCTCGTGTGAACACACTAACACTTGTATGGTTTTGGAGTAACTTCATTTAATAAAACAAGTATATCAATGAGAAATGAATAATACCATTAAAAATTATATATACTAATTACTATGCGTAAATAAGAATTTGTCAATTTTAAAATCTAATTTGCATAATTCAACATAGGGTTTTGACATCTCTGTCAGTGTCAATACCCCCAAAATAAAAAGGCTGAGATAACGAGAAATTGACCGATGATCCTTTAAACCATCAAATAATTCCAACTACATACTCGAAGATAAGAAACGAAATTATTGTCTTTATCCTCTACTCTCTACATATATCTCTGACTTAGCCAACGTATATGCATGCATGTCTATGTCTATGTCTTATACACGCTAAATTAGTAAACCATACCCATACTCATCCACTTCTGACTGCATCAAACGTCACTGTGTCACGGATATCGTTATCTAATCTGATCCCTAACTTTCAGACTTTTCGAATCCCAATGCATTTGCTTGAATTTAATATCCAACCCTCCGTTCCGAAAAAACTTTCGTATGTAGGAGGTACATACTTTAAAAAAAAATAATGATTGAGGTTTTAAGAGATATAATTTTGTAAATTTTTATGTATAGAGTAAAAAAAAATTATTGGATTACGTGTATATGAGAATATAAAATAATGACATTTGTGTAAATTAGTAAAAATTGTGAGAGTGAAGTTTATGAAGGAATTTTCATTTCAAGGGTGTGAAATTTATATTGGGATAAACAAAAAGAAAAATGCGAAAGCTTCACAATTATTGAAGCTAAGTCGTCTGCTTTTATTCCATATGAAGAAAGCTTGGTTTTCTGTAAGTTTTCTTGCATTTCTCTGTAACAGAAGTGACTTTTTGTGTTTGATTCGAGGACCCTTTTGGAATTTGAATCTTGAGTTGTAGATTTGGTCTTTTTTCTCATTTTGATTATTCTGTTTCTTCTTCTACCATTTGTATAGAATATATTTATCTTCAAGGTTAACTCCTTCATTTAGGCATGGATATAACTAGTGAGGCTAGTATTGATCCATTCTCAATCGGTCCATCGACTTTCATGGGCCGGACCATTGCTTTTAGGATCTTATTCTGCAAGTCCATGTCACATTTGAGGGATCAAATGTTTAAAATGTTGTTGGGGAGCTTTTACAAATTCAAGATATTTTGAGGAACTGCCTATCAGCGTTAATCTCATGTTTAAATCCTAGGAATACACAAGGATTATTAATAACGGTGGGCATGATGGTATTCTTGGTAAGGCGGTGCAGGAATGTGAAAGCCAGAGGAGAGATGGCACATAAGAGGAAATTCTGGAGCAATATGATGAGATCTGCTGTAACCTATGAAGAGTGGCTTCATGCAGCTAAGATGCTTGATAAAGAGACTGAGAGAAAGAAGGAAGCTGATCTTTATGATGAGGAACTGGTGAGGAATAAGCTTCAAGATCTTCGGCGTCGTCGCCAAGAATGCTCTACAAGAGACATCATGTTCTATTTGAGAGCTGATCTGATTAGAAATCTTGGGAATATGTGTAATCCAGAGCTTCATAAGGGCAGGGTCCATGTTCCGAAACTAATAAAGGAATATATAGATGAAGTCACAACGCAGTTGAAAATGGTGTGTGAAGAGGATCTTCAGTTGGAAGAGAAGCTGTCGTTTATGCACGAGACAAGGCACGCCTTTGGTCGGACAGCGTTGCTTCTAAGCGGAGGCGCGTCTTTGGGAGCTTTTCACGTGGGAGTGGTGAAGACTTTGGTTGAACATAAGCTGTTACCTAGGATAATTGCCGGCTCCAGTGTCGGCTCTGCCATGTGCTCTGTTCTTGGGACGAGATCTTGGCCCGAGCTTCAGACTTTCTTCGAAGAATCGTGGCATTCGATTCAGTTTTTCGACCAAATAGGTGGGATTTTCACTCTTTCGAAGAGGATCATGATGCAGGGCGCAGTTCATGATATCAGGCATTTGCAGATGTTGTTGAGGCACCTTACGAATAATCTAACCTTCCAAGAAGCTTATGACACGACGGGTCGAATCTTGGGGATCACGGTTTGTTCTCCCAGGAAGCACGAGCCTCCAAGATGCCTCAACTACTTGACCTCGCCTCATGTGGTTATATGGAGTGCTGTAACGGCTTCTTGCGCCTTTCCTGGTCTTTACGAGGCTCAAGAACTGATGGCCAAAGATAGGAGTGGCAACATTGTGCCTTATCATCCACCCTTCCATTTGGATCCTGAAGGGGTTCTAATTCTACTGGATGTTCCTCGCGGCGTTGGAGGGATGGTAGTTTGGAGATCGATTTGCCTATCAAACAGTTGAAAGAGCTGTTTAATGTCAACCAGTTTATTGTGAGTCAAGCAAATCCTCATATTGCACCTTTGCTGAGATTGAAGCAGATAGTCAGAACTTATGGAGGTAACTTTGCTGCAAAGGTATGTAATGTATGTATTCACCAAATCCTCTGTTCCTAATACTAGTAGTAATTCATTAATGATGTGAATGCAGATTGCTCAACTAGTTGAGATGGAGGTAAAGCACAGGTGCCATCAGATAATGGAGCTCGGTTTTCCTCTCGGAGGAATTGCCAAGCTCTTTGCGCAGGATTGGGAAGGTGATATCACTGTTTTCATGCCTGCTACTTTAGCTCAGGTAAAAACTGATCTGCTGCATTCTTGTTTTCAAGAACCTGTTACTTAGGTTTGTTTATCCAATTCTTGATTTGTGATTGCAGTTATCAAAGGTGATTCAGAATCCATCTTATGTAGAGCTTCAAAAATCGGAAAATCAGGGAAGAAGGTGCACTTGGGAGAAGCTCTCTGTCATCAAAGCCAACTGTGCAATCGAGCAGGCTCTTGATGAGTGCGTTGCCCTGCTCAACCACATGCGTCGTCTGAAGAAAAGTGCGGACAGGGCAACGGCTTCTTCTTCTTCTTCTCATACAGTCAAGTTCAATGCTTCAAAGAGAATCCCATCTTGGAATGTCATTGCTAGAGAGAATTCCACAGGTTCACTTGAGGATGTTCTAATGGCATCTCTTCAGCCTCATGGAAGTGATAGCGAATCTGAGGCCGTTGATCTCAGCTCGTTGATGAGGAGGACGGCCTCTGCTGATATGGTCGTAGATGATTCGAGGATGAATAGAGGGGTATTAGGACAGTCGTTGTGTTATGGTGGTTCATTATCAGATACAGAATGTGATCGCAGGGATTTCTCCACTGGTGTTCTTACAAATAGCTCCACTATTGTAGTGGCCGAGGGTGATCTCTTACAGACTGAGCAGATCGACAATGGAATCGTGTTGAACGTCGTGAAAAGGTCCGTCTTAACGCCGTCTAGCCGGAGTCATGAGTCGGATTTAGTTGATGAGATGGATGATAGCTCAGTGTTTGAAAATGATGGTGATGGCGATTCCAGTGGCGTTCCGGTCAGTCGCTCCGGCGATCGGCTTGCTATGGATGGTTAAGAATTGGAGGATTTGTTCATTCACATGTTGTAATGTAAGAAATTTGACTTCTCGTGTTTTCGTCATTTTTCCAAAGCAAAGCTCTAATTACATGTAATATTGTATGGGGGTTATTTAATTCTTTGCGTTATTTCATCATTTAAAAGTTTTTAATTTTAAAATTGGTGAAGTTTCCAATTTTGCACCAATTAAATGCTTATCCCTGCATTTATTTTTTTCCATGATATTCTATTGATGCACTTTTACACAATCTCACTTTTTTTTTTTTTTTTTTGACAGGTTTACACAATCTCACAATTACTATGTATATGTATGTATATTTGCTTTAAAAAATTACTATATATATTATCGGCAATGACTACCCTCCTATGTAACATAAATTTGCAAAAAGAAAATAAAAGAAGAAAACAATAAGAAATAGTACATGAGATAGCAGACGAAGCAGTGTCCATGAAAGGAAGAATTTGAGAAGATAGAAAAGAACTCGGAGAGAGATCTAGATATCAATGATGAAAATGGAGATCGGGAAGAATAGGTATATATTGGTGGAAGAAAATTAATAAAAGTATGTTTAATTTTTTAGACAATAAGTACTCCCTCGTAGGGTTGTATACGAATCAAATACTTTTGTTCGATTCGGTATTCGTGCTCGATATTCGATATTCGTATTCGAAATTTTATGATTCAAATTCGTTTACAAATATTCGATTTGATTCGATTATTAAACAAATACAAATACAAAATTATGATATTCGATTTGATATTCGTAAATATTCGATTCGATATTTAAATATATATTATATAAAAATATATATTATTTTTATAGCAAATATATAAAATCTATATATTAATATTGCATATATAAATTAAGGCTCAAAGTTATTTGCACCACATATTTGATAAATACACCACACCACTAAAATAAAAGCACCACCATTTTTTAATAAATACACCAATTAAAAAATTATTTTGAAATAGAATATCCTAATTTTCTCTATTATGTTCTCTTCTTTTAGTTTTTTTTAATTTATTTGAAATATATGATGTTTTTCATGAATAAACTGATTTTAATTATTTTTATTTTTTATTTAGGAGTAAGAAGAGTTTATTCATGTCATGTTGTAAACAACTTGAATTTGGTTTGCAAAATCGATGGAAGATTAAATTCTTGTTAGGTAATTTGATAATTAATTTTTTTCGTTTTGTATTTGATTATGTAACTTTTGAATTTGTGACTTGTATTGTGAATTGAAACAACGAAATCAATTTTGAATTGAATACTCAAAGAATATTGATTAAAACATGTTTGAGAAAAATCGATTCGAATATTCGATTCGAGTATTCGAATAGTTACGAAAAATTCGATATCAATTTCAAATCGAATATAAATCACATTTACTATTCGAAAAATATTCGAATTTGAATTCGATATTCGAAAAATTTAACGAATACAAATTCAAAACAATGGTATTCGATTCGATTCGATTTGTATACAACCCTACTCCCTCCCTCCCTCATTCTTTATTTAGATTGTTCAAATTCTCAAAATAGATGTATTTCTTTTTCTTTTTTCATACACAAAATGATAAAAAAATAATAATAATAACTTCACTCTCTCAAATCAAACCTTTCAAACAACATTTATTTACACTTGTTACTCAATTATTCACTTTACTTTTTCAAATTAAAACATCCCTCCAATAAAATAGAAATGACTCATATATTTATTTTTAAATTTATATTTTTAATATTAATAAATAATTTTCTCATTAAAACTCATGTTATTTTAACTTAAATAATAAAAAATTGAGTCAAATGGAAAATTAATTAACAATTTAACTAATTTATAAAATAGTAAAATTTTCATTTTTAGTTTATAAAAATGAGACACATGCACAAACTCACACAAATTTTATGCCACATATATGTTTTTATTAACCAATAATTTTTATTAACTCTATCAACTCAACAAAACAATAACTCTTCAAATATCAGTAATGGTCTGCATCTGGTTTAACCCACCTACCTACCGGGTTTCTCATTTTAATGGGAGACCCCTGTGTTCGATTCCCTTTGAAAATAAATTATGAAGTTATAAAATGACTTGATAAAATCTAGGGTTCCATTTGGATGGAGTGAATTTGAAATCAATGAATTTAAGGATAATATATATATATATATATATATATATATATATATATATATATTATACATTCACACAAATTGAAATGAAGAAAAGATAAATAAATGGATTTCATGAAGAAAAGATAAATAAATGGATTTCATTTACTCAAATATTAAGCACAAGTGGGAGAAGTAAGAGGATTTCAAATGACTAGATTTTGTTGGGTATTTGGAATCCTCCCACTTATAAGTAATATTTGTGTAAATCAAATACATTCATTTAATTTTTCTCCATTTTTATTTGTAAATGTATTATGTATTATCCTCAAATACTTTAATTTCAAATGACTCCATCCAAATGAAACCTGTGAGTGTTTTAAAACTAGTAGTTGAATTAATTACTAACCACTAACATTTTTTTTTGTCAAAGAAAGAAAGACATTATATTTCACATATAGTACAAGACTTTAACCCATTACATCACCTTTATCCTAATCGATTATTCCCACCTCAAATTCACACTCCAATCGATTATTAACCACTAATATTTACCGATAAAATAATAATAATAATAATAATGGTCTACACCTCATGACATCAATTGATTTCAATTGTATCATATATCTCACTCCCTTAAAAATACGAATCACCCCATTAAAAAGAGTGTAAAATCAATCAGCTAATCCATAATTTCTTTTGGTCACGTAAATCGAGACAACAGTACTGGAGTATTCTGGAAGATATATAATTGCCACAGAATTTTCGATTTTTACGAAATGAACACAAATGATTAGGATATCTATCGCAAGGTGAATGAGACCAAAACGGGTGTAAGAAATTGAAGAGTTGAGACAATTTGCATGGCCCCAATTGGGAAAAATCTCAGGGATGCATTGATATATATATATGCACATCAATACAAGGCAACTTCAAGGAAAGATGTTCCAAAGAAAAGGGATTTTGTCACAAGTTGCACTTTATCAATGTATAATGACTCAGACATTTTGTCATCTTGTAAAAATTCAATCTTTTTTTTATATAATTTTTTTAAATATCATGGAATATTAATCAAATAACTATGCTTTTATGAACTGGATACGGACATCACCATTTTTAATTTTTTTAAACTGAGAGAAAAATAAATATAATGTGTGGGTCCCACTCTTTGTATTTTTAAATCTCATCTAAAAGTCAATTTATATATATATATATATATATATTGGCAACTTCATCATGAAAAGAATGGGAATGTACCTAATAATTTTTCTATCATGTACACATGGAATTAACTCATTTATATTAATACCTTAATAATAATTTCTCACAAACAAATTAACGATACTTATCAGATTGTCTACTTGTGAAATGTGATATTCTTCTTGCGTCTCAAATTTTATAGACTATATTATGTTTTAGATGTAAAAATTCCTGGTGATACCTTAATAAAAGTAAAATGATAAGTTTTTAGCCTTGACTGGTGAGAAGTCAAGAGCAAAATTATACTCATCAATCATTCAAATATTTAAACTTCGCTTTGTAAAGCGTTCGATGATTTCATGATGCAAAGGAGTAAATATCTTGCATGACTTTCATTAGATTAGTGGTCCAAATATATCTTCACATGTTTATTATATTCTGTGATTGCCCTTTTGCAGCTTAGGTTCATGACATGAGAATTTTTACTATTGGAAATTGGAGATAAGACTTGTAACTATATAATCTGGATAATTTCCGTACGAACTAAAAATTAGCTAATTCAAAAGAAATCCATCTCAAGCTCTTAGGATCCGTTTGTTTTGGAGTATTCAATTTTGAGTGATAGTGAAATATATGATACATTTAACTTTTTATTTGTGATATGTTTTATTAAATCGTACAAATCAAATGTTTGTTTATATATATTACAATATAATTTAACATGAGTCGTGATATTTTCAAGTGTTTGTATTGAGAATTAATTCATGTGATAAAGTTAAAAATTTTAAAAATAAAAAGAGATATTTTTGTCAATTAACTTGGTAATAAGTGAATGATAATTTTAATACAAATCAACAATACCAAACTCTTAAATTTTAGGAAACAAACTATATCCCTAGTAATCACTTAAAACAAACGTATCCTTTAGTCAATAACATATATATCATGATAACATCACATGTGTAAAGTGTTTTAGGTATCTTATTTGGTCGAGAATTCGTATTTGATAAGATTTAGATACGGATTTAGGAGAGACAATCGCCCCTTGAATTTTTATTTTTAAATTTGTTATACATGTCGATATTATTTAATTCACATTTTATATTATGTGTGAATTTACTCCTCTTGACTTAAATTATACACGATATTTTTATTTAATTGATGAACTATTAAATACTTTTTTCATTTTTATATGAGTTACCAATTTTTCTATTTTACCGTGTCCCACTAGAAATTACTAATTCTAATTTTGGTACCACTAAATTTATATTCTTATACTTTTATATTATTTAAACATATGATCTTAATCTTTGCGCCTAAAATAAACGGAGATGGAATGGGTATATCAATCAAGATTTTTAACTTAATATTTATAATCAAATCACACATAAAATAGTTTGTTGGGACATTACACAGTGCGTGTTGCTTGTGTGTGAAGCACCCAGGAGACTCGAGAACACGCAGTTAAGGTTTTACGCGCAAACTGTATTTCATGTCGGCCCAAAAGCTGTATCCAGTTTCACTGATTGACGAAACCATGACGTCGAAATGGCTAACAAATAAATTAGTATCAAATATATGGACAAAACCCAACAAATAAAAATTATACTTAAAAATTCGAAATGACCAAAGTGACATCAAATTACAAAAATATTGGGGAATCATACTTCAATTTGTAATTCATCGAATTTTAATATTTTTAATTTAAACTATAAATGTTACTGATTGCATGCCTTGAATTTATTATAAGGACGTATGTGAATACTCTATGGTGAATTGTACCGATTAGTATATTTAAAAAATATATATAATATAATTAAAGCGTGATGATGCATATAATTATATGAGACTTGATGATAAATTAAATGAATATGTTTTATATAAATATGGTTCAATATGTTTCACTATTCAATTTAATGAACTAACTATTTAATTATCGGTATTATTGATCAAATATTTAATAATAATGTTTTGTCAAATATTTGATACTTCATTTTTTTAAAAACTTGATTTAAATTTAAATATTATTATATTTTATTTTTATATTAAATATGAATAATTTAAATAGTAAAAAATTAATTATTATTAATACGTAAACAATAATATAACACCATTAATCTTAATTTTTAATGCTCGTGAATTCCAATAAGATTTTTAATATCATAATTCATTTTCATATACTCATTCCCTCCCAATGAAAGTTTTTCATTGTCCATTTTATTCTTACCCAATGAAAAATTTTCATCCCTCTTTAATATACTAAAATAATATATTTAATATACATTTTATTCATTTTTATTACATCACTTATATTATACTATATTTATATTATATATACTCCCTCCTTCCCAATAAGTTATGCGCACTTTCCTTTTGGTCTATCCCAACAAGTTCTCGCACACTCTTAAAAGAAAATATCATACAATATTAATACCCTCACAATATCATTTAAATTTAAAATATGTCACTTTTATCTTACTCTACTTTATTCTCTCTCCTACTTTATCTTATTAAATCACTCAAAATAATCTTACACTTTAGATTAATTGCAAAAATATTCAATAATAGTTATACAAATGTTATAAAGATTTGTAAGTTAGTTTAGTTGTCATATAACATAAAAATTATTCAAGAGGTCTAAGGTTCAAACCTTTGTTATTACATTACAAACCAATAAAAAATTAGCATATCATTACAATATAATTTAAACTTCATGAGAATGCGACACATCAACCATTTTTTTAAAATTGAACTCAATATTATTATGTCACATGGATGACACATATTGAACATAAACCAATAAAAATTAGCACCTCATTACAATATAATTTAAACTTCATGAGAATGCGACACATCACCAAATCAACCTCGAAACGACATATCATCAAAAGTAAACTCTCTATTAGTATAATAAGGATTCGAGTCAATTGCACTTTTGGCCCCTTAGGACATGCGATATTTTGAAAACGGTCTCAATACTCTCTTTTTCGTCCCAAATAAAATTTTTCTCCCATATATGGTCCCACCGTTAATCGAGTCGTTAAATGCACTTGCACATATGGTCTCAAACGTTATATCATTTAATTAAGAATTGATTAACTTAGTGAACCGCACTTTTGGTCCCACAAGACATGTTATATTTTGGAAACGGTCTCAATACTCTCCTATGTCGTCCCAAATTTATTTTTGTTTGCACATTTGGTCCCGCCGTCAATCTTGAACCACTGTTACCTCCAAAAAGATACTATTTAATTTAAGAATTTTAATATGTGTTCATTTTTTAAAATAATAATTATTTTTATTATATAAACTAATTTTCAAATTTTTTTAAAATTAATTTTATTAGTTTTTGTAAAAAAAAAAACTAAAATACTATTTTTGAAAAAGCTACTGAGTAATTTTAAATTTTTTAAAATAAAAAATAAAATATTAAAAATATTTAGTAACTATATAATAAAAATAATGCTTATATTTTATTTGTTTTTAATATTTTATAAATTATTAAGATTTTATAAGAAAAATACTCCATCCGCTGCAATTGAGATTGCTTGAAATGTAAAAATGGATATTATAATTTTATTTTTTCATACCCAAAATAGCACAAAAACACTTATATCCTCTCAAACTAAATTCTTACAAACATCTCTATTTACACCTAGAGTGACAATAGGTCGGGCCGGGCTAGGTCCGATTGTGTTTTAGGCCTACATTTTCATGCCCAACCCGGCCTTAGGCGTACCATCGAGCTAGCGGGTAAAGCGATCAATTTTTTTTTTTTTAAAGTTAATATTTTAAATTGAAACACTAAAATAATTTATAATAACTTCAAATAATAATTTAATAATCCATATTAAGTTTACACAAACAATTCAACAATCCATATTAAGTTCAGATATTTATAACAATGTACAAACAAAAATCATATAACTCAAAATAAATGAATTAATAAGTCCGAGAATAAATTTAAAATTATTTATTTTTAATATTTAATTAAATAAAAGATGTAAAAATTATTATGATTTTTATAAAATTTTATAAATTCTCTATATTTTAAATAAAATGTATATTAAATTATTCCAATTATGCAAATAAAATTTTGTATGAGACCATATTTAAAAGTATCGCGACCGTTTTCAAAATATTAGATGTCCTATGGGACCCAAAGTGCAATAAGCTCTAAATTTTATAACATTTAACAGCACGCGACGCTCACATGTATGCCGACGTTAACGTCCATAAAAAATGGGGTTAAAAGGTGAGAGTGAAATTATCTTTGGGATCATATTTGAGAGCAAAATTTTATTTGGGGCGAAAATAAAAAGTATTAAAACTGTTTTTAAAATATCGCATATCCTATGGAACCAAAAGTGCCAAGTGACTCATAAAAATTCTCATAAAAACCAACAAAAAATTAATTTTTTTAGTCTACGTACGAAGGATGTGAGGGAGTAACTCTTTAAATATTATGTCCAAATTCAAGTGAAATAGAGGGGCTAAATTTTATCTAATTAAATATGGTAAAACGCCCACAGTTTAGTCCTGTTGACATGACATTTACGGCGCCATATACCTTTCCTTTTTCGGCGTGCGGTCATCTCCGTTGGTGTCAGAATTGGAATTCTTCTTAACGTTATAAATAAGTTTTAAGAAATACTCATTTTTATAGAAAATAAATGTTTTTATTTTTTTATCGAATAAATATTGACTTGAACTCATAATCTTACAATATAATTATATATATAGTGAAGATCTAATCACTTGACAAAAAATTTATAAATTTATATTATAAAAATCTACATGCATAATAAATTTTTTAAATCCCAAGACAGGTGACCACCCTGCCACCCTAAATCCATCCATGATATAAGTAGCTTGCTATATACATCAATTATAAATTAATAACACAAATTCTGAAACACATGGAGTATATTAATTAAAACAAATATTGAAAATAAAATATTGTCTCCATCTCATAGCTGTTTGTACAGCTAATGGGCACAGAGATTAAAAATACATGTTTTTAGAGTTGATCATGTATAAGTGAAGGGTATAATTAAAGTGAAAGGATGGTTGATATAAAAAAGGGGGAGTTGTAAGATTGTTAATTGTTAAAAATGAGAGGTGTTTTACAAATAACTGTGACGGAGGGTGTATATTTTAAAAGAATATTTAAAGTTCCTATTTAAAATAATAAATTAGGTGATTCAGATTTGACCATGAGTGGTTGATGAGAGAATAAATATAGATAACCAATGTCGACTTAATTTCTCTCTCTAGGAAACTTCGTGGAAGCTCACTGGCTTCCCAGTTCCCTCCATTTAAGCCTCGTGATCCTCACATTCTCATACCTCATTTCTCATACTCTCAACTGTTACTAAATTTTCATCTTCATTCTCAAAGCTTATTCCAACATGATCAAACTAACAAAAATTATACCCGGAAAGCTCTTGAAGCCACGGAAATCGCGCTCAGTTTCCAGATCCGAGACCGAGCAATCGTCCTTCAGCTCCCAAACGACGACGTCTTCTTCCTCTTCCTTATCAGAAGACGTCTTCAAAAAGCCCAACGGTTTATCCACGCCGACAAGCGTCCTCCTCCGGCGAATGGTCTGAAATCACCGCCGACGTATACTGCGAATTGAAGCAGGCCTTCGAGATGATCGATCGCGATGGCGACGGAAAGATAAGGAAAGAGGAGATGGAGAGATTGCTGTGCCAGCTCGGAGCTGAGCCGCCAAGCCAGGAGGAGCTGAAATTGATGTTGAGCGAAGTCGATACGGATGGCGACGGTTGCATTAGCCTGGAGGAATTCTACGCTATTGGGTCGGTTTTCGCACCGCCTGCTTGCGACGTCGAACTGAAGGACACCTTTGACTTCTTTGACTCCGATCGCGATGGGAAGATAACGGCGGAGGAGCTTTTCAACGTTTTCAAAACGATTGGCTGCGACGCCGAGTGCACGTTAGAGGATTGCCGGCGCATGATTAGAGGGGTGGATAAAAACGACGACGGATTCGTATGTTTCGAGGATTTCAGTAGAATGATGGAGCAGCAGCAAATGTGATGCTATATTTTTCTTTTATTCTTGAAGAAAATATAAGTAAAGGAAAAATTATTATCATTTGCTGCTCATTTGGTTTTTCCCTATTCTATTTCTTGGTGTTCTTTGCATTGATTGGCTACCGGATCCTTGACCTCCTACCATGTTTTTATTTTATGATTCATTCAAATTATATTTGTAATTTTAAAAAAATAAAATAAAAGATGAATGTACAATAGCATATGAATTAGGTAGACCGATGATCTTGATTTTTTTTTTTTTAATTGAATCTATGTATGCAACTTTGATTTTATAGAATTATGTTTGTGTTAGACCCCCATTGAATAAATTGAGTAAAAATTAGGATGACTGAATTTGAATTAATATGTCGGAATACCAAAATGAATAAATATAAATTTTCTCAACATTTTTTTGGTGTGATTTATCAGTTTATTATCCGTATAACCATCTTAAATAGTGAGCAAGTTTCTTTGTAGGAAAAATAATCCTTTATGAGAAAATAAAGAGATATAAATTAAAATTTCTTTGTTAAATTTTGTCAGGGCTTGTCTTATATTTTATATTGCTTTTTTGAAACTCTTTATATATATATATATATATATAAGGGTTGAATACCTTTATACTCAGGTATAATGACTGTCCAAAAAATACATAGGACGCATATATATATGAGAAATCCACGAGAATGTTTGAAAAGATACTCTTATCATTTACAAAACCTAGATAAAACAAACAGATAGGAAAAGATTCCAATTTACCAGAAATGCACGTTACTCAATACATTTTTAATTATTTCCGCCCATTTGACCATCAATATTCGTTTAATTATTTATTCATTTAAATTAATATACCTAAAATATTTCGGTCTAAGCCCATCTTACCATATTAGTAAAAGATGAAGTGGGAAATAAAATCGTTATTTTATTTTAAAAGTTGGAAATAGAGGGTTAAAAAGGTATATTTCATATATGAAGTTTAGGTTGAATAATTATATATAATCTATATTAATATTTGTATATAATTTTTTTAAATATTATCTAATTAAAAAAATATATATCACTTTCATTTATATATATATATATATATATATATATATATATATATACACACACTTTCATTTATCAAAATGGTAAGATATAAACAAACATATGTTTTTCAAATATTACTTCTCATTTAAACATGAAATTACGAGACATACATCAACTTTTTATGATACATATGTAGATAATCAAATACAACGTCATATAACAAAGTTACCCTCAATTTTGATAAATTGTACTTGTATCTCTTCTCAATTTGAGTTCACTTTTTTTTTTTTTTTTGAGTTCACTTCTTCTTTTTTCTTTTTTTTTTTTTTAAATCCTTACGTATTAACATGATTTTATTTCAAATTATGACAAAAAGTCTGAATGGGCAGGATAAAAAAGTAATAATATCCGATAAAAAAATAAAGTAATAATATAAGGTGTAGCTGCAATTAACCTTTAATTAATCGTAAGGACACGTTTGGTCGGTTTTGTTTGAAAATAAAAATCATGAAAAGGCGGTTTGGCGTGGACTGAGGAGGTGCTAACGTGCCGCATTTTCTTTTGTTTGCAGATGTGCACCTCCACTGCCTACAAAATTCTTGTTTGGAGTACAATTGGCACCACCAATTTTATTTGCTTATTTAAGCATCGAATGTCGATACAATTATTGCTAGACTAGATATTTCATGTTACATTGATTCAATTATCTTTATTCTCTATTTAATATAATATTTATATTTCACCAATACATATAAAATATAACACTACTTCTTTCGTCTCTCTTCATATTTACCATCTGAGAGATGCCACATAAATATAATATTTTATTATAAAATTATTAATTATAAAAATAGGGCATAACTGATTGAACTACCATGGTAGCAAGATAGACATTATTAAATCTTTTTAATCTGTCTCCTAACAACAAAAAAATAAATAAAGTGGAGTAATATTTTTATTATTCCCATTTTGCACCGTGGCGTTAATTACAAAATGCGATATCCAGCCAGAGAGTGTTATGGATTTAGGAAATGGCCCAAACGGAAATCACACCACGTGGGCTTTAAATCCAGCCCAGAGACCAAACAACAAAAGCAATTTCACCAATTATTTTTTTAAAATAAAATGCATATTGGCTTATTTTACCTGTTTTGAATAATTTTGCAATTTTAAGTTGTGTCTAATAAAAAAGCCCAATAAGCAGAGAGAGTCATCCATCCATCCCCACACAATCAAATGCTCTTGAACCTCCTCAGAAAACCCAATTCCGCCACCTTCGCCGCCATCAAGTACTCCCTATTTTCCACCATCCACCACCCGCATCCCCAGTCGTCACCAGATATCCATCCTCTTCCGAAAGAAGCCCTTCAATCCCTAGTCCTCTTCCACTGTCACTACGGTAAATTTCACAGCCTCCTCCAGAACGTCGTCGCCTCACCGTCCCTCCTCCTCACGGCCTGCCACAACCTCAGGAAGCATGCCTCCGAGCCACTCACTCTTGACTGGGTTTCTTCCCACTTCTTCTCCCTACAAGAGCTGTCCTCTCATCTCTCCAAGAACTCTTTTGACATTGAATCCTGCTGCATTCCTGTTTTTCCAGAAGCCCATAAAGGTAATCCCCTTGTGCTACCCAATCTGAAGCTTAAAGTGGTACTTGAGGCAATTAGGATTGTACTTGAAGTCATATATGATGATAGGTTTGTTACATTTTCTTACGGTGGCCGTGTAAACATGGGCCGCCATACGGCGGTTCGGTATTTGAAGAACTCTGTGGAGAATCCTAGTTGGTGGTTTAGTGTAAAATTCCATAATGAATTGTTTGAAAAAGACATTTTGATAAGCTGTGTTTGATGCTAGGAGAGAAGATTAAAGATAAAGCACTGATTGATTTGATAAGAAGATTGTTCGACTGCAAGGTAGTTACGATTAATCTTGGTGGAGTTTGTTTAGGTAGAGGGCTACCACAAGAATGTGGTTTAAGTTCGATTTTGATTAATGTTTACCTCAATGGGCTTGATGAGGAACTTCAAGAATTACGACTAAAAACGAATAAAGAGAACCCAAAGTTCAAGGAAAATGAGCTTGTACCCGAGGCATCTAATTTGGGTCCTGTTTTTATAAGCCATTCAAGATTTATGCTGTCCGATACCTAGATGAGATATTGGTAATTACCTCAGGGACGAAAAGGTTGACGTTGGATTTGAAGAAAAAGGTTGTAAGTTTTCTTGAACAGGAGTTGGAATTGAATGTGGATAAACAGACAACAGTCATTCATAGTGCAGTTTCTGAGAAGATTGATTTTCTGGGTATGGAGCTTCAAGCTGTGGCGCCTTCTGTTCTTCGACCGCCAAAGACAGAAAAAGCGATCAGGGCCCGAAAAAAGTATCTCAGGCAGAAAGAAGTTAGACTTCTAGAGTCAAAAATGCAAAAGAGAGAAATAGGAAGAAGTTGGGAATGAAGTTATTGAGTCATGTCTTCAAGAAGTTGAAGCAAAGTGATAAATTCAAGTTCGATTTCCAAATTGAGAATGAAGTGAGGCAAATCTTTAGCACTTGGGGTGATGAAGTTGTCCAGGAGTTCTTGAGATCTGTGGATGAGCGATGGGAATGGCACCGAATGCTATCAGCTGGGGATTTTCTCTCTTTGAGGAGGATTAGGGATCTGCTCCCACAAGAGCTCGTCACGTCTTATGATAACTTCCAAGAGCAAGTCGACAAGTATTTGAAGCCCGTGAAAGCTAAGAAGGAATTGGAGGAAGACTTGAGAAGAAGAGAAGAAGAAGAGGAAGAACAGTATGCTCAAAGAACTGTGGAAGATTTGACTAAGCGTTGCATCAGAGTTGAAGCACCTTTAGAACTCATAAAAAGGCTGTCAAATTGGTCGGGTTCACTAACCATATGGGTCGTCCAAGGCCACTCAGTTTACTTATGCTTCTAGAAGATGGAGATATTATCAAGTGGTATGCTGGGATAGCAAGAAGATGGCTCGATTTCTTTAACTGCTGTCACAACTTCAGAAAGGTTAAAATTGTTGTGAGTTATCATCTTAGATACTCTTGTATCTTAACCTTAGCAGAAAAACACGAATCCACAAAATGCGAAACTATAAGGCATTTCACAAAAGATTTAAAAGTGAATGGAGATGTTCATTTTCCTTCAGAAAGGGAGATCAAGATGATGGGAGATAGAAATCTTTCTGATCCCATGCCCGTTGATGGGGCTATGACTATGGCATTGATCAGATTGGCTTACGATGAGCCTTCTCACCGCTGCATGGCTCATTTTTGTGAACGAAGAGACACGACTGTGTACAGGATTCGGTTACTACAGAACTATCTTGATGTGTACCCATTAGACGAGAGTAGGTGGATTAGAGGAATGGGTGCAATCCATGATAGTTTGGAGAGAAAATGTGTCCCTCTTTGTGCTCACCATATAAGTGAGGTATACATGGGAAAATTGACTCTGCAAGATCTTGATTGCACTGCTTTTGTGGATGTCGATTGATAGATTTGTTCCGTTAACAATTGACCTTTGGTTACACTAGAGATGAGAAATTGTTGTATATTTCTGGAATTATGCAATCAAAGTTTCATTGAACTCATTCAGATTGCTTGCTTGCGTGGATGTTAGTTTCAATTAGCAGTGTAATCGGCTCTCAAAGAATACTTGAGATTGGTTCAGTAAACGATTTAGTTCGTCTGCTTATTAATAGAGTCAAGCTTCTTCAATGGGCTCGTGACTCTAGTATTTTTTTATGCTATATTTCTGTTATTATTATTTATCATTTTATTTTAATTGAATTCACGTATATTGTAGATTATCATAAAATTAAGGAGCAAAGCATCTGTAATATATTAGCATATTTTAGTATAAAAAAGCTTAAATAAAAAAATAGAGCCCGTCATCCTAGCCCAAAGATGGCTAAGAACGATCATCGCTCTGACTGAGCAGGCAGCCCTATAGAACAGATCCTGTTCAAGTAAGGTCGTGCCATTCCACCGCAGGAAGACTTGCTGCAGCAACTGCCTAATTAACTTGTCTAGCTTTTTTTTTTTGTACAGACTGGATGGTGGGCCCTTCATCAAAACATTTCCATTTTATGCAAGTTTTAATTTAATCTGGCAGGAATTATTCCAAAATAAAAGTGTTTATGTTGGAAAATAAATTTATTTACCCACTAAAATGAGTCTTAAAAATAAATTAATATTATAAGTAATTCCTTAGTTGTGTATATCGTTGATTTAAGAGAGGAAATGCAAAACTGGAGAAGCTTTGATTGTAGTGTTTGGATTCGGTGTCCATCACCGACGTGAGAATCCGCAGCTTATCAAGATCTCTCTCTCTCTCTCTCACACACACTCATCTTACTGACTGTGTGAGAGATCTGTGGATCTGCGTCTCTGCAAGAATGTTCGCGAATTGATTTTTACATATATTGGGGAAGAAATCAAAATGGTGGGAATTATAAATATGAGAGCGTTTGATTGGAAGGCGGGGCAGGTTATAATGGTAGTCCTTTTAGTGATGATAGCTTCATTCTACACTGGTACTCTTTTTGGCAAGAATTCTTCTTACCTCTACGCACCACCCCAACCGCATAATGTACAACAACAAGCCCCCGATTCTGGTAAGTGAAAACTCATAATTTTTTCCTTTCTTGTATTAGCAATAAGTTCACCGATTAGGTTAATTCTGCAAACGATTATAACGTTGGAAAATCTTGCTCCTTTTTTGTTCGTATCGAGATCTTTCTTTCGGAAATCTTTTGTAGAAAATGGATTTGTAGGATATTGGAACTAAACATCGTTTGTTCCAGTGAAAGATTGATATGGGTTTTGAATTTAGAGTCTGTAAATGATAAACTTAACATTTTATCAGTTGAAGTTTGAATCTTTACTTAGAAGAAGTCTCAATGAACTTGTGAGTATAAAACTAGAAGAGTACCTTTTGTGGGTAATGAATGTTCCAGCATTGTTTTGGTTTTTATGAATAGAAAGAAAGTTAATCTTGGAATTGATGCAGCTTTTAAAAGTTTGGATACATACTTGTCTTCATGTTATAGAATAATGTAATTGTGTGAAATGTGTAGAATTAGTTGAGTTCTAGGTACCATTGTTTGAAACATGTAGACTTAGATGTTTTTTTTTGTGGAGCTAACTGGAAATTTGGCTGCAAAGTTTGCAAGTGCATTTGTTTCTGATTAGAGCTACCATATATTTATGCTTGCAGGTGTATTTAGAAATAGAGTTAGTCTTACTTATCGAACAACTCCTCTTAGTATCCCGCAACAGGGATGAATGTATGCCCGTTGACATATAACGAATACATTCCGTGCCATGACCTTTCTTACATCAAAGAGCTACTGTCAAAATTAGATCTTTTAAGGAAAGAGGAGCTGGAAAGGCATTGTCCTCCTGTGGGTAGACGACTTTTTGTTTGGTTCCACCTCCAGTTGACTATAAGATACCGATAAGATGGCCTACGAGTAGGGACTATGTTTGGCGAAGCAATGTAAATCATTCTCATCTTGCTGAGGTGAAAGGAGGACAAAATTGGGTTCATGAGAAGGACAGTCTATGGTGGTTTCCGGGTGGAGGTACTCATTTCAAGCATGGAGCTTCTGAATACATTCAAAGGTACTTCTGGTTTATACTTATGCTGATTGTATTGAACCTAAATGCTTTTAAAACTAATAAAGATTTGTACGACAGATTTACTACAACAATTGACTTTGCTGTGCAGATTAGGTAATATGACAACTAATGAGACTGGTGACCTTCATTCTGCTGGTGTATTTCAAGTTCTAGATGTTGGCTGTGGAGTAGCTAGCTTCTCTGCCTTTCTTCTTCCCTTAAATATTCAAACTATGTCCGTTGCTCCAAAAAGATGGCCATGAAAATCAAATTCAATTTGCTTTAGAAAGAGGAATTAGTGCCATGATTTCCGCTTTATCCACAAAGCAGCTACCGTATCCCAGCAACTCTTTTGAGATGGTCCACTGCTCCAGATGCCGCATCGATTGGCATGAGAATGGTTAGTTTTTCTTGATTAAAAGCATAAGTTGCATCGGAAATAAAATATTTTCATCCTCATCATTTGTATTGTTTGTGCAATTTTTGTCGGAATGTCTCAAGTCACACAAGGAACAGGTTAAAGTTACAAATCACAAGAAGATTTCTTTAACAAACATTTTACATTTTGTATACAGATGGCATTCTAATAAAAGAAGTGGATCGCATATTGAGATCGAATGGATACTTTGTCTACTCAGCTCCTCCTGCATACAGAAAAGACAAAGATTTTCCGATGATTTGGGATAAGTTGATGAGTTTGACTACTGCAATGTGCTGGAAGCTCATAGCTCGACAAGTGCAGACAGCAATCTGGGTTAAGCCTGATGATAACTCATGCCTCCAGCAAAATGCACAGAAGAATCTAATCACCATATGTGATCCCACAGATGATGCTAAACCATCATTTCAATCACCATTGAGGAACTGTATATCCGAACGCAGGTCCCAGAAACTCCCTCCAAAGCCACAACGTCTCTCAGAGTACTCCACGGCTCTTGATAAGCTAGGTAGCTTAATTTGGGTTCAAATTTTTACCATAATCGGATTAACCACAATATATTATTCTGCTGTTCTTATTGATCAGTCTAGGTTATTTATGGGCCATTTCATTGAGTTTTATTCATTCTATTGCATAAATTAAGACCCTACTACTTTGGAATATTATTATTGGATGTATTTACATATGGTTCGACTCTTTCTGGTATTGAGAACACTGAAAATATATGCTCACATCTGATTGAAATTTATTTAATAGTGAAAGGTTTAGCCCTAACATGTTTTTACATAATTGTTGCAGGTATGAATCGAGAAAATTTTTTAGTAGATACAATCTACTGGCAAGATCAAATCCGCCACTATTGGAGATTGATAGGTGTTAAAGAGAAACAAATACGAAATGTCATGGATATGAACGCTTTCCTTGGTGGATTTGCTGTTGCTTTGAACACCTGGCCTGTATGGGTCATGAACGTAGTTCCTGTGAGCACGAACAATACGTTACCTGCCATATACGACAGGGGGTTGATAGGCATATTTCATGACTGGTGAGGCGTTTATTATAATTATATATCTGCTTATGAATATTCACAACATAAGTGCAAATACTTCTATTCACCCGTCGCACCATTCAACTCAAGTGTTTTTTTCAATAGTATTTAAATTTTTTACTAAAGGGTATAAGTTGGCCAGTATTAGTTGATTTCACTAAACAATACTAGTCGTGTGCACCCAAGTGTTACTCTGCAAACAAGATAACCAAGATTTGTACTATTAAATGCAGGTGTGAACCATTCTCCACATATCCACGCACATATGATCTGTTGCATGCCAATCGTCTTTTCTCTGCCTACAGAAACCGTGAAGAGGGTTGTTTACTCGAGGATATCATGCTGGAAATGGACCGTATTTTACGACCCCAGGTGATATTTTTATGCTTCTTCTTTATTATCTTGAGTTTTTTCTTTTAAAGCCATTGTTTATGAGTTCCAAGAAAGTATAAATTCGTTATATTCATGTGCAGGGGCATATTATTGTACGAGGAGAAGATGATACTACTATCTCGAAGATTGTAGATCTTGCACCAAAGTTTCTTTGGGATACTCAATTGCATTTTCTTGAAGATGATCAGAAAAGAATGGAACCAGTCTTATTTTGTCAGAAAAAGTTCTGGGCTATCGTCTGAGTGACGAGAAAATGTAGCTTTGCTTGTGCACAATACACTGCTTGTATGACGAGTGATAGAAGCTCGTCTCGTCTGCCCTTCATCCGAACCCCTCACTGTACCATTCAAACAAAACACGAAAATGTGAGTACTACTAACTTATCTCATGCTTACGTTTTCAAAAACTTGTATATTTTAGAATGCATTTATTTTCTAAAAAATATATAGACTGCCGCCAGAACGCATGTTTGCTGGTTCATCCATAGTGATATATATAGGTGTATATTTCCATTGTTTTGTAACTGTGTTCACCACGAAAAATATTTTTCTGGGACATTAGTCATCTTTAGACATATGTCTGCACACAAGTATGAATTTTGTGCCTATTGTTTGTCGTTGAAGAAAAATCAAGCCATCATTAATGGTGATGTTTTTTTGGAATTTAGGCCTTTAAATAATTCATAAGACCAAACTAATGAATACTGTGTTTACATCCACAATTTCTCTATTATAGCCTTAAACCTACAGCTATCTCAAATTTGAAAAAGAATTCACCTCGAATAAACCCTTCAATTTCAATCCACCATAAAAACGCAGTAGCAAAATTCTCTAATTTGAAAATATGAATGTTATTAATATATATATATATATATATATATATATATATATTTTTATAAATTGTAGGGTATGATTTTGCTGTGATAACATATCAATGTGAGATGAAAGAGTACATGGTTTAATAGGTTGTATTGGATTATACCAAATCTTATAATTATGATTTTTAAATCTGAAAATAGATAGTATGACGTTAGACATAAGACCGAATCAAGCAAGCAAACGCATGACAATCCATGGATATCATCATATTTGTTCTTTGATCGTGTGTAATTTTAAATTAGGTAAAATTTGTATGAGACGGTCTCATTCATGAGATCGAGTCACTCTTTAATAAATTGTTGTCACTTTTTAAAAAAATAGTATGATTAGTATAAAAGTGATAACAATGTATTGAAAGGTGACTCTGTCTCGTGCATGATACGGTGTCACACAAGAGTGCCTTTGAATTAAGCTTGGAACACGACTCCCTGTAATTTTAAATTGATTTTTAATCTAGTTTGTATATTCTTTTATTGATAAATATTAGGTCGTGTATTTTAAATTTTGTTTTGACAGACTCGCACAAAGATTCTTTGTGATAAATGATAATTGAGCCCTTATAATTTAAATTTTATTCAATTAATCATTTCTTTAGCTCCTGATAAAAAAAAACATTTATTTACTTGCTTTAAAAAATTATTTATACTTAATTCTGTTTAAGTTTAATCGTACTTACAAATGAAGTACAGCATGTCCATTTCGCAAATAAAAGTATGTACATGATGCTCCAACAATTCAAGTTGCTTAAAATCACAGGCTTTAATAATAATATTGTATATTAGTAATATTAAAAAAATGTAAAATGTCTTTTCAATTTTATTGGAGTAAATAATTGAGGGAGAGAGATTAATTATAATAAGAAATTGTGTGTCATGAAGTGTAAATAAGAGATATTTGTAAGAGATTAATTTGACATTATATAATGTTTTTTTTTTGTTATTTTAAATATGAAAAACAAAAAATATAACATCATTTTTAATTTCAAGCAATCAAAATTGTATTGGAGTACTACTTTTAACAAAATCGAAGTACGATTGCTCAACTTAAAAAAAAAAAAAAAATACAACTCAATTATTTAAATGGAAGTTATATAGATTAAATTTGATTTCAATTAAAAAAAAAAACCTTGAAAATACAACCACCGTAACATATGTTACATATTCCATCTAATTGCGAATTCGCTTCACTTTTTTTCTTTCACAATTGTCTTCACATCTTTGAAATAAAATTTATTACTCCCTCTATCTCACAACTGCTTTGCACAACTAACTAGATACGAAGGTTAAAAAAATACAC
The DNA here is from genome assembly GCA_030762865.1 of Paraleonurus japonicus. Lineage (NCBI taxonomy): Eukaryota > Viridiplantae > Streptophyta > Magnoliopsida > Lamiales > Lamiaceae > Paraleonurus > Paraleonurus japonicus. The sequence continues at coordinate 48,215,082 of CM061058.1, forward strand.
TTTTAGAGAATTAACCATGTGTAAGTGAAGGGTATAATTGAAAAATCATGTATATGTAAAGTAAGAGATTAGTTAATTGGGTTGAAAAACTAATGTCATTAATGTAAATAAATATATATTATGGGATGTTAAAAATGAAAGGTGTTTTCATTTATAGATGTGCAAACAACCTGTAAGAAGGACGAATTAGGTAAGTGTGCAAACACCTTGTGGAACGGAGGGAGTATTTAAATTCTATCCGTACAATATTTTCAATTTTATATAAAATATTATTACTTTATATAAATATATGATTCAATTTATTTATTTATTTTATGCATAAAAATTTAAATAATTATTTCTCAAATCTTTATTTATTTTTTTAATATGTGCATCAAACAAAATATGAAGTTATAAATTTGAGAGGGTGAGAGTGTAATTTAGGTGAATATAAGCGGAAAAATACAAGCACCATAAAATACAATTTTGATGGCATGGTGTGGTGAGATTAAAAGGAGAGAGTACCCACAAAAGACTTAAGTTGACATGACACTTGACATGACAACCCCTACGCTTGTCGGGTACCACCTTCCCCACACTTCACCACCCATTAAGAGAGAGAGAGAGATCCAAAAATAAATGGATTAATTCTGTTTCTTTCGCCTGAATTTGCAAATACGGTTATAATCTATAAATTTGTTAGTTTTTGGATTATTTTTGCAAACAACACCAACTTTTACATTTGGTGCGATCAAAATGTCCGCTCTCAAATTTTCTTCTTCTCCACCAAATCAGATCTTCTTTTACAGGTTCAATGGATTGAAAACTTGATGGAGAAAATGAAAGTAGATATTTTGATCTGCATCAACCTTGATTAATTTTTGTTTTACAGGCTCCAATTTTAATAACTTTTACAAAAGTATAATTTTTGCGGGCATTCTCATAATTTAAAAGTTGGGCTATGATTCTATTTGTTTTCTATATAAGCTTTTTAGTCTACTGGTAAAAGAATATTAAACTGATTTGACATTTTAATTCTTAATGTTCTTGGTTTGTGTATTGAGAAAAGATGAGAGATTAAGATTAGATATTTTTCTCTTCATTGTCTTATCTTCAATTTTTTAAATCTTAGAAAATAGGGTGAATGTAGCCACGTGCACCAATGGAAATAATGAAATGATACACTACATATGATTCAATAGATCCTTTAGCGACCACAGCCGTAAAAACTGGAGCTCTCTCTGGCTCTTCTTTTGATCCAATCAAAGTGTGCACAAAAATATTCATAAAAATGAACCATCATCATCATCATAAATTAAAATGATTAAATTCTGGGTAAAGAATTACCCTACAACTCATTAAATAAATGTGTAAGAGCCCACAATAAAATTACAGATCAAATATATGTAGTATATAAACATCTCATTAAAACCATTGGCCCCATCATAGCATTGCATGCAGATCACCTTTTCAACTACAGTATATCAGTCAGATTTTCTTCACAAAATCTGGTCAAGAAAGACTGATCTATGTTTTCAAAAGCTGGGGACAAATGAAAGAGCCAAAAATCCTTATTATATAATTTACTTTTCTTTCTCTCTCTAACCCAATTCTAATGAGAGAATAAGACCAAGAAAGAATAGCCCACATGTATCATGTATATATACATATATAATGGATCGGAGTATATTGATAACATCTACTTATATTCGAGAATAAATCTTAATTGCAAAACATACCCAACTTGAGACAATGTGACAAAGAGTAATAATGTTTAAACCTTTTTATGACTCGACAACCGATTTAAATACGGATTGATTCGTAGGATCCAATTGAAGTTATATAGAACTAAGATTTGTATGCACTGATTTATTAATCCTACCTTCCACTAATGGGGCTTCAATTGAAGTTAAAATTAAGATCTGAATAAATTGGTTCATCTCAATAATTGATAGCGCCTTGTAGTTTCAAATCTGATACCTAGAAAATATCACACTCTTAAGCCTCAAACAATTACCACTAATTTAATTCTGGGGTTTACTCATGTTTAATTAAATTGCAATTAAGTACCTACAGGCTATAACTATTAAGAAGTCGATAACAGGATACATTTTGTTCTTTTGTCATAATTTGGAAAATATGTACCATGCAAGTAATAAATATTTTAAATTATTTTATTTTATTTGGACTATTCTAGCCGCACTACTCTTGGTGATATATATACTTATTATCCAAAAAAATAAGTCGTCTGTTAAAAGAATTTAATGTTATTTCAAAAAAATAGTACAAATTTTATCTTTACCTTTCAAATATCACTTTAATTACTTGAATTGTCATTAATTTTATTCATAATCAGTTATTTTATTCATAATAATCCCACAATCTTCAACATATTTGTTATACACATAAATTACTACTTCATTTGTTATAATTTATATTGCTCAAAATTAAAAATGAATGTTATGACAATTTTATTTTCTATACTCAAAATAGTAAAATAACAATTATATCTTCATAAACTAAACCCTTACAAACATCTCTTCTTTACGCTTCATGTCACTCAATTATCCACTATAATTAAATTTTTCTCATTCACCTTTTAATACTATTAAACAAATACTTCCTTCTATTAAAATTCGTGACATTTATTTTTTAGTAATGCAAATGGTAATGGAGGAGGGAGTATAATTTGTTAGACCTTTTGCAAAAAGTAATCATCCTAAATTCTTGGGTCATTTACAATAAGGTAGAAAGAGGTAAGTCTTTTTTTTTTTTTATCGGTAGAAAGAGGTAAGTCTTATTACAACTAGGTGTAAAAATTTGCACAAAAGCACAAAAATTTGCACTTTTACACCTGTTTATAATTTTGTTAATTTTTACACCTATTTGTAATTTTTCCTAAATTCTTTGGATGTAGAAAATACAATGAAACTAAATTTCCAAGTAACTGTCATCAGAATGGGGAAAAGCCATGAAAATCAGTGCATCCTCATGCAGGATTCATTAAACAATAAACAGATACTATAAACTTAATTATCATATAGTATCATACTTACAGTTACAGTGGGTAGGAAATGCCATGTAATGTAACAACGGGAAGTAGTGGGATTGTGACACGTGTGCAAGTTAATATAAGGTCTAGATTAGAGCCGGGGGCAAACCGATGGGAGACGTCAAGTTCACAAGTCATTGTCATTATCTTCAGTTGTCAAATCAGATGAGTCAAGCGATCTATCACCTTAATTCTGTTATGGCAACACGAGCATTTTTAATTACTTCAAAATTCAAATAAAGCACATGCCTGCTGCCTATGTCCTAAATGAAATTAATATATACACTCACATGCTATTGCTAGCTAGTTTTCAAGAATATGAATCATATTGTATCAGTTGTCTGTCACAAGATTCACATGGGTTTTTATGTAGGTTCTAAAAATTGTGTTTTTGGATGTTTTAATTTTTTACGATATCGATCGTAAATAGATAACAAGCTAGCTGGTCAAGATCCCTACTATACCATACAAACTTATACTTTACAGTATAAATTGGGCGTGGAGTTCCACACATTAAAATTTTAAAATGCACTTAATATATATGTGAAGCACATTAGTGGTTTCATTCTATAATCACAAGAGGAGCAGTCGCTATACTAATTACACTTTTTTAAAATTTAAATTTGAAACGACTCACGTGTGAAATCAATAATATTTTCAACTTATATGTATATATAGAGTCACGTTTAAATTAGTCGCAAACCTTTCTAATCCCAAGTCAGATTAAGAATATCAAGAGTAATGTAATATTGCTAAAGCTAGCTAGCTGATCTGGAAAGTATCTATGATTGTCCAACCACATCAACATAAATATTATTAATACACAACGAACAATTATGTTATTTGGATAACTTTAAGCATAATCTTGTCATTCTAATTAATGTTTTTCTTGATTTAGGGGATCACAGCAAGAACCTTAATTAGTGGATCTGATTCTTACCTTGTATAGTGGTGGAAAACGTGACCAGAACAGTGGAGTATCACTTATATATTTAACACCAAATAGTGTTAAATTTTTTTATTTCAGTTAAGCAATATGTTCTTCTTTTTACTGTTTATTACAGCTGAGAAAGAAGAGCAGATCATAAATTAGTTGGTTGATCCTCACAACCTATGACAATATTTTAACTGAATTTATTGCAGTAAAAAATAGACCACTTTTCATCAATAAGGTCTCCAAAGCTTACTGCTTTTAGCTCTGCTAGAAATCATCATAAATATAAAAAAATTCTCAATGTCTATATTTTTGTTAATGGTTATAAAGGTATAAAGTCATATACTGTTTTTTACGCTTTACATGTGTCCTCTTTATGATGAATTCCCTTTCTTTTTACAACCTTTTGCGTTCTTATTACTTTCTTTCTTTCTCTATTTTTATTTTCTGCTCTTTGAATGTTAAGGGTTTTGTTTTTCTGCTGCCATTTTTATTATAATTCAAATTTATATATGTGAGAAGAGATCAATTTTAAATTAGGCCCTATATCAAATTTTAACTAAAGAATAGCACTAAACAATTTTAAAGCAAAAGATTTGAAAAAGTATTTATCTTTCCATATATATGTGCAATATATAGATTGATCTAGAGTGAAATTGCACTTTTGGTAGGTGACAAATAAATCATGGTTCACTGTTTAATCTAACAAACTAATCATGCTTAAAGTCATAATGACCCTTTATTGAAAACCATTAATTATAAAGTATAAGAAATAAGCACAAAGAAGCTTAACAAAATAACATCTTGTACTTAAATTAATTCAAAATTGTGAATGATTACTTGATTAGTAGCCTTTTTTATAATGTTGGTATGAAAAAGGACATCAACAATAAAATAGTAGAGAAATTACAACTTTTTCCCCAATTTGGAAACCTTTGGATGGAACAAGTACTTAGGCAACATTAAATATATCAATCTTTTATGCGACAGCATCAAAATTATTTCCCAACTTGCTAAATATAAATCATCTTTTCTCTTGATTGGCCCCCATTATCCTTTAACGTCGATTAAAGGCTTAAGGGAAATCAATGTAATCATGATAAACTAGTTTTCACCTAGAGGGGTAGGGTTTGCAACTACTACATGAAAGCATCCACTTCATACATATACACACAAATCTAATAATGGATGATCTAAATTAGACACCTGTATAAATTACTTATATTTTACTACTCTCTTTGATCCTACAAAATTAGTGATATCTTAGAGTTTGTTGGTGAAATTTAACAGGTAAAAATATTTTTAAGGACCGTAACTTAGAAATTGACAAAATGAGGACTATAATTCTCCTGACAATGTTAGTCCAGTTTGGGCTTATTTTGGGCTGATTTGACATACATGTGGCGAAACAAGAAGAGTTGTGGTCCTTATTTGTCAACTACCTAAATTATGGTTCTTAAAAAATATATTCTCAAATTCTTCAGCATGAGTGCTTAATGACAAATATAACATCATTGAATTAATGACAATCTCACGGTTAGATGGAACATAATTTATGAATGACGTTTTAATAATTTGGAAGATATGTGTGTTAATTTGCAAACCGTCTTGCACAAAATTTCACTTGAAATTAAGTAATTTTCAGGATGTTTCTCGACTGATTCATAATTCTAATTTAGTTGGTTTATTTTGGCAACCAAGAGAGAGCAATGAAATTTATTGCTCACTCGTTTGCTCAATTTGCAAATTGTAATTTTGGGTTGAAACTTAGGTGGCATGTTCCACCCAACTTCATTTGTCATTAATTACCGGTTGATTTTTAACGATGTTTAATGTAACCCTTTTTTTTTTTAAAGTAGATTTGGTATCCAATGGCGACGAGGCACGAAATCAATAATTCTAATCGAGACCTATTTTATGGTCAAATCTCAATTTTGTTGTCAGCCTTTGGGACATCGACATACACATCATTTCTAACAAGTCAACACTGGCCAACCCTTTCCATCTCTCTCCACCTATCAAAGTAATAAATTGAGAATGAAGGGCCTTCATTAGTTGGATAATTAAGCAATTTTTATGATTTACGTAATGGAGGGAGATCTTATCTTGACTATATATATTATTACACCGAATATGATTAATTTAGCGTAGACACATTATCAACTTATGTGAGGGTTTGAAGTTTGAATCACCTGTAAACTTGTAAATAGGGACGGATTTAGGAAATTTTCTCGTATATATATATATATATATATATATATATATATATATATATATATATATATATATATAATTGTTTTTATTTATATCATAAAATCATAATATTTTATCATTTCATCCCTTTAAATTATAAAAATTTCTCTAATAATCACTCATGTACATATAACCATGTAATATTTTAAATATAAGGAAAAAAATTAAATTTCATATGTATCAAATTTTCGTGGGTGAACCAATTTTTGTGTCAAAGGAAATCACTAGATGAGTCGAGCCATATTACCAAATACTATAAATTATATGATTAATATATATATTGTTAACATATATAAGTAATTGTCTTTTTTATTCGATCAATTTTGATCCGCAGAATTTTTGTTTCCTGTATGGCACGTAAAATAAATTCAAATACATAATATTTCGTTCTCTTTCATTATGTTTCAATTCTTTATATCTATTTTTCATAATCCATGTAATGATGTAATACTATGTAATATTTTAAGCATAAAACATTAATTTTATATAGGGTGGTTGTGACTAGTTAAAAGAAAAAGAATTAGGCGCGCATTTCATTTATTAGATTTAATTAGCAAGTATGGCTAGCATTTTTTCAATACATAACTAATTTATGGCCAAATCACTGATCAATGCGATATTGATCGAGTCGGGGCCATAGATTCTATATATGTGGTAGCATTCATATTAATTTATTTATACATACATGTACCATATACCCATGATCTATACAGGTAAATTTCTTCTACCGTACAACTTAAAATATATTAACTATTTGGTGCATACATTCAAGTAACCACTTTGTACGGAAAATAAAAATTTTCAACGGCGGATCCAATAGGGGGCAAGTGGGGGTCGTTGCCCTTCTCCTCCCCCTCCACCCTCCACCCCCTAATTTTTAAAAATTCATGTATATACTTATATTAAATGTGTATTTATTTTATTTTTATATTATGTGGATTATATTAATAATATATGAGTATTGATAGTTACACTGAAAATACGTATATTATTGTACTCTCGAGCCTTGCCCCTCAACATTCATACCCTGTATCAAACATTGTTTGTCCACATCAATATTTCTGACAATTCTTAATTTGAAAAAATTGTAGTTTTGGTCCTATGAGAATTTTTCGACGACAATGTTAGTCTCACGTTCTTTTTTGTCCTTTTTTTTTTTTTTTTCAAAAATAGTCCCAACCATTATTTTTAGGAGTAAAACTGCAATTTTATCTCATTCTCTCGGACCAAAACTGCAATTTATCATTGTCTTGGAACCAAAACTGCAATTTTTTTGGGAATAAAAATGTAAAAAAATTAGGAGACCAAAAGTGTTAAAAAAAGATCATTTTGCAAACCACTCATTCTTTTGGGATAATAAATGCAATTTACTCTTTTTAATTGAATGGCAATAAAAGGACTAAAAATATTCACCCTAAAACTAAAATTAATATACAACGTAGAAAGATAAGTATTTTTTTATAAAATAGCCTTAAGTTAGAGACGAAAAATTAAATTATCTCTAACAGACATTGACTTGGCAAACATATATAACATGAAAAGAGGCACGAGGGTTTCTGAACATGGTTAAGTTTTGATTAGAAACATATTTTTTCTGAGGAATCAATTTGATCATATTTGTAGAGTATCTGGATGCTTTTTTTTTTCTTTATGTTCAAGTTGAAATGAACGCGAGCAAGGGTTGAATTAATATCACGAGTTTTATCAGTTATCTTAATTATTTCGATCTATTTCACCGTTGTATAAATTATTCATCCTCTGATTTCTTGAGTATTGCACGAAAGCTAGTGTAATTATCCCAACAGTAATTTTAATTTCAAATGACACTATATTTTGCGATCATTAATAGAAAAAACTGTTGCGTTCAAATGCAACATCAAAATATTAAAATGATAATGATATTAGTGAATGATTATAATGGTACTCATTTCATACCATCAAACTTATCAAACTGCTGAGTGATAATAACTAGCTAGCTATCATAATGGTCGGTTTTAAACTAAAAATAGTCCATTAATTATACCTGTCTGAAATTAATTTATGAAACCAAGAATTATAAATATGGTAATGAAATGAAAAATGCAGTCCAAGAGTTGGTGGGCATATTGAAAAGGGAAAATTGCACCCAAAAAGACAAGGCAGGTAGTGGGGGGATGAATGAAGAGATGTTTGAAATGACAAGTCAAATGTCAAATCGAAGGCTTCAAATCATAAGACTGTCAGTGATGTGTTGTCTATCATTATACGTATGGCGTACCTTTACTTCTTTTCTTTTCTTCTCTTCTCTTCGAGTTTGTCGTTGTGGTTATAATTATATATGGTGAAACAAACAGTTCACAGGTCCCTTCCCACCCCTTTATCCCATCTCACAAAATGGATATGTTTTTATCTGCTTTAGATTCTTTATTTATTCTACATGTTCAAAATTTAAATACTTAAAATTAAATACAACATGTAAACACGCCCACGAGCGGATATAGTTATGTTATGTTTGGTTAGGGATGGTGGTGGATGAGATGGAAAATGGGGATGAGGATAATCCTTTAAATAGTAAATCTGCATTTGGTTAGGGGTGGAGAAGTAGGGGTGGATGAAACTTAATGTCAAATCAAAAGTTGATGTTGTATTTGTATTATTTTAATATTGTTAATAGGTTGAAGTAATGATTAAATGATTGTGATAGAAAATGATATAATATTATATTATTGTTAGTTAGTATATACCTGGAATAATCATAGCACATTAATCATATAGTACTCCACTAGCTAATTAGTAATTAATTAGATAAAGTACGTGAATGGTTTTAGTATATAAATAAATAAATGAAGTTAATTTTATATATAAAAACAGCCGCGAAATCAAAGCTACGCATCGACATCATCACTGGAATAGGTTTTGATCGATCTTCTGAGAATTGCACATCAATATCAGGCTAGATCTCTAAATTAATATGAACAGCCCATGAAAAAGGGTCGTTATTTAATTACTTGATTTAGGCACATTATTTAATAGGTATTTGAATTCCGTTGCGTTTCTTTAAAAGTGATTTTAAATTAATATTCGTAGGAAATTAAAAGGATGAATGCTGAAAATAGAAATCATGATTTTGACTAAATTTAGGAGTAAATAATTATGGGGAGAATTTTGTTTTAAAAAAAAAATTATGGGGAGAATTTAATATAAGGAGCCAATATTTAGATTGAGTCTTAATTTAGTTCTTTTATTCTTTTATTCTTTTTTTTTTTTTTTTTTGATCGGTAAATGTTAGTTGTTAGCGGTTAGAAGTTAGTTCACCAAGTCTCCTTTACAATTCCATATACTCCAAGCCCTCCTTATACCTCCCACTCCAATTCGTTCCCAAAGTGAATCGAACCTGTGTCTCCCACTTAAGTGAAGAGTCACAAGTGGGCTAAGCCCTTGGTTAATTTAGTTCTTTTATTCAAGTGTCTCAAATCAAGATTAAATTTTTATTTTTTTCTTAATTTAATATTCAATTTTGTCTCAATTCAAGACCCGATCTATGTGTTTTATTTCCATTTTTTATAAAAAAACTCAAAGTATAGTAATTTTTTCGATTCTAATCAATTTTTAAAATATAATATATTAAATAAAAAATTATAATTTTTATTTGATACTTAAAAATAAAATTTAAGTTTTTCTTTTTTTTTTTTGTTTTAAATTTGAGCAATGAACTTGAATACCTATAATAAATGCGGTGGAGTTAGTTAATAATAAGAAAAATTAAAAATTATAATAAAATATATATTTCATAATGTACTAACAAATTAATTCTTTATAAATAAAAGTTAGTAGAGTACGTCTCATATGATTAAATGAAAAAAAAAAAAACTTTGGGCGAGACAAAAAGGAATAACATTGAATTTTAAGTGGAGAAAAAAATTAAAATTAGATCCCAATTTGAAACACATCAAAATTGAAAACATAAATTGAGACTTAACCTAAAAATTAAACTCTTATATGAAATTCTTCTAATAATTATTTTTAAAATTTTGTTTGCAAATATCAATTTTATTCCGTTTTAATTTAAGCATAGAATGTTTCAAATTTCAACTTAATACTGATTAAATCAACGTGTTTGTAAATAGTAGTAAAAACGTGATTTTTGGGTGTCCTTTTGAAAAATTAATATAAATAAATTAATTGTTGCATCTTTTTAAGAATTCGAATTGTGTTATGAGATGATATTTAAAAATTATTATACAAATATAAAAAAAAATATTATATCTAATGTATGAGCTTGTCTTATATAAATTTTTGTATTAAATTAAATTTTTTGACTCATGCAAATGGCTTGAATTCTGTATAAATCTACTCCACTCATATTATTGTCCATACGAATCCCTAGGGATTGACCTAGTGGTGAGTTTGAGACTTAAAGGTGTGATGTTTTATAGATCTTAGGTTTAAAACTCAAAAAATGCGAGCAATCTTTGAGATGGATCAATCCTATAAAGATTAACTTTGACTTCAATTGAAGCCCCGCTAATAGAAATGAAATTGGTCTCCAAATTAGTAGCTAGGTCCTTGAATTAAATACCGAATCATAAAATAAATTGTCCATACCATATACCTCATTTTCATAGGGTAGAGTCGAATCATTACAACATAAATGACTTTATGTAACACCATGTTGTAACACTTTTAGTTTATGTAACACATTAAAGTAACACTTTTGTAATTTATATATTATGTAACATTTTATGTAACACTTTTTATTATGTAACACTTACATGTAACACTTTTAAATAAGTAACACTTATTAGGTAACACTTTTACATAGGTAACACTATATATGTAACACTTTTACATAAGTAACACTTCTAGGTAACACTTTTACAAAAGGTAACACTTTTTAGGTAACACTTTAACATAAATAACACCTTTTAGGTAACACATTTACATACGTAACATATATTATGGTAACACTTCATAATAATTATTTCAATATATATATATATATATATATATATACACACATGTATATACAATCATACTTTATTTCTAATATGTTTATACATATATAAAATAAATATATTAGTTATACACTATATTTATATTATTTAGTAAGTATTTTTTAAATAATATTTAAATTATTTTTATATATAACGTAAAATCCATATTTAAAAAAATTATATACATTAAGTGTATTTACCATTTAAATTTATTTATTACATAATAAAAATATATATGGTTATTATACCCACAAAAAGTATTTTTTTATTTAAAATTATAATACATAATGCAAGTAATATATCATTTATGGATTTTTTTCTTCCAAATAAGTACGTAGAAAATTATTTGGTACATTGAGAATCAATGCTAATTATAAATGACTTGATGTGAACGAATGTTCTATTTGGAAACGAAAAAATTAAAAAAATTAATAAAATAAAATGGAACGATTTAAATAAAAAATACATACAAAATATTTAAAATGATATAGAATAGCCTAGATGGTCAATGTTGCACTTTTAATCTCATAGGTACAAGGTTCAACCCTTTGGAAAAATTTATATGTAACATTTGATAGGTGTTACCATTAGGTGTTACATATTTAATGTAACACTTTTTTAAAGCGATACATAAACTATAAAAATGTTACCTTAGACTTTAGACTACTGCATAACCGCAACACCATTAAAAGTGTTACCTATTGGGAATAAGTAACACTTTATGCATATTAAGTAACAATTTTTAGGTGTTACATAATCTATGTTATGTTGTAGTGAATATTGATCGTCAACATATTTAAACGTCATTGGCATAATGCAAATCGTATATTTTTATCTTAAGTTTCTCTTTATTTTTATGGAAAGATAAACTTGTATTAACTCAACATAAGTACTAACAAAGAGTGTCTATTTCTCTTTCATTTCATAAGCATATTGACAAATTCTCCTATTAAACTTATCCCTATATATACTAGTTGTCATTTTTTCCTTCATTTTGATGATGTGTCTTATTCTCATTAAATTTATACTTATGTGTTAAAATATATTGTATTATGTGGCATCATAATATTGAGTAATGTGATAATGTGTCATTAAATAATAAATTATTTAAATTAAGAAAAACTTATGAAAAAAATGATTAATATGGGAAAATTTGACTAATTTAATAAATCCCTTAAAGTAAATATATTATCTCAAAGTATTTTTATTTATAAAAAAATTGATATTATCTAATTTTAATATTATATATAATTTTAAATTAATGTGATTAATTTTTACTTTATATAATATAATTTTAAATATGTGATTTCTCTTAAATCATAATATTGAGAATATTGAGTAATTTTAAATAATATATAGGAGTATAAATATTATATTAACATAAACTTCAAATTTTTATTATATGATATATTATTTAAATATTTTATAAATTTGATGTATTTGAAAAATAAAATTTTAAAATATACATAATAAAAAAATTATTACATACTTTTATATATATATATATATATTAGTTATATATATATATATATATATATATATATATAGATATATATATATTCATTAAATATGGTTATTTTATAATATAATTATATTATTTTACACAATAAATTAATTAATTTGCATATATATAGTATATTTTGTTATCAATTTAATTTGAAAACAACCCGCGTTTAACAAAGAATCTAATAAGTACTAACAAAGAGTGTCTATTTCTCTTTGATTTCATAAGCATATTGACAAATTCTTCTATTAAACTTATCCACATATAAAATTAATTTTATATTACATTTATTCAATAATATCATTATTTTTATAAACACAATACACAGTCTAAATACAAACATAATCGAATTGTATGTGATATAAATTTACTATATGCGAATAAAATTTTACTAGAAACATATTCATATATATATATGAGTTTATATACATGTTGAGTGTTGATGCAGTATGCCGCCTTTTTATTACTGTTGTTTTGTATATATGCGAATTAAGTGTATAGAATGGAATTAAGTATAAAATATGAAACTACAAAACAACGGTAATAAAAAGGCGCCATACTGCATCAACACTCAACATGTTCCTAGATTATTAATTTTTATTTCGATAAGTGTATATAAACTATTTTAAAAGTTCTCCCAACAATTGAGGATGAAAAGAGTGAAATTAGAGGGGGACGCCAAAGTCATCGTGGATGCTCTTAATTCAGAGGTTAGTTGTGACACAGTGTTTGGAGACATCATTTTAGAGTGCAAATCCATTCTTGTTGTTAGTCAGAGTGCTAATTATGTAGCACATGCTATTGCCCGGGCTTTTCGTTCTTTCGGAAGCCTCCACTATTGGATAGACCTGCAGAATTTGTGGTTGGACGTCCTATTCTTTGGCATTGTGGCTAATTTTAATGCATTATTTCTTTTTTATTTAAAAAAAAGTTCTCTCGACACACAATTTGACGAATTTTTTCAATTTTATTTTAGTGGGTTAAATTATGATATACGGATATGTATTATGTAAGTTGTTTTATTTTAACCTCAATAATATCTAAAATGACTTGTAAAAAATAATTTTGTTTATAATAAATTTAAATAAAACTGATATGTATATTATTTAATGAGAATACTCAGCTAAATCAAAAAGGCTTTTAATTTTCATTTTAAGGGAATTCGTAAAATAATTTTCAATATTAAAAAAATTGAATTTAAAATAATTTAAAAATCTGTCAAAGTGATGAAGTAGAATAATTTAAGGGGCACTCTTGTGTGAGACCGTCTCATACATGAGACGGACATGAGACGGAGTCCCTTTTTAATAAATTATTATCACTTTTTTATAATTTGTTATCACTTTTTCATAAATTGTTATCACTTTTCATAAATTGTTATCACTTTTTAATTTGTTATCACTTTTATACTAATTTGTATCACTTTTTTTAAAAGTGATAACAATTTATTAAAAAGTGATTTGGTCTCATCCATGAGGACGGTCTCATACAAGTTTTTGCCATAATTTAAATGGTTAGAGTCTAACTACGTATACCTTAATGTTATGGTTCGAGTTATCATTTACTTGATTAAAAAATGTCGAAATAATATTTCATATTTTTTTTTGAACAGGAAATAATATTTCATAATTTAAAAACTATGCTAAAAGGATAATTAGATTAAGGAACCCACTCAGCCGACACGCCAATTAAGGGCCCATTCCCAATATTGTTTCTGAGAGCAAGCCATGTATTTTCTTTTATTACTCATACTACACCCCCCCAAAAAAAAAAAATGACATTTAGGCTTTCTTTTCGATATAACACGATTAAATTATAATTGTATGTTTGGACAACAATTAATAATTTATTAATATTATTGTTGTTGTAATTATTAATATTATTATTACTTTGTATTATAGATATCTAATGGTAGTGGCATTATTTTGGAATTCAGTATTTTTGGTAAAGTAATAAAGATAATATTTATTCCTGCACAGAAACACTACTCTCTTATTCATCTTTTGATTGAATAATTTCAATTTGTAGAAGCCCATTCATTTCTCTAACAGTCTTCAACAGTGGTCCTATGGTAAAATATAATTAATGAGATTCCAACAATCTTATAAAATAAATCTAATATACTACAAGTGGAGTGTTCCTCTTACGGTGAATTCGAAAGTAAATCTGAATTATCCATTTCACAAAGTACTTTACTTTTCTTATTCAATTTGCTGGTATATATAAGGTTTTCCTTATACTCACTTATTCCAATTTAGTAAAATAGTCGTCATGAAATCTATTTTCCCCATAAATTAATGAAAATTTCATACAAAAATTTTTTGTATAATTATGATATCATTTAATATAAATGCTTGTACGTAAATTTTAATGATTATTTATCAGAAACTATACAACTATATATATTCATGAGCGTGAAACAGAATAATTGTCACCTTAATTAACATATATATAACCTAAAATGTAATAAAATAAAAAATTACTGACAAGAATTGGACATATCCTATACATATTCCTAGAATGTTTTCCTGTTGCTTCCGTTTAGGCTATAAGTAGTATTCGTTAACATCGGGTTACAAAGTACAAATAATTCAAAAGACTGATGGGAATAATAACAACGTTACGAAGGTGTAGTGACGTTTAATGATGGTTGGTGTAATGTTTTTTCAATTTCTGGTATGAATTTAATAACAATCAAACACTACAATTTAATACTTTTTAATGACGCTGACATACATCTTAGATTTGGAAAAAACACAATTCTAAATATATATGTATAACTGTCATACAACATTTTAAAAAAATTGTTTTCTTTTTTATCATGCTTCTGACGCAATTTTTTTATTTATTAATGCATTCTATCGATAGGTTAAAACTAAAGATTAATAGAACTATAATGTCATACAACATACCATACAAAATAATATAGTGTGTTTATGTTTAATGGAGTATTTTCTATTTGGCAGTACGACTGATTATATTGGTGAATCTTTTTCAAAGAAGACAAAATATATAATGAAACAGATTTACCATGAAATCGTTAATTCTAAAATATTGGTTGTTTTATTAAAAATTATTAGTTTGATATAAAAATAATTATATGTTCATAGGTAGACATAAACTTAATTATATATCCACCACCAATGTGGTGATGACACATATACTTGGATAACCCATTATAATTTATTTAATCCATCGCTAATGTATAATCATCACATTGGTGGTGAGGATATACATTTGTGTCCACTAATAGGCATAAGAATAATTTCACGTAATAATATTGTGTAATGAAAATAATTAATATCAGTTAAAAAAACAATTACGATTTACGAACGAAGGAACGGGGTGTAAGAGATTTATTCAAAATGAAATGATGAAATATTTGGGCAATTAATTTGAATCCCGAGACGTTAGAAAGATGGCTTTTAGGGATGTCTCTTTATCATTTCGAATTTGAATAGTAAAGATAATAAAAGTGATCGTTTTAAAATATTTAAAATTTAGAAATAGGAAAAAGCTCAAAATCGAACTATTGAATTATTATACTCTCATTTTTCGTCTGTGCCAATTTATGGTTTTACTTATTAATTAAATAATTCATCTTGAGTTTGGTCTCATGTAAAATAATTTTTAAGTATAAATAATCTGTATCACTTTAATTTTAATATAAAAATTAATACTATGAAATAAAACAACTTTTGTACAAATATTACTATGAAATAATCCTCACACACAAACCACTAAAAAGTCAATTGTGCAAACAATTGTGACGGAGGAGTATTATTAAATAAAATATTTAATATTGATAAATTAATATATTTAAATAAAAAACATTGCTTAAAACTCAAAATAAAAATTAATATCTTAATTGTATTAGTAATTTTGATATACATTAAATAATCGAACATGTGACTAGTTGGTTTAGCGATATTATTGGTGTAATTGACCAGGTCTTGATTTTTTCAGCTTGGATTTTTTATTTCTGGCAAAAAAATTGGCATAATTGGATTATAATGCGGTTTTATTTCAGTAAAACAATGAAACAGATTTAAAAAAATAAAAAATACCACAACATTTGAACCACAAATTTTCACATGATATTATATTATGTATTATATTGCAATAGTCGATAGATGAAGGACCAATAAAAAAATATTGAGCCCATATTTTCACCCTTGATATTGTTATAGTGCAATAAATAATTGATTTTCTCCAAAACAATCTCAGCCGCCTGATTAATCGTCTCCTCTCTCTCTCTATCTCTAGAAATATCTTTTGAGGCAGCAGCAGCAGCATTGAGAGAAAAAGAATGATCTCCCAAGAATTAAAGTCGAAGTGATGAAGATCATAATAAAGTGAAACCAGTATTCAGTTTCTGAGGATCGATCTTGTGCTCCTCCAGTAGATTGATCTGTGTGTCGACAGTCATAGAGAGAGAGAGAGAGGGAGAGAGAGAATTAATTAGAATTATAGAATTAGAATAGAAAAATGAGCCCTGAGGAGTCGTTGCGATCTGTGTCTCTAGACTATCTGAATCTGCTGATCAACGGGCAGGCGTTCAGCGACGTGACGTTCAGCGTGGAGGGGCGTTTGATCCACGCACACAGGTGCATCTTGGCTGCCCGAAGCCTGTTCTTCAGGAAATTCTTCTGCGGGCCCGACGCTGCGGGGAGACAGGTCATACCGGTGAATTCAGTGGGATATGAGGTCTTCTTGCTCATGCTCCAGTTCTTGTACAGTGGCCAGTGTTCGGTTGTACCTCAGAAGCACGAGCCACGCCCTAACTGTGCCGAGAGGGCTTGCTGGCACACGCATTGCTCCTCCGCCGTTGATCTTGCCGTTGACACTCTCGTCGCCGCTAGATCTTTTGGGGTTGAACAACTCGCTTTGCTCACTCAGGTCTGACATTGATTTTATGCACCATCTTAATTAATTGCTTGTTTCTTCTTGTTTGTAATCCCAAACCCAAACCCAAACAAACAATTTCCCTTTTTCTTTTTCTTGGCGACGGATTCTAGCTTCTGTTTAAACATTGGATACTTTAAGCTAACTAACTTATCAACAATTCATTATATATTAATTGTCTTTTTCCTCTTCTTCATCACCTCATCAGACTTTATGTTTTTCTAATTAATAGGGGTTTAATATCTTCACGATCGATCTCTATTAATCTCAACTTTAATTTGCTTTCAAATTAAAATTAAAATAAAAATAGCACCCTAGGCTAGGGATATTCAATAAAATTATTATTATTATTATTAATGTTAATGTTAGAGGATACTAAGTTGCAGAAACAATTAGGAAGCATGGTGGAGAAGGCGTCAATAGAGGATGTAATGAAAGTTCTAATAGCTGCAAGAAATCAAGACATGCAACAATTGTGGTCCACCTGTTCCCATTTAGTAGCAAAATCGGGGCTCCCACCCGAAATCCTAGCAAAGCACCTCCCTATCGACGTCGTCGCCAAAATCGAAGACCTCCGCCTCAAGTCCAGCTCCTTCCCCGCCGCTCCCTCCACCACGACGACCAGATGGAGGAGCACAAAATCCGACGAATGCGCCGCGCCCTCGACTCCTCCGACGTCGAACTCGTCAAGCTCATGGTCATGGGAGAAGGCCTCAATCTTGACGAAGTATTAGCCTTGCACTATGCAGTTGAAAATTGTAGCCGAGAGGTGGTCAAAGCCCTACTGGAGCTCGGCGCCGCCGATGTCAACTTACGAGCCGGCCCATCCGCCAAAACCCTCTTCATATCGCCGCCGAGATGGTGTCGCCGGACATGGTGGCGGTGCTGCTGGACCACCACGCCGACCCGGAATAGCCGCACCGTTGATGGCATCACTCCGTTGGATGTCCTCCGAACCCTAACGTCTGATTTTCTATTCAAAGGGGCAGTGCCAGGGTTGAACCACATTGAGCCGAATAAGCTGCGGCTTTGTCTCGAGCTTGTGCAGTCGGCTGTCATGGTCATTTCCAGGGAGGAGGGGAACGCCACTGACCCCTCCTCCGCCGCCATTTACCCTCCCTTGGGCGACGATAACCCAAACACCAGCGCCGGAGCTGGTAACCTGAATAGGCATTGTACCTCAATGTACCACCATCACCTCTCCCATGATCAGTATTAATTAAACACCTCTCTCTAAACTCTTTTCTATATGACCAAAATGTCTATGTGATGGATTGCTAAAATTAAGGGTTTGTTCAAATTTCGGTAATAAGTTCATTAATACTTCTTCTCTATTCTCAGTTAGTTATTGCTTTATCCATCGATTAATTTGTCCATATACATATACGTCATTAATTAGTAACACATATCTTACCATATTTGCAGCTTCTTTAATGTTCCATTATACTAACATTTGTTTACATTAATTTACTAGTGATCTTTCAATTATCTTATTCAAAATTATTTTTACCAGATTTGGAAAAAATGTGAGTAATAATTTGGTCCCAGAAACTCGAGATCTTGAAGTAGTATATATATGTGTATATATATATATATATGTTCAAAATAATGACGCCATATATATATATATATATATATATATATATATATATATATTCTAACTTTTCTGTTATGGCTGTTTTCTTGATTTATGTTTCTACGAAGATCAATGACGATAATGTAAGAAATGCGGCTTTTCTTGTCAACTGATTGGGACAATTAGAAGATACATATAATTGGCCTAGCTAGGTTTATCACATACCCTTGATCTGACAGAGGTCAATCTTCTCAAACCCCCTGTCAACTCATTCTGTTTTACGTGGTGGCTGGCTATATATAAATATTTTTAGACTTTCAAATTCATTTCATTAATCTAACTCATCCTATTGTTTCCGTGGATTCCATTGGATATATACACAGTGTTTATATATATCTTCCATATATATAATATATATAAGATTGTTTGTACGTAAATCGATAATAAATATTACACCTACTGAATTCAATTGATCTACGTTGTATGTTTTTCATCAATAGTTTTTTAGCTTTTGAAATTAATTTAATATATATAGCTAAGAACAGTTACATCTATATATGTTTTATGACAAGTCACCATGAAATTTGTATGTATTTTTCAATAGTGTTAGTCGTTTTACTGTATAATAAATACACCTAACAATGTTTTAAGTTGTATTGTGAATTGATTTATAAGAGTATTTTATATATTCCGACGGGATTTCAAGAATGGAAGTATTTCTGGTTTCTTATGATGGTGGAGGCATATATACGAGAGATATTTAATTTCCCATAGTGTTTTAAACTTGCAATTATGTAGTTTCTATTTAATTTTTGACTTTCTGCAAGTGTAAACTCATAGTCTTTATTTTCCCGTTACTGTTTGGAGGCAAAAAATAACTGTTTCTTGTTACTGTTTGGATTTTATTTTCTTTTAAAATTTGATGTGTTATCTCATCTTGAATATGAAATTAGTATTACATAAAAATAGATAACACGAATAATTTGTTTATATCTTTCATCGGTATGGGAATATTTTTTCTAATAATTGTACCCACATTTATTGAATTATAGATACGTTATTCAGGAAATTTTGGAAAATATATTTATGGCATGCCTTGTATGAAATTAATGCTGTATCGAGGGTAGCATTTTATTATGTCGTGTGTAATACTGTGTGTGATATTTTTTCCAAAAAAAAAAAAAAAAGATGTATAAATTTTTTGATTTATAACCAAAGGAAAGGACTCAAAATCTAACGGATATATATTTTAAGTGGTTTCTACATTCTGCTTGGCTTTTCATTTTAAACTCTTGGAGGGGAGGCGAAAAGAAAATAAATAAAATAACTTGAATACGAAGATATAAAACCCTACTGCCTAATTAATTCAGAGTCTTCAAACACGGAAAAATGAAATACAACAGAATGTTGTGAGACTCATAGTTGGTGCATTTGGTGCACAATTAATTTTATTCAATGAAAACAATCAATACTTATCAATTAATATATTTAATAAAATAATTAGTATCATTTAAAAAATAAACTTGAATTATACAAAACAACTAGTGTAGAGAAGTATTTGTTTGTTTCTAATCACATTTACTTTCTAAAGAAATTTAGTTAGCCGAGAAAAACCACTGTGAAACTGTCTTATAAATCTTGTTACACAAAATTTGGCGAAATTAAATTATTCCATTCCTACTTGAAAACAATTATTAAGAACTTGTTGGATTCATTAAAAAGTTAATTAAGTGTTCTTGTGTCCATATATAGATACTCATATTGTAAATTTAAAGTACTACTCCTCCGTCCCGCCCAAAGTTGCCTCATTTTATCATTTTCGTCCGCCCCACCAAAATATCTCATTCCTTTTTTATCCATATCCTACTGTTATAATTATCCCTATATTATATACATATTTACACAATATGTCATTTAATATATTTAAATACATTTTTCATCTCTCTTCATCACATCACTTATACTATATTATTATTATACAACATTTCTTAAAACTGTGCCCAAAAGTGTTGGGACACTTTGGGCGGGACGGGGAGTACTATTTTCATAGATGTGCTATTTTGAGGGAAAAAAATGGGTTAATTGCACATATCGTCCTGTAAGAAATTTTCCATTTCAAATTTGGTCCTTATATTTGGAAATGTTTTTTACATGCACATATAGTCCTTTTGTTAACCCTATTTGTGCATGTAAGGACTATATGTGCATATAAAAGGACTATATGTGCAATTAAAATGTATAAAAAGGACTATATGTGCATGTAAAAGAACCATTTTCAAATATAAGGACCAAATTTAAAATGAAAAATTTCTTACGGGACGATATGTGCAATTAAAAAAAAAATAGTCTTGAACGAGGCATAGGTAGAGCTAGAATTTGTCAAACTATCAAATCTTGACAAATGGAATTCTTAATTTTTACAATTATGTCAAAATCCATGCACTGGATCTAAAAGCAATAATTAAATAAACGTTGAATAATGGAAAAGAAAAGATTAGGTTTTAAAAGATTTTGGCCAAAGTTGTTATCAATGGAAAAAAAGAGGTTTAGGACACCTATAGGTTATATAGGCTATAGGTTAGGGTAGGGTTTGCTCCTTAAATATCTGTAAAGATATATCTTCAACAGCATATTCGCAGGTCATCGATGGGGAATCGACATAATTTCTTTTATTCTACGTTGTTCATTGGTTTTAAAGATTGTGGGGAATTCTCAATGATTCGACGTTGAAATTAATGACAACTGTTAAACACACAATTGATAACATTTATCCTAAATTATGTTTGACTGATCAGTAGGAACAAATGTATCATTCACATGGTGCTAATTATTGTTAAAGCACGGGTTAGGATTAAAATCGAAATTTTAGAAAGTAAAGTAATTAATTAGTATGATTGATAATGGTTGTGAAAAGAAAAAACACTTTTCAATCAAGATTATTTTATATATTAAAAAAAAGTACTTGTTGTTTTAATAATAATTTTAAAAACATCTCCTCTTTACATCTTGCATTACATATATTATTTGATTCTGAAACGAATGAGATCAAAGGTACAATACCCCAACGTTGTAGGAGAAAGAGAAATTTTACGGTAGCTACTTCGACTCACGTGCTCATCGTATTGGGTGACACGTGGAATGGAAATATCATAAACGACAACATACGAGCTAGTAATTTTCAATTAATTTGTGGAAATTTGAATGAAGAATATAATATTAATTAAATCACTAACAGTTTTTTCCCTATTGTAACTCTTATCAGGCCTACTACAGTTACATATACAGTTGTTTAAATTAACACACATCATTTTACAGTTGTTTCCAGAGCACAAGAAAAATACCTAATCCAGCTTCAGCAATTTCACTGATATTTTCCTATGAAATCAGCCTAAAAACTGCGACCAAGTACATTGGATTAAGGGCCCGTTTGGGTGGGGATATTAGAAGTAGGTAATGGAAATGACTCATTAATCATTCCCATTGATGACGCTTGGTAATATTTATAATTTTGAATTGATTTAAAAATAAAATAATCACTAATTTATTTTAATTACATAATCTACCCCTTATAATCATTCATTTTTCCTCCGCCTCAACTTTTATCTCGCTCAAATTTTTTCGTGCTTAACTTTTTTCCAAAATTCATCAATGAGAATGAATCACTAATCATTCTCATTACCTAATTCTAATACTCTCAACTAAACGGCCCCTAAATATTTTCTGTTTTAACTAACTTATGACATTGGCTTTTTCACAAGTATTTTTCTTGGAATAATATTTTTCTTTTAAAAAAATAGGAGATCCATCAATTAGTTAAAAGAAATTTTCAAATCGAGTTAAAAGGTGGGTGGTCAAACTGAGTTCGTGACTCATATATTAGAAACGACTCACATTACACCGTCCTACACAAGTATTATTTTTCTTTAATTTTTTCAATTGAATCACTTTTAATATATATATGAATCAAAAATATTAGTCATGTATGATATAACTAGTGAAATGTTACCATATCATTTTTTATATGCATATAAATGAATGGAATGAGAAACATCTTATCTTTGATTCGAATGGACACATCTCAAATTAAACACAGTTTTGGAGAAAATTAAATATTCCGATAGAATTTAAAATTAAGACATTTATTTAAGTTTCAGTTTCTTTAAGTTTCTGATTGTGAAAATATTATATTTAAACAATAATCATTGCAAAAATCCTAGTCTTCCTTGGAATGGATATATGGCAGAGATTCAGCATTACTGTTGGAAGAAGGACAATTTTGGGGAAAAAAACATAAAAACAGTATTCACAGACCTCGTGCGGTATGACAATCTTCTTAAATTCGTATACTTGTGTGTACTTTGTTGTAGTACTTGTGACAACTCATAAAATCATAATGTGTGAGGTGAAATTCGAGTTTTAACTACCCTCCCGTCCAAAGTGTCTCATTTTACCATTTTCGTCTCTGCTCCACCAAAATGTCTCATTTTTTTTTTTATTATTCATACCCTACTTTTATAATTATCACTATACTATCTATATATATTTACACAATATGTCACTCATTTAATATATTTAAATACATTTTCATCTATCTCCATCACATCACTTATACTATATTATTATTATACTACCTTCTATTTCTCTCTATCTATCACATCAAATATATATTAGAGTATTATACAACATTTCTTAAAACCAGGTGCCCAAAAGTGTTGGGACACTTTGGGCGAGACGGAGGGAGTAATATTTTTTTAATGTTTTTAATATTTGAAATTCTTAATAAGTATCGTTCGAGTAAAAATTGAATGTCTGTGTTTTTATTAGACACGGTGAAACTATATGCATTTAATTAAAGAAAAAAGTATATACTTTTGCTCACACAATTCGAAATCCAAATATGATACTCCTTCTATTCCATATAACCCTTCACACTTTCTCTTTTAGTTCGTCTCTAAACTTCACTCTTGAAAATTAAAACTCTATAAAGTTTCACCCTACAATATTCACTAATTTATACTCCCTCCGTCAGGAGACATTTGCAGTTGATTTTTTCAATTTTTGTGTGAGTTATTTCATAATAATATGTGTACAAAAGTTATTTTATATGAATGGTATACTAGTTAATAAGATCAACTAACATATCATTCATATAAAACAACTTTTGTAAATGTATTACTATGAAATAACTCTCACACAAATTTTTTGAAAAAGTCAATCGCAAATGTCTCCTGATTTTATGAGTATATAAAAATCACAAAATTGTCCCTCAAAACTCTAATCATTATTCTTCTTTCTTAAGGATTGTACACTCCTCCTACGAAAAGTTTCACGATTTAAAGGAGTATTTTACAAAAGTAAAATAATGAATAAGTCTTGTAGGATACGCTTTCACATTGAAATACGGAATAATATAGACATGAAATATTAACACTTTTAATTATTAATTTGTGATGACTGGTGACCATCTTTTTTTTTTTTTTTTCTAAAATAATGACTGGATTGGTTCAACACAATAATATGAATGAAAAAAGGTTGTAGTAGAATACAGGGCAAAAGACGTGAACCCGTTTTATGTCTGAATTCGTTCAATGGTATTCGTCGTTGTTTCAGTTTCTGAATGGGGCCCATGTATTAATGGACTGAGTCCATATCATATACCGGGCCAAATTAGGCCCACACACATTTTTATATAGAACATCGATATTGTGAAAATTAAAAAGTAAAATAAACGCGAAACGACAAAAGTGCCCTTATCAAAAATGTACAAATTTTCGGTAATTTTTTTCGAAAATACATCAAAATTTCAGCAATTTTTTTGAAATTTAATGTTTGAATTTTTGGAAAACCTATTGTTCTCACATTTTTGTCGAAATTTCTCCAAATTTTCGGAAATATTTTCGAAAAAGAACACATTTTCGGATAATTTTTTCGAATTCTAAGGTTAGATTTTTTTCCGGAAAACCTATTGTTCTCATATTTTGGCCGAAATTTCTCCAAATTTTCTAAAATGTTTTACGAAAAGAACACATTTTCAAATAATTTTTCAAATTTTCAGGAAAATTTTTATTCGCAAAAGGATATTTTAGTGAGTTATTGGGAGTGTACTCAATAAACGGTGTATATTTTCATAATGTGGGTGTTCTAAATAAAAATGTGTGTGCAAATAACCTGGGCCTCATATATATTGCATAGAGTACACGGACCACAATTCACAAGCAGATTTTCTCGAAGCCCAGGCCCAATATCAATCTTATTGTATAATTGAAACTCTTTTTCACGAACGAGGAGAAATCAATGATAACTACTTTACCATTATAATTAAATCTCTCCCGCTCAATTACTCACTCCAATATATTTAAAAAGATCGTTTTACCCTTCGCTTTTATATTTTTAAAACTAATATTATGAAAACTCGTGTCATTTGATTTTGAGCAATCTAAATTATAACGGAGGTCCCGTTAAATTTATTCATGGCATGAAATTGAATTTCTGTTAATATCATTACATTTATTTAATAAATTTTGTGCAGTATTAATTTATAAGTGTAACAGTATTATTAAATAAAGTGTAATAGCTAATTTCTTGATAAAGAGTAAGTGATTAGGTTAGTACATGTGGTTGGTACCCACCGATTAGAATTAGCTAATGGATCTGTGTATTCCTCAATACACAAGTCTTGAGCAAATTCAGTGTTTATATATATTCTTGTCTCTTAGGATCTGATCTGATCTGATCCCTTGTCATAGTTGGAAGGTGAACGTTGAGTTGCAACATGGAGAGCCAAGACAACCAACCTCCTCCAGGTCTCTCTCTCTCTCTCTCTCTCTCTCTCTCTCACACACACACAGTAAGGACTTATAATCCCTATGAAATATGGTTTGCTGCAGGTTACCCAACAGAGAACAATCCTCCAACTGGAAAGAAAAAGATGAAGTGTTGGCCAACAACAAAGCCTAAAGGAGAGAGGGGCTTTATTGAAGGATGGTATGTGCTTGTTAGTCATATTTAACCCCTTAATATAAGGATATATATATATATATAATACTAGTAAATAGTATTCGCATTCTTGTTTTCTTTATTTAATTCGACTTTTTTATTTGATTTAACGATCAATTGCTTTTATTCTTGCAGCCTCTTTGCTTTATGCTGCTGCTGGCTTTGTGAAGTTTGCTTATGACTAAACATGAATAAGCAGCATATATATACTCGTGTGCAGTTTGGAAGCATGTAATTTTATTCTATAACTGGCTATGAGATGAATACATATAGTGTTTTCTGGTTGTATATATTTGCCTTTCAAGGCTTTTTTTTTTTTAAATAAAAGTTCTCTAAGTCTGGAACAACCTGTTTTTAATGTGTACTATTTCTTCCCAACTGTTGGATTTATTGTGTACAATTCTTGGAGTTATTGTGTGTTGATTCCAAGTTTCCGAGGATGATCAATTGACTGATTACGTGTTTCATTAACTAAGAAATAAACAAAACACGAGATTGTGAAAATCCAAACTGGATAATCGATCTGTGATTTTGCCTACTGCTGCTGCTATCATGTTTAATTTGACAAGAAATTAAGCGAACGCAATATAACATCTCCAACCATGTGGGATCGTCTAAAATACACAGTTGTGTGGGATGTTTCAAGGGGCACATAAACAATACAATTTATACAAAGGAACGCAATATTATAGTACTAAGAACTTCAATCTCTCGTTGACCACGCGTTTTCATACCTACCGTATGAATAGCCTGTGGAAGTGACCTCCATCAAATGCAAATGATCTGGTTCGATGCCATAATCTGTAAGCGGTCTGTGTTCTAAGATATCGTCATGCTGTTGAACAAATTCAGGAATCTCAACCTGCCCCTTCTTTATATCGTGCCAGAGGTACTGAAGCCGGCTTACATATTTGATTTTCCAGTATAATCTGCAATTGACGCACACAAAGTTAACTCAGGATTCTTGAACACTAAGCCTTCGACAGGACATTCATTAAGAAAATGGTGAAGAGCAAGTAAATAAAATCTAAGAAACAACTCACCCTCCACTTAAAAGGAACCTCCCGAAAGTAGCAAAGAGAAGTCTTGACCGAATTCCTGGATGAATGAAGTACACAACTTGAAGCCTATCTTTGTAGTCATTGGGTAGTTCTTCGTATATCCATCTAAGTATTGTAAGGCCAGGCGAGTTGTCCTTCTTCTGTACGGTAGTGTGCATGTATACAATACAGAACAGCCCTTCTGGCATCTGCGTCAAGATCTTATGGAAGACATACTTTTTCAGTCTTTCTCCAGAGATTACAGGAGCTGGGTACACAAAAGGGATCATTACAACCTAGCAGCGAGGATAAAAACATACTTGGGAACGCTTGAATTGAGTTCTTATTCAATGGGAATGGTAATGAATACCTTATTTAGGTGAGAAATCAACTTTTATTCTCATTAAACATTATCATTCTCATTGAAGAATTTCCAAACAAGTACCACCTTAGTTTAGAAAGAAAAAAAAAGTAATACAATGTAGAGGTGTCAAAAGACGCCCAGGCCTTGAGAAAGATTACTTTCTGTGACTTGATAAATCCAACAATTCGTCCACCAAATATTTCGATTAGTTTACAAATTGTGGCATATAAAAACATAAGGCCACAGGTACAATTCTTGCCCATGTATCCTATCCTGTATATCAATTCTTCAAATACTCCCAAACTAGATGATCTCCAACTGTTATATGCTATCAATATATGCTTAAAATATGTATCATATCTCCTACAAAACACAAGGGGACAAAGTTATCCCCTTCAAACAAAAAAGATCATCTGCTTGATGGACTCAATCACTTTAAAACCTAAAACTACTAGTTTCAGATTTCCCCATTATAAAGAAAACAGAAACGAGAAATACTCAGGAAGAATTACCCGGTAAATACTTTCCGACGATGCGGAAGATACGGTTGCCGGAATTGTCAAAACCACACTCGAGGCGGAAGAAGTTGAGAGCATCAAGGTCGGAGAAATCTAGGTTTTGATCATCGGCAGAGGGAAGAGAGGAAGGGCAATCATGCCAATTGTCTTCTTCCGACGCCGGCGGATGAGATAAAGGTCGGGCATCGATACCCAGATCCGATGCCAAAACCACCACAGAGAAGTCTTCCGGTGACGAACTCCCCATTCTCGCTCAGTCCCTCAACGGTCAAGTATTTAACTACTCCACTTCACTAATAATTATTCCAATGTTAATTTGGATCCGATAAACCAATTATCTAGGACCAAATTCACATTAATGATTAATTCTTTTTTTTTTTTTTTTTTGAGTATAGTACTCCATAAAAACGTCACTAGTTTTAGTAAATAAAAATATGACTTCTCTTTTAGTCTCTTCGAATAAAAATTTCTTTGGTTCAGTTAAACGAAACGAGACGCTAGTAAGCTCGACTCGTCTCCAGCAAAGAGTTTATATAATCACAAAAACAGGGCCATGTCTCCGACTGTGAACTTATGTAACCACATGATTCCAAAACAAGTGCTTATCTTTGTTTTGGAGTTCTTCTCACTGCCCTCTTGTGGAAGCATCTTCGGACATATTCATTGGTCATACATTACATGATCACACAACCAAAGTCCCTACTTTCCTTTTACGTCTCATATTCAACAATTAAATATTGTGCTATCTTAACATTCAGACGAAGCTTACTAAACTAAATACTACTCAACTATTTTTTTAAATATATAATGTTAACTAATTTGTTGTAATCTGTACTTATGAGTATAAATTATAAAATTATTGTTGTCTTCTTATGGGAGAATAGTGTTCTCCAGTCCTGTAACATTAATAATTCGAATAATTCTTACACCAAATATTATGGGAGAATAATTTGAATACCATTTTTTAATAACGAATAATTTGAATTTTAACTATTCGAATATTATAAATTCGATCTGATTTTTACATCCCTAGTCCCGTACAAAGTTAAGAAGATTAAAGTGGGCTTCAGAACTCTCGGGTTTTAATTATGTGTGTCAGATCTATGGGCCTGTAAACATATTATTATCCCAACAACTAGTGGGTCTCACGGCCCATATTAAGAAAGACAAGATATTCAAATAATATTGCAAGTAAATGACATTTAAAAAATAAAAATAAAAGGAATCTTCATTAATTAAACAAGTAAGCGTACAGTCTTAAAAATTAAGAAGATCATCAACAAAAATATTTTTAAAAGTCAAGAAGGCTATGCTCTACACCATAATATTCACGTAGGCTATATGCTAAATTAGATGCTTGGTTGTTCTTTTAAACATCATGTATGCACCGGGAGGTATGGGTGAGAAAAATATCAAAAAATTATTATTGAATCGGAAAATAATGAAATGTATGTTTTCGGTTCAGTAACGATATGTATATTTAAAATTTTCAAGATTTCTATATTTACCGAAATATCCAAAACCAAGAAATTTCAAAGATTTCAAGAAAAATATTTTTCGGTATACCGCGATTTCGGTATAAAACGGTATACCAAAAAAATTGGTATGAGTCGGTATATACCGATACCATTAAAAATTTGGTATACCAAATTTCAATATGGTATCGATAAGTAAATTTTTATACTAAAATTTGGAATACCGTATTTTGGTATAATTGAAAGTTTTACGATAACAATAAAAAAATTAAATACCAAAATTTTCATACGATATGCGATATGAAATAGTATTTTTGGTAGTACCGAACATTCTTGTGGGGAGGAGAAAAAAATAAGTTTTATATATTATTTCAATAAAACATCTAGAATATGAAAGGTAAAAAAACATTCGAAATTTCCTCTATATTAAACTGGATAAAATGTGTGGAGACGTTTAAGCGTGCCTTAGAAGCCAATTGTTAGGCAAGTTCTACACAGTAGGCCATATCTACCCATGTGAAAGGAAAATAGGGTTAAATCGCAATCAACTTATGCTATATACTATTTGAAAATGACTATAATAGCTCTGGATTTTATCATTCCATGCACAATTTAAGAACAGATACATATATCATCATACATGCCAGCTTCAATCTAGGAATCATACATTCAAAGTTTGGAATTTTCCTTTGTCAAATTAATTACATCAAATTGTGTGTTTGACAATTGGAAATTCGTTCTACGTGTATAGAGTATATAGTTTGCTCCAATCGTGTACCATTCCAACCCATATGATTTGGTATTACCACTAATCACATTACGTGCTTTACTAAATGAAATATAAATATGTAAGGATTTAAATTATTTTTATCTTCTAACTTTTCACCTTTATTGAAAATGGTCCTCTAATAATCTACTTTATCATTAGTTCACTATGTTTACATATTTTGTCAATTTAGTTCAAATTAGCCGGAAAACACATTAAACGATGACGTTTTGATCACTTGTTCGTCACGTGCGACCAAATTTCAGCGATCGTTGATGAATTATCGTTTTTATCCACATGGCTCAAGTAGCATTTTTTTGGCAATAAAAATATTCAAAAATTGCCAAAAATTTTATTTTTTATTTTTATTTTTTTATTGCCAAAAATTATCATGTCGGTATCATGTGGATTAAAAAAGTCAACTCATCAACGATCGCCGAAATTTGATCGCACGTGATCAAAATATCGTCATTTAATGTGTTTTCCGGCTAATTTGGACTAAATTGGCAAAATATGTAAACATAGTGGACTAAATTGATAAAGTAGATAATTAGAGAACCATTTCAATAAAGGTAAAAAGTTAGAGGACGAAAACGATTTAAATCTCTCTCTCTCTCTCTCTCTCTATATATATATATATATATATATATATATATATATATATAAAATATACTTCCTCCGTCCCAAGAAGTTATGCATATTTCTTGGGACACAGTAAATTAAGAAAATTTAATTTTGTTTACTTTTATGAGAATAAATGGTAAAAGAGAGAATAAAATGTAAGGATATTTTGGGTTATTTAATGAGATAAATAGGAGAAAGAATAAAGTAGAGTAGAATAAGAATTTCCTTATTAGGAGTGTGCGTATAACTTGTTGTGACAAAACAGAAAAAGAAAACATGTATAACTTCTTGGAACGGGGGTATTAGGAAAAAAATAGAGATCCGAATATAAAGTGCATTGAAATGTGACATAAGTCTCATTTCTTTTAACTTCCTTATCTCGCTCGCATGCGCCCGCACACACACTTGGTTTATAGACCTTTCAAGCTCCTCAAGTTGCAAAGAGAGAAGTTTTCCAAAGCTAAAAATTGATGGTTATGGTTGGTACAACTCTATAAAGCAGGATTCTAATTAGTTGACAATATCATATACATACGTAATTTGTGTATGTAATGGTGGACAAAAAGCCACTTGGGGGTGAAAATTGATGTTTCAAAGGAAATGAATGAAAACAATAAGTGAACTCCCAAAATGGCTTCACTGCATTATTCTTTCATTGAAACATTAGGGTCTACAAATTAATTTATACATAGCTAGGGTTATAGAACATTAATTTTGTTGATACTTTTATGTAATTAGTAAACATCTAATGTCAAATGCTAAGAATGATCGATATTTCTTTGTTCGGGATATTTGATTTGGAAATGATCGAATATACAATTTTACAGATATTATATAGGCAACGTTTTATATACATGTACATGTATCGTGGAATTAATTTGATGTATTTCGCTTGATATATATAATATTGATAATACTCAATATATGAGTTGTTTCCGTGTAAATCAGTTTTACGGTGTATTTGTTTTGCAACTAATATTTTATAGTAAAATAACTACTACTCCTTCCATTCCGGAAGTGTTTGCACAGAGAAAACGACACACTTTTTAATAAATAAGTGTAATGAGTAGGATTTTAAGGGGTAATTTGGAAAAAAATTTATATATAAAATAAAGAAATTGGTTGGATTGAGTGTAATATGGGGCCAAAAAGTAATGACGTTTTGTGTAAATATGTGAATATTGTGAGGTGAAATTTATGAAAAAATTTCCTTTTTTGGGTGTGCAAACAATTATGGAACGTACTAATAAGATAAGTGTGCAAACAATTATGGAACGAAGGGAGTAATATTTTTAATGAAACAACTAATATTGTTAAAAATACCATAAAATGCAAATCAAT
Source organism: Paraleonurus japonicus (assembly GCA_030762865.1). Taxonomy (NCBI): domain Eukaryota; kingdom Viridiplantae; phylum Streptophyta; class Magnoliopsida; order Lamiales; family Lamiaceae; genus Paraleonurus; species Paraleonurus japonicus. Next base: position 48,247,382 of record CM061058.1, read on the forward strand.
TGCATGATTACACAAAATTTGGTCATGGAATATATATATATATATATATATATATATATATAAAGAAGATCGTGGCTGATTATTTATAGCGATCTGATTAGCCCCGTTTTCCAACTTAAATATTATGTATACTAATTATCCCTCTTATTTTCTTTCTTTTTTTCCCTAGATAAGTGGCAATGAGTATGATGGAGCTGAACTTTTGTTTGGACTAAAATCAAAAAACATAATCATAAAAATACCACTAAATTTAGTAATGACAATCACGATCACCCTGAATAACATTAGCAAATAAAAACTGTTTTGATGGAACCGATCCTAAATTCTTTGGCCTCATCATAATGTTTATAGACAACATATGCATAAATATGTAAATATGATGATTCTCTTGTTCATAAATATAACTTTCCTTTTCTTTTCTTTCAAATTCAAAGTTGAGGATAGTTCTCTTCTTCTAATTTAGTTAATTTTAAAGGTCGTGCAAAAAGAGACGATGAATAATTTTCTTATAAAAAGGGAAAATGAATTTTCCCTTAAATTAAAAAAGATAAAAAAGAGAGAAAGAGAGAGAGATTTTCAATGGAAGAGAAGTAAAGAAGGGAAACAACCACAAGAAATCGACAACATGACTGGTTGGTCTTACATGCAGAAAAGTTTAGGAAAGGACAGATTGGACATGATATGAGCAGGTTGTTACTAGGATAAGGGGACATCATATATGAATTATTTTCTGCTTTTAAATCCTCTTGTACCCCCTCAATACTCTCAAAGACCAATAACCACTAAGAATATCATCACTCATTTATCGCGTGCATGTGTGTGTATTAGATTTCAAGGAGATGAAAATTTGGTTTGTAGGAATGATATTCAAAGTCGATAAAAAACTCAAATTACAAAAAAATATACATATTTCTGTTTTATATATGTATGTAGTATAGATGTTGAATGAAAGAAATTTAGTATATAATGCGTTAAAAACTGCAGGTCAGATGGGAAAATCACAAACTAGCTACCTATTTAATTTGGTAGATTATTTGGTCTTATAATACATAAGTCAAAATTTTTTGATACGTTATAACTATATCCCCTAAAAAATACTTAATTTAATTTTTATATATTGTACAATGTAGATGATGTTAAAAGAACATATACAAAATTTATAAAATCAATTTTTAATCTATATATATTTGCGTGCAAGGATATTTGCATTGTAAAGTCTTATATGTTTCTTATATACCTTAAGCTTATGGTGTTTTACTTTTCAATTTCATTCAATTTTTTATACTCTTAGTCAAATATTTGACACTCTTGGTTAAATACTTGATATTTTAAATTTAAATATTATAATATTGTATTTTTATATATATTAAGTATGGATAATTTAGATATTAAAATATTATTTGTTGTTGATACTCTAGAAAAATAATATGATATCGATCAGTGACTCTAATTATTGATACTCCTAATGATATTCTTAATCAAATATTTAATATTTAAAAATTTTCAAAAGTGGCAACACCGTAAATTTACTTGTGCATTCGAAACACAAAACACCTACTCTATTTGCATATATATCCTGGAAGCAATGTTAATAATTATACTCAATTAGAAACAAGTTTGGACCAACTAATTTACTGCACATTAATTAATTTATTACAATACAATCATTAGATATTTAAATGGTTTTATTAATAGGTTAATGTAATCAATAGGGCTATATATTTATTGTCAACCTTCTTATAGACATGACCTAATTCAACAAATCGGACAATATTTATTATTAAAATTTCAGCCTTTTCAACATTTACTCGATTATTGGTTGCTTGTCCACAGCCAATCAAGTGTCATACATTACATATATTTAGTAATGTGGTTGACATATTGTATCAATGTAATTATGATTACGCCAACTTGGTTTTTCTTGTCTAATAATTACTAGTTTTGTCGTATTTGTGAAATTCAAACAGTAATAATCTATAAAATGGACCCTGGGATGGATAACGGGTTAACGGTTTTAGATTACTCGTAAATAAATACATGGAATATAGTTTAAGTGGTTAGAGCTCCATTGTGTATGATAAAAAAAAAAAAAAAAAAAAGATGTGGCCAGATTGTAGTTAATTTCAACCAGTGATCAGTTTCATGCTGATTCATATATACTCTGTACTTTGTGATGGTAACTTGGCGCACTACTAATAGTGCGTTTCCCCAACCGCTAGTTTTTGTTTTTGTTTTTGATCATGATGATGGCAAATTAAAGTCTCAACAATTATAGTTTTAATTTCTTTTTTAGCATGTAGATGATTGACACGTATAGTATAGTAGATCTGGAATATTCATTAAAGAGAAACAGGGAAAAATTAATGTTACTACATGCATAAGATAGTAGCTGATTCATCAAGTGAAGTTCCGATGGAGCTTGGAAAAAATCCTCTGTCCGGGAGCTAGAATGGCGAGGGGGTCATAAGTCATTTTCCTTGCGGAGAAAAGTTGCCAATGAACTCCAAAGTGAGCTTTCCACTCTTGTGTAGTGGTATAATGAGGCAAATAGTGTTTGATGCCCAGTTTTGAGGTTTGTGTAAAATCAAGAATTCTCATGTTTCGTGTTAGAATGGTTTCCAGGCCATGTTTTGCAGTAGCTGATGATAGAAATGCAACGAGGTAGAATACGTCCTCCTCAGGCGTCACCAAAGAAGTATTTATCCACCTGGACTTGTTTACAGGGTAGATTAGGATGGGACCATTGCTGGTATCCTTAACAATGTTGTTAAATACTTCTCTTGCAAACTCATGAATACTGCTTCTTGGAACAATAAGGTTTAGCCATGGATGAGGCACTTCCCACAGCCCTTTTCTCGGAGTTTGATCTCCGACTTGTGTACTCTATCCAAGAAATCCGTGTAGGGGACCTCGGCTACCAAGAGCGTTGATCTAATGTAACTCAGTCTTGATAACAGCCCATCAACATCCTGTTTTGATGGATGGATGAAAATTAATACTCCTATATATGTATATAATTAAATATAATGACTAGCTCACCTGATCAATGTAATGGGACTCTTGTGTTGTAAAATATTTTGCAACTTCTAGGCAAAACAGAATCCTGCCATCAGATACAAAGCGATTGGCTTGGACAGGATCTTTGGGATTGAAAGATGATCTCCATTGATTTAGCAAACCACTTCTGTTTACAATGACAAATCCTTCTATGTAGTCGAAAGAGTTTTCAGATGATATGAGATGCTCTTGGTCATCGGTGAATGTAGTAAAATCCGAGTAAAGTGCTCTGATCCATTTAACCTGATCACACAATACAACACAACACAACACAACACAACGTTAATTAATTATATATTTATATTAATGAAAATCGGTCATATAATCTACCTTTGTTGGGGCTGTTTCTAGAGCAATTCTAGCCCGAGTGATGATTCCAAACTGTCCTAATCCTCCAAGAACTGCGTGGAAAAGATCCTCCTTCTCTTCTAATGAACATGTCACTACTTCTCCTCTACCTAATGATCATATATATATATATATATTTCGTTATTATAATAATACTCCATATAATATAATTAATGTGCATGTGATGATGATGATAAGCATGCAATGCAATGCAATGCAATGCAATGCAATTATATAACGTACGTACCTGTGACAACTTGTAGTTGATAGACATTATTGATCTGCGGTCCATGCCGGAAAGCTTGGCCGCTGATGCCGGCGTTTGAGAGAGTGCCGCCCACTGTAAGATGAAGGTAATCTGTCCATGATTTTGGAGCTAATCCATGTTTAAGGCTCTCATGCAAAATGTTAATCCAGAGTTCTCCGCCCGATACGTCGACGTATGGATTTTCTCCGGTGAAGAAGCGGGCCACCGGAGATCTTAGAGACTCCATATTGATGACAATACCCTGATAGGCCTGTGCCTGCCCTTCTAAAGAGTGGCCACGCCCTCTAGCAGCGATCGTCAGCTCTGAAGATAACCCCAAATCGAAGACGTGTTTAATGATGTGAGAAACGTCTGAAACCGATTTTGGATGTACAACTGCTGCTGGAATCAAATGGTATCTATTGCCAAAGTCTTTTGCTGCATTTTCTATGTTTTCAAAGCTTAGGTTCCCATCAAGGGGTATATTTTTCATTGATAATCGCAAGCTGGATGTGGATGAATGAGGGTGCTTGTAAGAACAAAGCTCATCTTTGTTGATTGTGAACCCAACCAAGAAAGCTAGCACAAATGATCTTAGAGCTAGAGCTTTTGCCTTCAAGCTTCTATTAGATTGTGAGTTGAACATGATCATCGATCTTGTGATGAAATAATTAATGAAGAATGTAAGATATTTCTCTTCGATTGATTGAAGAGAATTTGATGGAAGCTTGGGTACTTATTATGGGGTACTCTTTTATTTGAAAACAAAATGATTAATGTTAATATTTCAATGACGTCATACCTATTTATATATTTTTTATTATATTAATAATTGTCGATTTATCAATCTATGAGGTGAGTACACCTGTATATATCTTTTTCATTGCATCATCTATATACGGTAGGTACTATTATGTTTTTTATTCTAACTCCATATATAAATACACTTTATTAAAATGTTACTCCCTTCGTGCACACTTTTGGGACACTAAACTATGAAAAATTAATTTTGTTGATTTTAAAGTGTAAGGATATTTTGAGTGATTTAATGAGATAAAGTAAGAGAAAGAATAAAGTAGAGAGTAGAATAAAAGTGGCATTTTGTGATTTAAATGATATTGTGAGGGTATTAATATTGTGTGATGTTTCCATTTTAGGAGTGTGCATAACTTATTGGGACAGACAAAAGGAAAGTGTGCATAACTTCTTAGGACGGAGGGAGTACTATTTATTATTGATAATGTAATTCTAGAGTTTGAATTAGATTTGGTCCCATGGCTTTTTGGTAAAATAGATATAATCTCAAAATTAACTTTTCATCTAATTTAGTCTTAATTTTTCTAATATATTTTAAATTACGTCCCATTTTTGCGGAAAATACAAAACAACGTTGTTTTATGTCACGTGCATGACACGTGTGAACTATTTTCGGCGATTGTGCATACGTGGCATCTATACAAAAATACAAGGCAACTTTTTCATCAATCTAAAACACCATGCCTTAATTTTAAAATGCATCATTCCTAACAAACTACATAATGTAGATGCCACGTATGCACAAATGCCGAAAATCGCTCACATGGCACGTGCACGTGACATAAAACGACGCTGCTTTGCATTTTTCGAAAATGAGACATGCTGAAAAATTGGGACTAAATTAGCTAAATAGTTAATTTTGGGACTAAATCTATTTTGTCGTAAAGTTATGGGACCAAATCTAATTCAAATTCTCGTAATTCTATTATACTCGGAATAGTATAAGTAGGGATGGCAATGGGGCGGGCAGGGCGGGTATATCTAAATACCCGGACCCGCCCCGCGCCTCGCCCCGCGCCCGCCGCGGGTCGAGATTTTTCGCCCCAAGCCCGCCTCGCACGGCGGGTCTCCCGCCACTGTCCCGCTTTTATTTATTTTATTTTTTTAAAATTTTAATTAAATTATTAAAAATTCAAATAATATTATATATATTGAATACATACAATATATGTAATATTATATTATACAATAATATATTTTTATAACATAAGATATATATATATATATATATATAATATTATAAATATTGTAATATTAAATACATAATATATATATATATATATATGTGTGTGTGTGTGCGGGCGGGCAGAACACATACTCATGCCCGACTGACCTGCGCGGGCGGGGCGGACCTGCCCCATTTTGAACGGGACGGCCTCGGGCGGGTCGTTTTGCCATCCCTAAGTATAAGATGAAATACTATTTGAAATGTTTGATCTAGTACACTCATAACCATAGTTATTTTTTTCCCTTTCTTTCCATTCTCGTGTGGGAAATTGTATGACTTCATATTTTTTGGCACAAGGATATGGTTCTCGTTGTCAGATGGTGAAAAATGATACTCAAATGAGTTCTCTCTTTTAAAAAATAAAAAAACTAATTCCTTTTTAGGCCGGGGACCCCGTTGAAAAATTTAATTAGTACTGCTCATTATCAGTAGTGGCAATGATCAATCAATTTCTTCTTGTTTCTACTCTTTTGATTATTACTCTGCAGAAAGATGCCTGAAATGCTTGTTTGCGGCGTCTAATTTTTCTCTCTTTTCATTTGACTGCATGCATCCTCATTTTTCCCATATGCATATATGTACAAGCGCCTGCAAATTATGGGAGGCCCCTACTACATATGCAGTTTCTTGTTTTACTTCTTAGTGTGTTTTGCATTTTGTTCTTTTCTGAATTAAAGTAACTTGTAGTGAATTAGACATGCACCTTTTTATTCAATAATATTTACAAAGAACAAGCATGAATATATTTAATGGGTTCTTTTGATACATCATTTGATTTGAATATATATATTTGATTACGATATAACAGTCCTTATTCTTTTACAAAGGTCTACCATTATGTATAATTATTAGTGTACATTTCTAATTAATTACATGCATCATTAATTGTGTTTAATTGCACAATTTTTGTTAGACAAGACTGATATATAGATCATTGTGATGCATACATGACATTGAAGATTATGTTCGTTGAGAAATAATTTGGAGGGCCCACCTTCTTTAATCTTGCAAGGACTCATCATGCAGTTATTCCATGTATAAACAGTTAGACACAACAATCAACATTATTATTTGTGATAAGATAGGAGATATGAGAAGCTATATATCATTTTTATGGTCACGTGACGACGAAATATATGAATGCAATTTTGCTTTTAATCCTCTCATGTCTCTCTCAACAACTCCCTGTCAAAAAAATATATATATATACGTGTTGTTATTGCATTGGACAGTTGCATGTATATATATCACGATTTTGCATATATTTCAACATTGTTTGTGTTTTAATTTTAATGACCGTGTGCATGTCGGCATAATTTATAAGTTCAAAGTTTCGCACACCGTGTCTAATTTCATACTTTGTGTACTATTAATAATACTAATGGTATTTTATAATTAAGACCAATTATTTAAAAAAATCTGTTATTTTTCTAATTTAAAATTATTAATTTTATTGAATCTCGAATTAATTTTATACTTAATTAGGGGTGGTGGGCGTGATGTGTTGAATATTTAGGCATCAATCTAATTTAGGCTCAACATGACGTTGTTGGTAACATTTATCCTTGTTTAAATTAAGGAACAATTACAAATTAAATAGGTTAAAAATTCAAAATTGCAATCGTGCTCAAAAATATTTGCACATTAGCATAAAAATATTTGCACAATCAACCTATTTGCAATTTTCAGATATTTTGAACTTATTTGTAATAATTCGATAAATTAATTGGAGTAAAAATTATGTTTAGACAAGAATACTTAAATATTAATTCTAAAATTATGGTCCTCCTAAATTATTGTTCTAAAAATATATATCCCCTTTTCATATATATATATATATATCCCTCAGTGGAGAGAACAATTGAAAATATTGAAAAGTTAACTATCAACTATCAAGCATATTGGCGTGTGAATGCTTGAATAACAACATGTATGTAAGTAAATTGAACAGGATGTATATAAATATATTTCATTTATCATAAATTATTATTCAATTTCATTTAATTATTATTGATATTTTTGGTCAAATACTTAATACTTTTAGTTAAACATTGGATATTTTAAATATTTCTTTACTTAATATTATATATTTAAATATTACAATATTGTGGCTTTGAGAAAAAAGTTTTTTGGTCTCATAACTTGTTGGCTCTCCAATTTTGGTCCATGACTGTTGAATTTGTCCAATTTTAGTCTCATTTTCACCGAAAAATCTAAAACGATGTCGTTATGGTCTCGTGACATGGGAATTTGTCCAATTTTGGTCTCATAACTTTTCGCCAAAGACGCGAATGTCACATGACAAAAAACAACGTCATTTTAGATTTTCCCGCGAAAGTTGGACCAGAATTTGACAAATTAAAAAATTATGGCACCAAAATTGGACAAATTCAAAAGTTATGGGACCAAAATTGGGCAGATAACTTTTTGGGACCAACCATATTTATTTTTTTCTCTTGTGGCTTTTATATTAAAAATGAATAATTTAAATAGTAAAAGAATTAGTTGGATGGCCCATCCTCCATCCCATTCTATTTTGGATTGGCCCCATCCAAATCTCCATCCAAATACCCATCCAACCCTATAATACATCTATATACCTATTTTCACTCATCCCAATACAATCACATCAACTCTATCTTTCACATTAAACATACTATATTATATTTATTTCTCTTTCTCACTTTATTCTATATCTTATTAAATTAAATTAATAAATATTATTATTTTAAATTAAATTATTTATTCTATGCACAAAAAATTATATTATCACCTTTATTTATTGTAGATATTATAAATAAACTATCAACTTTATTTTAATAAATATTATTATTTTTCATAAATTTGTTATCACTTTTATATAAATTTGTATCACTTTTTTAAATAACATTGTCCAAATACGTAATACTTCTTTCCTATTAATTTTCCACCACCCATCACCTACCTTTTAATAAAAATGATTTGACGGAAAACGGTTGGCTTACACTAGAACTTGCAATTAAAATCTTTTGGACATAAATTATTGTGATATGTTTATATAATTGAACAATGGGTATGTAGTAACATTTTGTGAGGAAAATTTCTCCTTGTATGAACAATGGTACTTTTGTATTAAATACTTATATGTAAAATATATATGTTATATTTGTTACATATTTATTTACAAATATATCCATGTTATATATATATATATATATATATATATATATATATATGCACATTATATATATGTATACATGTACAATAATATTTAATACAAATATATAAAAAATAAAAATATTAACATTAATATGTAATATTAAATAAAATATATATATATATATATATATATATATATATATAAAATAATAATAATTATAATCATTAATCATTATCCCACTAACTAACAATAATATAATATTATATCATCTTCTATCACAATCATTCAATCATTACCTCAACCTACTAACAATATTAAAATAATACAACTTCAACTTTGATTTGACATAAAACTCCATCCACCCCTACTTCTCCATCCCTAACCAAACACACATTTACTATTCACAGGATTACCCCCATCCCCATTTTCCATCTTCATCCTCCATCCCATCCACCACCATCTCTAACCAAACATGACCTTAATTATCAAATATTTTATACTTTAATTTTATCAAAATAGTTTCACGATAATCTTATCTTGAACCATTTTTTAAATAAAATTTTGCCTACAAAATATTCAGTGTGAACCTTTTCTTACGTAAGCAAATTACCATTCTCAAAATAATTTGTCCCTTGAAAAAGTAAAATTTGAAGTCGAGTTAATTCCAATTTCGTTGAGGTAAATTCGAATATGATCACAACTGATCAAAATTTCAGATACACGTACTTGACTTTTAATTTTGGTTTTACAAACAAATTGCATAGCATATTAATCATGCATATATGGTAAAAAGTAGCCAAGCCAAATGACAAATTATACTATACTTTATTATATATCATGATTTCATCTTCCGAGAATTGGATTGACGTTGTATTAAAAAGAAATGATTTGTCATTTTTAAGTTTCTAAAATTTTTTCGATAAAAAAAAAAATCGGAAATATTCCAAGAAACATCCGCAGAAAAATTCCACGTAATATATAGAGTTGATATTGTGTAAATTAATTTTACCGTAACATGTTTTGCAACTATATTCTCGGAAGAGAAACTCACGAAAAACTTAAATAAATTACCCATGAAATATGCTTTGCAAATATTATAGAGTTGATATTCTTTTTAGTTTTATTATTAAAAAAATATGGCACATTTCATTTGACAAATATCTCTTAAATTTATATTTTTGCACTTTACTTTTATTTATATTTATTGTCACTCAATTATTATCGTTATTGCCTTAATGTCTTATTTTTAATTTTCTCTTCTTCACATCAATTGTATTACATCTATTATTTTTCACTCTATGTGCGCAAAAAAAGAGAAACTTATATCGAGATGGAGAGAATAATATTTTATAATAAAATAATTAATAACATTTAACAATTAATATTATAATATATTTTAATAAAATAATTAATATTGTTAAAAATACGCAGTTCTAACCCATGGTTAGAGTGGCAAATATGTTTTTTTCCCCTCCCTCCATCCATTATACATGAGTTTGCATGTGTTGTCAAATTGTCCTATACATAAATATCACAAAGTATATAAACATAATCACAAAGTTTAGTAGTGCTATAAAGCATAAAAATGACAAGTTTTTATTTTTTTTTCTCTTTCTTGTAGTAGGTTGAAGTGAAATCGTTACACACGAAGTGACAGCATATATGGAAGGTTCAAATTAAAAAGGCAAAATGCTGCAGAAGATAAGCCTGTGAGGCATATAGTAAAAAGCGTGTTTCCTACCGTTAGACAAAATATGCACATCATGTGCACATACATAGTTGATGGCTGATGCGATACATTTGTTGTCAAAGTGAAGAAGTTGGCATATTCATTGTTAAGTATACCAGACGTCAAGTTAGCAGCACTCTCCAATTTAGTCTTGACCAATTGACTATATATATATATATATATATATATATATATTAAAACCTCTACATAGTCCATATCCTTGGGCCACAAAAAAATATTCCTAAATGGGGGTTATTCCTAAATAGAGTTATAAGGGTTTTTTTTTTTAAATGCATGTATATTATATAATGGTATAATTAGTAGATACATGTACATGTAATGTGTTGAACTTAATTGAACTAATTTATTCACGTAATATGAAAAGACAATACTCAAGAGTCACCCGAGAGGATGATAGCATAGAAGTACAAAAAGTTTCATGTGAAGAAGCTTTAAGCTTACTCGACAAGTTGGAAATGTTTTGGGTTCAACAAGAAGGTGGTCATGTGGACGAGCTAATGCGCACACGCAAGTTGAAGGATAAGGTTACAACACAAAAGATTAAATCATGGTCACAATCAACCTTGAAAAGGTATTTTAAATCAACTTAAATCTATTGTAAAATTATATATATTATTATGATTTATTCCTAAATGGAGGTGTATTTCTTTATGTTGGGACTTGAAAAAATATGAATTATGACAATATGGAGTTTATTCCAAATTATAACTGGTCCTAAGTTGGGACCATGAATTTTTATTCCTAAAGAGAGTTTATTCCTTAATAGAGTATTCTTTTTGAGAGGTTTTACTTGTATATCTTTATTTTTGCATACTTTCATTATTCGCTTCGTCCCAACTTTATTTGCACACCTTATAATGAAAAAAATTAAACAATATTAACACTATCACAATATCATGTAAATTTAAAAATGTCACTTTTATTCTACTCTATTTTATTCTCTCTCCTACTTTATCTCATTAAATCACCCAAAATATTTTTACATTTTATTTTCATAATAATCAATAAAATTTATTTTTCTTAGTTTTCGTGCTAAAAAAGTGTGCAAAGTACCTGGGACATAGGGAATATAAAGAATTTAAAAAACTATCCATTTTAAATTTATCTTTATTAATTAATTTTTCATAATTGAATTTATCTTTATTTGTCCATCCTCTCTCATTACTTCATTAGTGAAAGACAAATTTATCATTATTTACTCCTTAATTTTACCAACTAATACAAAAATATCCAATAATTAAATACTAAATCTATCAATATTAATTTATTTGTATTAATTGTTTGATTTATTAAAAAAATATTAATTATTTTAGTAATTAAAATGATAATTGTGAATTAAAATGATAATTGTGAATCAATTGCTGTAAAATTATATATATACTTGAACAAGCAATAAATATACTCACTTTAAGAACAATGTTCACAGTAAATAATTATTCATATTTCTAAAAAAAAAAAAAAAAAAAAACTTGTGTAGGATTCTTATGACTCACTGCATTAAAAACAAAATAAAAATACATAATAAATAGTGGTGCATGAAACTATAAATATTGGTCGGATAAATTGATCAAGTAGTTAAAATATCGACAATTGCAAGATTCTCTGATCAAAGAAGTTTGATAGCTGAAAAGTCTTTCAAATTAATATATTTGATTGGATAAATTAATAAATTTAAATGGATCAGTTTTCGAATTCCAGTAAAAATTCAGTATAATCCTAAATAATAATTAATTAATCAGTATGTCTGATTCTAGATTTTTTTTTATTTTATTCTTCAATTAAAAAAATCCCTAGGAGTAATTAAACTTTAAAATTATGAAGGGATTAAAATAAATCTTTATAAAGTGAGTTGTCTAGTAATGATAGTACATGAGTACTATGATGTTGCGTGTATTTTAGGCCAACGTTATCATAAAATATATGTTCATGCAATTCCCAACTCGTCCGGACCCATGAAATGGTGTGTAATTGATAGTAAGTTTTTTTTTTTTTTTTATTTTGTTATCTCGGAAGATAACAGGTATTGATTTTTATTTCGTGGCCCCAAAATAAAATATTTAACGTTGGACTTTAGAGATGTTGCATTCATTTTGGATTACGTGTGTTTTTAGCAATTTACAAAAAAAAAAAAAAAATTAGATATGTTTATCCCATCAATTAATTTTTTTATATATAGTATTCTCATGTTCAAAAATTTAATCTTATTTTTTTCACAAGTTTAAATAAATAATAGTAAGTTATGTGTAAAATAGATGTATTGATATGGGATATTATAGGTCAATTTATGTAAAATAAGTACGTGGTTGTTTATTAATAAAGTCAATAACAATTTGAGTACTTTAAAAATATTTTTGGAACCAAACTATATTTTTTGGACAAACTAAAAAGAAAAATAGGGTTAAATTCTTTGTACTGAAGGAGCATACGAAAGATATATATGATGTAATTGATAATCAAACGAAAGATATATATGATGTAATTGATAATCAAAAGCATGAGAAAAAAATATTTTTTTCTTATTCGAATACCAGAATTGAAGACCTCTTAAGGGGGATAAATTAGAACAAAATAAGAAAAAATAGTTAAAATGATAAATAATTATGAATAAAGTTTAGAGTCTACAAATACATTTATTGCGAATCAGAAATAGTATAAATCTCTGTAAAAACACATATATATCAATTAAAGATAAAAGAAAAAAAAAAAGACTATATTGATACTTTAATTAAAATTCCTATAAAGTTATGTAAAGATTTCTTTAAAAAAAAATCTAACTCCGAATTAAAAGAGTATTGTAGATAAATTTACAAGTGTATGAAAAGCAGATAACGAAATAATTAAATAAAAATATTCAATAATAAGTTTATGAATTAGAATGCACAAATAATACCCTTTTTCTTCTTTTTTTTTTTTTTGGAATTGCGTGTCGAATCAATAACTACATAACCTTATCTTTCGAGCTCATAAATCCAAAAATCACATTACTGTAGTAATAACTGCATATTGATCATCAAATTTATTTTTGAATAGAAATACTTAACTTTAGTAATTTGATAAAGAGTAAGTGAAAAAAATTTATCCCATATATATAAAAATCAACACTATATACTAATCATAAAAGATCTCCTAAATTAAATATAAATTAATTTTAGGAATACAGATACTGTATAGGTAAATTCATAAGTGAAAAAAATAGTTAAAGTGATAGTAAATAATTAAAAATAAAATTTAATATAAAATGGCATTGGTGAAATATATTCCATTCTAATGTGAAGAGAATATATATATATATATATGACATTAACTGCAATTAAATATATAGGATCTAGACTTGTTCTCCAGAATATTCGGAGTTGATCTCTCTAGATCTATACATTATCATTTATGGATATTTAAATATATATGTAGGGTTTTCAATTGTTTCTACTAGGCAAAAACATATATATGGTAGGCACCCTTTCCTTAGCAGAATTAAGGAAAGTGCTATAAGTATAAGCCACCTTAAATCGTCATCACGTCGGTCCTAGACGTCCATGGACGGCCGCACACATCTTTTAATATGTCTTATTTCGACATCTCTTTTTATTGTCATCAATGCTAAATATCACACAAATGGTGAAGTTGGTGAGTATCAAATCAAATTAAACAATATATCTAATATGCATGGATTTGATACGCGCTAGCTTTCAGTATGGATCCTAACTTTTTATTTTAATCTCCTATTTTATTTTAAAATTCATATAGTTTTGAGATTATTACTTTTATTGCATGTGTCGGTAGCATTCTCGTCCTCAATGCTAAATATCACACAAATGATGAAGTTGGTGAGTATCAAATCAAATTAAACAATATATCTAATATGCATGGATTTCACTTTCAAAAAAAAAAATATGCATGGATTTGATACGCGCTAGCTTTCAGTATGGATCCTAACTTTTTATTTTAATCTCCTATTTTATTTTAAAATTCATATAGTTTTGAGATTATTACTTTTATTGCATGTGTCGGTAGCATTCTCGTCCTCTTTCATATATAGCATTCTTGATTTCCTAATCCTCTTTCTTATGAGGGAGAGGTTTTTTTTTCTTTTTCTTAATCCTCTTTCCTAATAGTATACGGTACCGTCGTAATAAAAATTAGTTTTTCAAGACTCTATTCTTCACTTATATTTTGCTAGGAGTGTAGTGTGCATTGTAGAAAGTAAAACTAATTCAATTTTATGAATAAATTCGCATTACACTCGAATATTCTTTTCTCGCACAATTAATATTCCTAATTTTAATCTTACACGTTTTTTTACAAATTCTCTGTTTTCATTTAATTTAATATTATTTGTTTATCATCAAATTTTCAATAATGAAATTAATTTTATGAATTTTAAGGTGAATCATTTAATATCTAAAGTTTATAATGTACATTAATTTTATATCGAATAGAGTATTAGTATTATTTTATTGTAAAAAAATAGAGAGAGAGAGAGAATATTGTTTTTTATGTGATTATTGAGATTACAATTATTAATAATTTGGTAATTTGTTTTATAACAAATGAGTCATTAATTGTTAGCTCAAACATCTTTAGTAAGGAAACTATCGTTCGACTATTTCAAAATATGAAAAATTGAAGAAGAATGTTATAATTTAATCATACTGTATCAATTTTTTTGAATGCTGATATAAATAAGTTTAATGCTTTAATAATGTAAAAATTGGTCCTAAATAATACATTATGATTTTAATTGTTCATACTTGCAGATCCTGGCTCCGTATGCATGCATTGTATTTTTAATAACTTTACATATATACAAGCTAAAATGTCTTTGCATGAATTCTCAAGTAATTCTAGACTTTTAAAAATTTCATAAAACTAGCTAATCAACAGTAAGATTATTTTTTGTCAGTTACATATATAGAATGAGAAATTGATGTATTTTGTAATAACAGAGGATGAACATTCATTTAACTATAAGGTTAACAGTTCAAAAGGACCAGATAACTGGGGAAATATCAACCCAGAATGGGAAACCTGCGAAACTGGAAAGCTTCAATCTCCAATTGATCTTCTTCATCGAAGAGTTGAGGTCGTGTCTACATTGGGAAATCTCAGAAGAACATATAAATTTGCTCCTGCTGTGATTAAAAACAGAGGACATGATATCATGGTATTGGTACCACACTAATACACATATTCCAAACCTAGTTAGTTAATTTGTGTTTAATTTATTCTACTTACACATCTCTCTCTCTCACAGGTAGAATGGAAAGGAAATGCAGGAGGTGCAGTTATCAATGGCACATTGTACAAACTACTACAATGTCATTGGCATACACCTTCAGAACACACTATTCAAGGAAAAAAGTAAGTAATTTCATTTAAAAAAAAAAACATACGTGGTGCACTAATATTTAGGATGGTTCGGTATACCGAAAATACCATTTCATACCGTATATTGTTCGGTATGTAGAATGTTGTATCATTATTGTACCAAAACTTTCGGTATAAAAATTACTTATCGATATCGACATGTCGTACCGATGTTTTGGTATACCAATTTTTCTAACAATATATCTTGTTTCATATCGAAATTTTAAAATACTGTTTCATATCATTTTTTTATCAAGTAAATGTTACTTGTTAGTGGTTAGAAGTTAGTTCATCAAGTCTCCTTACAATTCTAAATTCTCCAAGCCTCATTATACCTCCAACTCCAAAGGGAATCGAACCCGGTCTCTCAATAAGGTGAGGAATGTGGCCGGATGAGCTAAACCTCCTGGTTCATATCAAAATTGTGATATACCAAAAATACTAAAATATCGAAATATATATAATAATTTTTTTATTTAGATTATAGCGAAATACTGAAAATTTTGAATGGGCATACCGTAATTGTACCAAAAACATATAATACTATTGTACCATATCGCATCAAATTTTTTGTATACAAAAAAAAAAGTATTTTCAATATTTTTTTGATTTAATAAGTGTGATATATCAAAATTTTCAGTATTTTTTCCATCCCTACTAATAATATCATTGTGATGTAGAATGCACAAAGTGTATATAATATAATATCTTCTCTAAAGAGGGTCGCGTGTGCTTTCTTACAGGTTCAAGACGGAACTGCATATGGTTCATATCAATTCCCAGGGAGAGATTGCCGTTATTGGTATATTGTATAAATTAGGACATCCTGATACATTTCTTGACCAGGTGATTAATTGAAATTGGTCAAATTATTTTTTTCATTTTGATTAATTTGGATAATATTGTGCAGCTTATAGGACAAATACTTTCTGTGAACCAAGCAGAGGTCCATGAGAAAGAGCTTTATCTAGGCCCCATTAATCCTAGAGAGATCAAATTTGGTAGCAGAAAGTATTATAGATATTTGGGTTCTCTCACAGTTCCACCATGCACAGAAGGTGTTATTTGGACACTTCTCAGGAAGGTGAGTTGTACATTTTGGACTAAAGTTTGTACTTCTATTTTAATTTTTTATTTTTTTCTCTAGGTGAGAACAGTATCTGTTGAGCAAATTAGAGAATTGAAGAAAGCTGTTCATGATGTAAGTACATCAATTAATTAATATTTCTAACTATAATAGTTTTCACGGAAGAAATTCTTGGACAAGAACAAGTTTAGTGATCGTGAATTTCGAATGAACGATTCACATTATATAATCTTTTTATCATGAACAATCGGTATATATAATTAATTTGACTGCACTTCGTATGTTTTATAATTTTGTGATTATAATTGATAGGAAATTTAAATTATTGTAATTTTCATTCTAGGGATTTAAGGATAATGCAAGACCTACTCAATCGTGGGAGGAGAAACGTCTATATGTATCGTCCCAAAAATCTTTAGATTACAGAATGGAGGATGCGGTTTCTTATAACACCAATTAATTATCGAGCATCAACAATCTTTTTGTACAAATAATAAATCAATATATATGCGCTCATTATTTCTTCGAAAAAATATATATGCGCTCATTATATGTCTAAATTTTTTTGTTCATTAAATGTGACGAATCACGTATTTATTATATTATTATAATTATAATTATAATACTTATAACTTTCTTTGGTATGAATTAGTACGATCTTTATTATTATTTTTTTTTGAAGTATAGTACGATCTTTATAAACATCACCCATTAATACATTCCAAGATTATTTGACGAATAATTATCAGTATTCCTGTATTTTCGCTTTAAATAATTAGCAATATTCATCACCAGATTCTTCTTTAAAAATATTTATAAATATATATCTATCTATCTATTACCTTATAAAGCTTCTTCTATTTCAAAATCTTTTCATCTCATTCATTTAAGTTTTAAGTATTGATATCAACCATTTATTTTATAACTTCAATCTCAACCATTCATCTCACCCCAAATTTTCTATAAATTCGCATTCTCTTATTTGTTTTTCATTGCAAACCCCGATTATATTAGACCCCCTCCTCCATTTCCCTTTTCGTGAGTCTTTCTATTTTTTTCCATGTATTATCTCTTTCATGTGTGAGTTTTTTCGTGAGTCTTTCATGTATTACTTAAATTATGTGTCTCGTTAAATTTGGTAGATGCTATTTTTGTGTTTGATGAAATGACTATGTGGATTGACGTACTTATATAAATTATATTATTACTTCATATATTTTCAAACATTTGAAAGTTTTTTCGGGTAATCTTTATATTCGTGAGGAATAATTTCATCACATACCACCAAAAAATAGACAAGGAAAACTATGAAATTTCTGAAAGTCAAACTACTTCAACATGTATTTGTTCACATATTAGTTCATTTTGAATTTGTTTATATTTATCCGATTTAGAAGTTGTTTCAATTTGTTAGAAGAATTAATATATTTTATTAGTTTTGTTATAGGAATTAATGTATTGATTGTATTTATTTTTTCATTGATTGTAAATTTGTAAATTTTATATTGTATTTCATTCAAAATTTCATACAAGTATCGAAATTTTTTATTTATTTATTCATATCTACGTTTGAAATTTTAAATCATCTTAAAATTTGTGTTCAAATATTCAATTCATAAAGAAAGATTACATAGATTTAATCTTTCATACTAAATTAGATATTCAATTCAATAATTAGTTTTAATTTATAAGCTAACAATTAAGGTATTTACAATATTGGCAATAGAATTCAACATTATGATATATTTCGTTCAAAATCTTTGAATTTTTTTGATATATATATTAATTTAGCTCATTATACGAAATCTAAATTTGAAATTTGAAATTATCTTAAATTTGTAATCAAATACACAAAGAAATATTCCCTTTCGAAAAAAAAAAATACACAAAAAATATCACAGTATCTAATTTTCCATACTAAATTAGATTTACTATAATTACTGTTTTTAATCTATTTCATTTTTTTTTGTATATCTATTAAATATGATTTTTTCATTATCAAACTTATTTCCACCAATCACACAATCTATTTCAGTTATTAAAATATTAATTTTATTTAGTATATTAAATTAAAACTAATTTTATATATTTACATCATATTATTTAATTCTAATGTATAGGATATATGTAAATATTCATATATTAATTATAATTTATAGGATATGTATATATGTATCATATATATGTATTTAAGCATCGAGTCAACCATCATAAATAAATAATATAATTTTTAATTAACATTGAATACCGTATCTAATTTTTATACTAAATTAAATTTAGTATAATTACTAATTAATTTGATTTACTATAAAAATTTAATTAACAAAAGAGAAATTTGATTAAAATCAATTAATCGAGTCAAATTAATATAAGTATGGTAAACTGTATATATTTTGTTATAATAAATTTAATTTAATTATTCATTATTTCAAATTCTATAATAAGATTCGTCAAAAATTTGGATCCATCATATACTAGATATATAAATTCATTAAGTGAACATACAAAATCTACATTTGAAATTTTAAAATTTTAAATTAAGTTGTTCAATTTGTATTCAAATATTTTGAAAGTGTATATTTAATTTATTTGATGATATATATAAACTATATAAAATGTATGTAGAAAGCAAACATATATTTAATTTTGAATTTTTAAATAATTTTAACTTAATTTTTTTAAAAATAAAAGATTTTTATAAGAGTTTAATTTGAGAGGACAAAATTGTTCTTTTTGATGGGTTATGTATAGAAATATAAAATTATAACTTCAATTTTTTAATTTTGATCAATATAAATTGTAATGACAGAAATATATATTATATATTAAATTTATTTAAAATTTTACATTTTAATGATGCTAGATGCATGTTATTTTCCATTTAAAGACAATTTATGTTGATCATACAAAAACTAAACCAAATTAAATAATTATATAATTACATTATTTTTAAAACATTACTACATTTTAAATAATTAAATAATTTTTTAAATATTATTTTTTCAAAAATATAAAATTCTCTTCAACCCCGCGTATACGCGGGTTTTGTGTTAGTATATATATATGTTTATTGACGAAGTGGTATAGCTCGAGGGTTAGAGCTCCAATTACCTATGACCCAAAGATCATAGGTTGGAGTCACCCTTTGCCCAATAAAATATATATATATATATATATATATATATATATGAATATATGTATGTTTATTATGAATCATAATATACTAGATGAGCTCCAGCGTATTACGCGGTATTGTCGTTAAATAAATTTTACAATATAATATATTATATATAATATTTTCAAATAATAATATATATATTAAAATAATATATATGTATAAAAAAATTATAATTATAATATTAAATTTAAATAATGGTAATATTAATTGTATGACAATTCATGCTAGGGATTAGAATTATTATAATTATGTGAAAGAATTTACTATAAGATTTGTTTCAAATTTATTTTACAATTAATAAAAAAAAGGAGACGATTAATAGAATTTTTTTATATAAATGATGTATAAATATTACTCCGAATAATATATATATATATATATATATATATATATATCGTATATTTACAATAAATATCATACATGATTATATTAAGTTTTTTTTTTTTTAAAGTTGATACAACCACAATTTTTCTTACATACATTTATAGGCTTAATTTTATATTTTAAAATTGTCATATGATAACACTTTTAGATATAAGATAGATATTTAAAATATTTAAAGATTTATATATTAACTTATTTATTAAAAATATACATATGTTATAAAATATATATATTGTGCAAGAGGTCTAAGGTTCAAACCTCCTTAGAAATATATTTTTTAATTAATTCCTATATTAAAATACCACATAAATGCTATATATTAATTATAAATCAATAGAAAAATGACACCTAGATTATTAACATATATATGCATTTAATAAAAATATGACACCTCATCCAAATTAATCTCATGACGACACCTAAGAAAAACAAACTCCATATTAGTAATATGGTGTATATATATATATATATATATATATATATATATATATATATATATATATATATATGAGTGTATTATGAATCTTTAATGGGCCTTTGTGGTCAAATAGTTAATTGGGCCATCCCATGTATCCTAATATGACTTATCGGATTAAATCATCGAAGCTCCCATTTTAGAAGAGAAATCATCAACCTGTCAAAAAAAAAAAAAAATCATCAAAGTTTCCAACGTAATAACAGTAAAAAACAGTAAAAACTCTATAAATAAATATTTTTGGAATGAGAAAATTGTATTATTTTAAAAATATATCAATTTATAAATGAATTAATAATTTATTAATTTAAAAGTATTTTTCTAATGCGATGAATAAAAATTTATTTATATTAAAGTGAGTGCATTTAATTAATGTATTATATTCATTGAACTACTAGTATAATAAATATATCATCATACATAACATAATAATATGTAGCAACCATTTTCGAGAATAATGTGAAAGACGATGATGAGGATAATACAATACATTTGAAACAGTACGAGAAAAGAAGACTTATAGCATTGAGAATGTTTCACAATTTTTTGATGTAAATTGAGAACACAACACCATAAATATAGAATGACAAAGAAAAAGTTAGACATGAGTTCAAATAAATTTAAAGTTTAACAAAAATTAATCAACAATAGATTCTTATTTTATTAAATTGTCCTAATTATTTTTTGTAATTTGCTTGAGTTATTAATTTATGATATTGATAGGATCACTAATTTATTTATATATATATATATATATATATATATATAAATTATCTTATTACTTTATCAAAATTGGTAAATTTTTTATTTGGCTTAAGTCGGCATGACACCTGAGAAAATTATTATTTTAAAAATTTATTAATTTATAAATGTAAAATGTTTATTCCTTAATATCATATAGATTATAATTTAAATTATCGAGAATAAATATATATGAAGTACTAGAATACAATCCTTTTGTAAAAAGAAAATATAATTTTTTTATGTATTATATATCGGAAATGATCATTCCTACATGTGAACACAAATTTATATTCAACATATCATGTGATCATATAAATAAGAAAGTCTACTATTATTTAATTAATTATTATATAATCTCATAATATAGATAATGAACATATAAATTAGTACTCACATGTAAACAAATGATCATTTTCGACATATATATATATATATATATATATATATATATATTAACTTTTATTTATTTATGACACATCAATGACTTACACTCAAAACACTAATTGTATGCATATTTGTTTCTTCTTCTAATAAGCATATGTGAAACCAAGGATGAAAATATCGCTATCGCAACAAATATCGCAACTTTAATTTTACGGATATATCGATATCGCATATCGATATTGCAAAAAATTGAAAAAAAGACGGAAACTTTATTAAAATCTTGGAAATTTAACAAGATATTTCATGGATTATTATAACATATTATTATACACATATTCTATTCAAAATTACACTAAAATTATATGTTTAAAGCAATCATATGATTAATAGATTATATAAATATTGTGCGACACAAAATAATTGACAACATAATATATAATACAATACAAAATGATTAAATATACATAATAAAATACAATTAATATCAAAATAAAGACGTATGAGGTTCAAATATAGTAATAGAAATTTCATTTTTGTCCAAACAATATTGGTGTCACCTCTTCAAAATACCATTTGAATAATTAAAATAATTAGTAACACAAGTAGTTTCTCTCCAATACAATTGAAATAATCTTAATTTAAAATGAAAATAATTAAAATTAATATGATTAGAGTGTGTCTCATTCGAACCAAATTTCACGATGAAACTTGATCCATATTGAAAAAACATATCAATTTACCTTTGATTATCCTAACTAATACTATTTAGTAATATATGTAACATTCTTGATTATCATGACTAATAGCCTTTAGTAATATAGGTAATACCCTTCATTTATCACTACTGATACTCTTTAGTAATATAGGACATACTCTTTAGTTATAATGGTGATACCCTTTAGTAATATAGGTAATACTCTTTAGTTATTACAAGAGACACTTTTTAAAATTGATCAAGTTTCACCATAAACCCTTGTTCATAGTAGAATTTGCCATATAATTAAAGATGTGAAGAGATTCTCAATTTCATACCTTGAATATGTATTTATACTATTTTATAGATCAATGTATCATATAAAAAAATTAAAGAAGAAATTCAAATGAAATAATAATTGAAAATTAAAATTATTAAATTAAAATTGATTGATATGACAATAAGAATATATATTTTATGTATAAAAATTAATAAAATACCCAAAAATAATTTTTAAAAAAATTGCGATTTTTAAGGATATTACGATATTGTGCGATATTTCGCGATATTTCCACGATATCCAGAAAAATTACACTACGCCCGATCGATATGGATATCGATATTTTGCGATATTTCCACGATATTTCCACGATATTTCCGCGATATCCGGAAGAAATACATTTCCTAATATCCGTATCCCAACTTCATTTTTGCGATATATCCGCGATATATCGCGATATTTGCATCCTTGTGTGAAACTAACTCTAGTCTACTGTGTTCAAACGAAATAATTTATAAGGTCTCTAATAATAATTTATACACGTAAAACTTGAATATTTGACACTACATGAGTTCTATTTGTTCGTTCTTTTTCGAAATAGAAACTTCTATTTTGAAAAAGATAGCTAAAAGTGTAAGTGATACATTTGAAGCCAACAACCAATACTTTTGAAGTTAGCTGCTAAAGTTGTTGGAGTTAAGTTATTCTATTTTATTTGATTTCATTGTTCGTTTCGTATCCCCTCTATAAAAACCATTGTTGGTGCCTTGTACACCAACATCTTTTCGATAGCATTCTTAATTTTCTCGCCCTCTTCCATAGCATTTTTCGCCCTTTTCGGTAGCATTCTTGATTTCCTCATCCTCTTTTTATCATTCTTTCTTGCTATTTTCATAGCACTTTCTTATCACGTCGAGCTCTCTTTTACCTTTATCTATCTGGTATTAGCTTTGTGCCACGACCCACTTTTCTCATTCATGTTTCTTCTCCCACTCCTTGAGCTTAACTACCCAGATTTTAATTCTTGTTTTCAAATTTTCATTTTCCATTTTTATCAGTCTTCCAAGTTGAGTGAAAGAGACATCTTAACCTTGTGAGTAGCCTTCTTTTGGCCGAGATAACAAATACCCTATTAGGGAGGACGATTTTAGCAAGACTCAAGCTATTGTATTTAGAAACGGATAGATCATGAAATGTTGAAAAATAACATTTTCGCATTTAAAAATGGCAAGGATCAGACCTTTGAA
This sequence comes from Paraleonurus japonicus, assembly GCA_030762865.1. Classification (NCBI taxonomy): domain Eukaryota; kingdom Viridiplantae; phylum Streptophyta; class Magnoliopsida; order Lamiales; family Lamiaceae; genus Paraleonurus; species Paraleonurus japonicus. Next base: position 48,271,804 of record CM061058.1, read on the forward strand.
GAAAAATGTTATTCAAATAGTGGATGAAAAACAGTTAATCGCTTCTTAATAACCGCTCAACAATTATTTTGTGGGGAGGAAGGGAAGGTGTATAATGTATTTGCTATGCGTTAGTTGATTGCCGACATAGCCGTATGCGAAGACTACCTTAATAAAAATTAGTTACATTATATAATGACGAAGTGGTATAAAGTGGTTAGAGCTCCACTATCTACGACTTAAAGGTCATGGGTTTGAGTTTATTAAAAAAAAAGTTACATTATATAAAAATTTAATTGAAATAAAATAACATATCTAATTCTTACAACATAACATCTAATCATCCAACTGGATTTGTTCACGAAATTCGTAGGTGGGTTCGTTAATGTTTTATTTTAAAATTTTTACTAATATTTTATCATGATATATTTAAATGTATCCGTGCACACATTTTTTGAATTTCCAATTATAATTCCCAAATTGTTGTACTAATTGCTAGGAAAAACCCTGTAACAGAGGGGGAAAAAGCAAGAAGAGGTCCTTTTCAAAAAAAAAAAAAAAAAAAGCAAGAAGAGGTAGCATAGAAACGGCTCACTGTAGCGAGGCGCGCACGTTAACGGACGACCTTCCAAACCGGCTCATATTAGCATAGGCCCATGCACAACTCCACCTATGTCCCCGCTCCCTCTCTTCTTCTCCTTATCTCACTCCCCCTGCCGCTCCTCTCTCTCTCTAGGGTTAGGGTTCGCTTCGCATCTTCTCAACCGTCTCTTTCACCGCTTCGTTGCCCTCAAAACTTCTCCTTTACATATTTTTCGCCGCCAATGCCCGTCGTAGATCACTGGTTTTGCTGCCGTACTATCAGCAAGGCTTATGGACTACAAGCGGAAGTATTCTTACGCAAGTCTCTTCAATCTTGAGGTAAGTTTTCACGAGTTTTTATACTTCGAAATGGGGTGAATTGAGGTGCGTGATTCTTTTTAGTGGGATCTGGTTTGATGTGATGTGTGAGAAATTTTGTTTTCTTGGGGGTACTTTAGTGTTATTTCGATGTGGGGCACTTTAATTTAGATTTGGGTGAAGGGGTATATTGATTTCTCGCGCTCTTCCCTCTCTCTGTTTCTTTTTGTGGATAAATTGATTTTGTTATGGTTGGTATTGATTTTGGGTTTTTTGTTAGCCTTTGATGAACTTTCGACTGCCGAAACAAGACGAAGAATTTGATTATTATGGAAATAGTAGTCAGGATGAGAGCAGAGGTAGCCAAGGTAGGCAATTTGGTTTACTAGAAACTTTACTTTTTGCTAGTCTGTGCTGACTTGTTAATTTTAATTTTAAATATATTTTTGTTCGTTTTGGGGTCGAATTTTGGATTTGGTTGGTATGACTACTTCATGAGCTCATTTGTTCTTTGTCAATTTATGCAAATCTGTGGAGTAACATGGTTTCTTCAATTAAATAAGTTGCTGAATGCATGTTGGACTTATTTTTGCCCTTGATGATTTTGTATGTTGGCAATATTTTGTTGTAATTAGGGGAGCTATGAATGAAATAATGACAGAAAGAGGATCAAAGAAGAAGAGGCGGAGTGCTTATAGCAGTGACGAGGAAGAAACAGGTAGTTATAATCCCTATATATCTGAGGAGCGATATCGAGCAATGCTTGGAGATCATATCCAGAAGTACAAGAGGAGGCTGAATTATGCTTCCCAAAGCCCTTCATCTACTAGAACTGGGACAATGGCAATGAAAAACAGTGTAGGTCTGAAAGATCAGAAATTAATGAATGAGAGTAGAGGAAGATTGCAAAAGTTTGAATCAACTTCAGATTTTATAAACAGTAATAATTCCCAGGGAATCGGAACTTATCCAGAATCAGATTTTGGACTGCAGCACGGCGCTTCCAGGTTTGCTCCTTCCCCTAGTTTTCACCATGTGGAGGCCTTGTTCTATTATTGATGTATATAATAACTTTAAGGAACTCTGTAGGTTTTAACGTCATCATTCTTCCAAGTAATGGACTTTTTATTATTTTTATGGTAATTATGACCATGACAATCGCATAGTATATAGTTCATGATCCATATTGCGCCTGATGACTGAAAATAAGTGGCGATACAGTGCAAAACAAAGGAAACTATTTAATTGTATTTTTACACAAGACCATTGCATATGAATTGACATGTGGTTGGGACATAAGTCGGTAAAAGTCTGAGAACCTTGATCTTGAGTTGATTTATATTGGATATTGAAAATTGCAGGGAATTATGCTACTATTTCATTTGCCAGACCATGTTAGCTTGTAGGTCAATAGTGTGTTCTTACTAAAAGTATGTAGGGTCATTGCTACTTGATAAAGCTTCATCCATCAAAATTTGATGTATTTCAAGTACCACATAGAAAAGTTTGAGGATATATATGACAAAGTTCTGCTTGGGAAAAGTAAAGAAGCTCCTCATAGTAAGTTGGAAAAATATGAAGAAGATAAAGATGCACTTGGTGTATAGGACATGTATGCATATTCAATGGGAATCAAGTACTTCTTAGAATCGTTTAGCAAAAGAGTTGATTGGATGTTTGTTATGGTGCAGTTGACATTTTAGGACTTTGATTGATTTGATACTCATTATGATGCATTGTTACAAAAATTTCAGACCAAATTTTGAACCTGCCTTTCTGGACATTGGGGATGGCATCACGTATAGGATTCCTCTTTCGTATGAAAAGCTGTCATCATCCCTAAATTTGCCCAGTATGTCACATATTCGGGTTGAGGAATTTTACCTGAAGGGCACCCTTGACCTGGGGTCATTAGCTGCAATGATGGCTTCTGATAACAGGTTTCAGCAGAGAAGCAGGGCAGGGATGGGTGATCCAAAGCCTCACTTTGAATCTCTTCAGGCAAGATTGAAAGCCCAGCAGACCAATAGTTCTTCTGAGAACTTCAGTCTACAAATAAGTGATGCTGAGTTGCAATCCAATGGCATTCCAGAGGGAGCAGCTGGAGGGATTAGGCGGTTTATTTTGTCGGAAGGTGGGTTTTTGCAGGTTTGCCATGTTAAAGTTTTGGAGAAAGGGGATACATATGAGGTCAGTGAGTTTCTTTCTGTACCAATGTGCATGCATCACTGTTCTGATTGTTAATCATGTGTGTATGAACATGTGTGCAGATTATTGAACGTAGTTTACCCAAAAAGCCAAAGGTGAAGAAAGACCCTTCTGTTATTGAGAGAGAAGAAATGGAGAAGACTAGTAAATGTTGGGTTAATATAGCAAGGAAAGAAATTCGAAACACCACAAGATTTTCACCAATTACCACAGAAAACAAATAACTGATGCAAAGAGGGTGTCAGAAACCTGTCAAAGAGAGGTTTGTGCTACTGGAGACATACTGTGCTATTTGTGGTTTTCCTATTTCTTTTTACTGTCGTGAATGCTTAGCACTCTTGCTACTGCTTCAGCTTTATACCAATAATGGATGCTTTATTTCTGATTCCTTTCCAGGTTAAAATGAAGGTAAGCAGATCCCTTAAATTGATGAGGGGTGCTGCAATCAGAACAAGAAAGCTGGCCAGAGACATGCTAGTATTTTGGAAGAGAGTTGACAAGGAGATGGTACATTTCTTATCATTGTTGAGCATGAACGAAATCCATCTGCTGATTGGACATGTTTCATATGAACTGAATTAAAAGACTTGCATAACATTGAATTCTACTAATTATGAAATTCCCAAAAATGGCCTTTTCTTTATGATTGTAAGAAGAATTTTGCTGCTGGATTATACTTGATCCTAGATAGTTCCAACTTTGTTGAACAATTTACATAAAGAGTTCTTACATATAATTATGAAATTGTCCTCTTGAAGGCGGAAGTGAGGAAAAGAGAGGAAAAAGAAGCTGCAGAAGCTTTGAAGCGAGAACAGGAACTTCGTGAAGCAAAGCGGCAACAGCAAAGACTTAATTTTCTATTGTCACAGACAGAACTTTATAGCCACTTCATGCAGAATAAGACCTCACAGACCTCTGAAGCAGTAGCAGTAGATGAGGAAACATCTCATGATCAAGAAAATCTTTTGAGTCCTTCAGAAGCTCAACTGGAGGAGGCAGAAGATCCTGAAGATGCTGAACTGAGAAGGGAAGCTCTCAGAGCAGCCCATGATGCTGTTTCAAAGCAGAAAAAGATGACAAGCGCATTCGATAATGAATGTTTAAAGCTGCGACAAGCTGCAGATGTTGAAGTCCCTATTCAAGATGCCTCAGTTTCTGAGTCTAGCAACATTGATTTACTGCATCCGTGAGTGTTCTTCCTATCTATTAACATTCCCCTCCACCCTTCCCCAAAGGTTTAGTTGTAATAAACTATCTTTTATTTTAATCTTTTATGTAATCTTAAGTAATTATTCTGTATGCTCTCAGATCGACCATGCCTGTCGCATCAACAGTTCGGTCGCCTGATTTGTTCAAGGGTTCCCTTAAAGAATATCAGCTAAAAGGCCTTCAGTGGCTTGTAAATTGTTATGAGCAGGTAACGAGATGCTCCAACTAGTAAGTCCCATCTGTAAAAGTCTGCCCAAAGGAATCTTAATAAACATATTTTTCTTTCTTAGGGCTTAAATGGTATTCTTGCTGATGAGATGGGCCTGGGAAAGACTATTCAAGCCATGGCATTCTTGGCTCACTTGGCTGAGGTATTACTGATAAGAAGTATTAGTCCATTTTCTTAGTTTTTAGATTCAGATGTTAGCCCTTTTGTTTTACTTGACTGGTTGCACTTTGTAGGAAAAAAATATATGGGGTCCTTTTCTGGTTGTTGCTCCTGCTTCTGTATTGAATAACTGGGCCGATGAAATCAGTCGCTTTCTGCCCTGACTTGAAGACTCTTCCATATTGGGGTGGCCTCCAGGAGCGTACGGTACTTAGGAAGAACATTAATCCTAAGCGTCTTTATCGAAGGTGATTCACCATTTATAGGCTCTTGCAGTTTATTTTGCTGCCTAATACTCTGATGAATCGGTTCATTATATTTTATTTTTGTCACCATGACTAGCTCTTGTCAGATCCATTGTTAGGTGCAAGTGGTATAACTCTAGTGGCATGGGTATTTGACAATTTGTTTTACTGAGAAATATGCTGATACTCAGGCTGTTGAAATTGATAAAATCTGACGGGATAGGCAGTTAAAGATGTTAATCGTCTCAGAAACATGCTTATAGAAGTAGTCAACTTTCAATATAGTCTTCATGTTTTGTATGGGATGAAAGTCTGATAAATGTTGGAGCACATTAAATAACTTATCCTTGAGTACGAATGCAAGTTACAAGAGTCAAACTGATTGGGCAGAGATTCTTCATCTTACATAAATCATTAACCTGCCCATGTATGGCAATACACAAAATAATAAGCTGTACGATCACATTGTTAATCATGAAATTCCGTACTTTAATGTCCATGCTCTACATAAGGCAGCTTCCCATGTTCTAGCTTCTGTATGTAGTTTCTGGTGTTATTGAAACTATGATTCTAATAAACAATTTTCACCATATAAATTTTTTAGAAGCTTTTATTTAGCTAGAACCCAATTAGTTGAGAGCAGACTGTGAATGTTCGTAAGGCTTGATGTCTGTGTTATGTACAATGAAAGCACAATTGGCTCAGAAGGAGACTGAAATGAGGACTAGAAGATTAATATATACCATCTGACTACGTTCTTGCTTCATGTGGAACTGGTTATTGATCACGCTTCCATGATTTTGTGCCCTTTGTTGTGAAATCATGCGGGAGTTTCCTGTTTTGACTAATTTTTTTATGTACTATTGGGTTTGTCTTTCTTTAAACTATTGACATGTGACTGTATAGTTTTTTTGCTTTAGACTATTGATAACAGCTTGTATTAATTTCTCAGGGAGGCTGGATTTCACATTCTCATCACCAGTTACCAGCTGCTAGTTTCTGATGAGAAGTACTTTCGACGTGTAAAATGGCAATACATGGTTTTGGATGAAGCCCAGGCCATCAAAAGTTCCAACAGGTCTGAAGATTTATGCGTCACCTTTTAAAAATGAAGTAGAATCGTAGTTCTTTTTGTTTGGATTTATCCTACTTTTCTGAACAGTGCTGAATAATTTTGATGGCATTAACATTTACCTGAAAAATGTTATTTGATGTATAAACAAATTCAGCAAAATCGTTATTTAAAACACAAACAGTTTTTTTTTTTTTTTTTTTGAGGACATAAAATATATACAGTTTTTATTCTTTTTAAGGTTATGTAGCTACCAATTTTCCTTAGTTTCCTCTGTCACAGCTACAAAAAAATAACCAGTATCTAGTTAGATTCATTAGGAAAATTTGAAAAGGTGTCCCAGTTACTAGTTTACCCGTTAATTAATTAATTAATTAAAATAGTCAAAATTCTGGTTTACTAATTGACTGTTTAACCCAGCGTCCATGTTGGCTTTCTTTTTATAATTGTTATCAATTATCAATGGCACTGGTAGTATAGATACCTGTAGTATTTCCTGAACTGCTCAATCACCATATATATAATTATATGCAGCCTGCATGACATAATTATTAAAAAAATGTAAATATATAGTTATGTAATGCACAAATATTTATATATACTTCTGCTTACAATGTTGGCTTTTGATATGGCAGTATAAGATGGAAAACACTGCTCAGCTTCAATTGTCGAAATCGCTTACTTCTGACTGGTACACCAATTCAAAATAACATGGCTGAACTATGGGCGCTTCTACATTTTATCATGCCGACTTTATTTGATAGCCACGAACAATTCAATGAGTGGTTTTCAAAAGGGTATGTCTCCTCCTCTAAGGTGTTGTTTTATTGAAGCCTCTCTCTCTCTCTCTAGCTTCTATGCGGTCTAATTATTCTCGTCGACCTTAACAGAATTGAGAGTCATGCAGAGCATGGTGGAACGTTAAATGAACACCAGCTTAATCGATTGGTGAGCTCAGGCATTCCTTTGATTTCTGTTGACATTGTTTGGATTTATGATCTGATCTTTTGCCTCTTGCCCCTACCTTCCAACTCCTTGAGAACAGCATGCCATTCTGAAACCCTTCATGCTGCGGAGAGTTAAGAAGGATGTGGTCTCTGAGCTAACAGGAAAAACTGAGATTACAGTTCACTGTAAATTAAGTTCGCGACAGCAAGCTTTTTATCAAGCTATAAAGAACAAGATATCCCTTGCTGAGTTGTTTGATGGAAACCGTGGACATCTTAATGAGAAGAAAATTCTAAATCTAATGAACATTGTTATTCAGCTGAGAAAGGTATCATTTTGACTGAATTGGGAGTCTGTGTTATATTCTTGGCATATTAGATATATTTGTGGTGATCAACCGCAAATTATAGTTGGTAGTTTGGGCTTTCTGTTATAGAATGGAAATGAATTGTGAATTCCCAGAAACCCTAAGGAGATTCAAACTTGAGTAGGGGGTCTGTCTCTTTATATTTCCTTTGAAGTTTTCCAACCCTTGTTCGATTTCCAAATTAATGACACATTAGTTATATGCCCTTTTCTTCACTTCAGGTTTGCAATCATCCTGAATTATTTGAGAGAAATGAGGGAAGCTCATATTTCCACTTTGGCGAGATTCAGAGTTCTCTTCTCCCTCCCCCTTTGGTGAATTGGATGACATTTTCTACTCCGGTGGTAGAAATCCTATAACATATGAGGTAACCAGACACTCGTTCTTTACTGAAATTTTCATGTTGTGGCTTTCTAACATGTTCAACAGATATAAGTTTTTACTCTGTCCTGACTTCTTGCTTGGACGACCACTAGGGGTTGCTTGGTTGGTGGGTTTCTAGATTGAAGGTATGGGAAGGATGGTGAATGGTGTGTGTGTTACGGAGGAATGATTCCATGAACAATATTTTGATTCCTCGTTCTATGGGAATCATCCATTCCTCCCAGAATTACTTTGATTCCTGGCTACAATCATTTCTATTCTCTTTCCCATTCCTCTAATCGAAGCACCCCGTAGTGTGAATAGTATATCAGCAAAGCACTTGGTGATCTACCATCACACAGCGGGAGCTGAGATCATGGCCGCGACTTCACTCGATTGCTCATTTCTATTCTCCTTGAATAATTTTTATGTCTCAATGAAGCAAGAATGTTATGGAAGTATTTTTTCCATAAAGGACTTTTACCCACACTGTGTCTTTGAATGATAGGAAAAATACGTTTTAGCCAATATTTTGATTATTTGATTGTTTGATCTTATTGGCCAATGCAAATTATATTATCTCTGCATTACTATTGAGATGCTTCTGTTGAATCCAATGTACATGAGTTGTTTCATGTAACACATTTAAGTTTTGACCATCTTTTGAATTGTACTCTCAACAGATACCAAAACTGGTCTACCAAGAGGTCACAGACAATTACAAAATTCCTTACTCAGAGGCTAGCCAAAAGTTAAGTGGAGTTTCTCTTCAGAAGCTATTTAACATATTCTCTCCAGAAAATATCCACAAATCCACACTCCAACAAGACTACTATATGGTAGGTAGTTCTGGTCGAAGTGGAACATTTGGATTCTCCCGCCTTATTAATTTATCACCAGCAGAAATGTCATTCTTGGCAACTAGTTCTTTTATGGAGAGATTATTATTCTCTGTTATGGGTTTGGATCGCCAATTTTTGGATGGAATATTGGACCTGATGGAGAGCAAAGATGATGATATTCACTGTGCTCATATTGGCAAGGAAAAGTGAGAGCCGTCACACGAATGCTGCTGCTGCCAAGTAAGTCAGAGAATAACTTGCTTAGCAAAAGGCTTGCAACAGGTCCCATGGATGCTCCATTTGAGGCTCTAATCATGCCTTACCAGGATAGGCTCCTATCTGATATAAAGCTCTTGCATTCAATATACTCATTCATCCCCACAACTAGAGCACCTCCGGTGGGTGCTAATTTGTATTATTCCTATGTATAGATGCATATATGTGATATAACTGTTGATGACTTCCATGTCAACTGAAATCTTCTTAAAATGCTGTATTTGACTGTCAGATAAATGCCCACTGTTCAGATAGAAACTTCGCATACAAGATGACTGAAGAGTGGCATCACCCATGGCTGAAAAGACTTTTGATTGGATTTGCACGTACATCTGATTGTAATGGCCCTAGGAAGCCAGCTGGCACTCACCCATTAATACAAGAGATTGATGCCGAATTACCCGTGTCTCAACCTGCTCTTCAGCTTACAAACAAGATCTTCGGATCTTGTCCGCCCATGCAACCATTTGACCCTGCAAAGATGCTAACGGTATGATCTTTCTCTCTGCACTCTTGTACTTGTTAATGGCTTTGTCTACCAAGTGGGTCTTACTGATGATTCTTTCTGTTTCTCCAGGACTCTGGGAAGCTTCAAACACTTGATATACTGCTAAAACGCTCATGCGGACAAACAATCATCGCGTTCTTCTTTTTGCACAAATGACAAAAATGCTGAATATCCTTGAGGTTTACATTGAACTCTTTTTCGATAATAATATTTTCCAATCGTGGATGAAACTTGGGTTTCCTGGTACAAATGTTTCCTCAGGAGTTGTGTCAATAGATCATTGAGACTGATCCATTGCCTCTTTTATTGTTAAGAGAACTGTCCGAATATCAATCTTCTCTTTCCTCGTTAGAGTAGTTCCTTCCATAACCTCCTATAACCTAAGTGCTTTTGCAATGTGCCACTCTTGAGGTTTTTCCACACCTTCATTTTATATCTGTCCTACCAAATGTAGTAAATTCACTTGGAATATGGGCCCTTTGTATTTGATGGTCGTTGGCGGGACTAGGTTTTATTTCATGTTAGCACTACAGAGATAAGATCCTGCATGTTTAACCAAGCAAGTTTGTTTCATGTGAAATTTAATATGGCCCAGAGAGTAGAAGTCCTGCTATGGTGCTTTTAATTTTCAGAGATGGCAAGTTTTTATCATAGATCAGAGGGCATCCTTTATTTGTTCGAGGAAGACTTTTGACTTAACTGTATGTAGAGAAAGGTGTATAATTTGCTTAGCATCCTGGGTTGACGCTGTTACTCGCTTTTCAGGATTATATGAACTACCGAAAATACAGGTATTTGAGGCTTGATGGTTCATCCACAATAATGGATCGTCGAGACATGGTGAAAGATTTCCAGCACAGGTGTGTGTGCTTCGTTAACCTTTCCTAATTCTATTTCTTCTAGTTATGGAGCCTGCTGATCTTTCTGCCATATTATTATGTTTAGGAGTGATATATTTGTGTTCTTGCTGAGCACAAGAGCTGGTGGGCTTGGAATCAACTTGACGGCTGCCGACACTGTAATATTTTATGAAAGTGATTGGAATCCAACTTTAGATCTGCAAGCAATGGATAGAGCTCATCGTTTGGGTCAAACTAAGGATGTTAGTCTCTCTCTCTCTCTCTCTCTCTCTCTCTTGACTATCACTTAATCCTGAACATAACGTAAAATGGTTCTAATTGACCTTGTTTATTTCTGTTACTTGTATAGCACCTCTGTCCCAAAATATAGTCCTGCTTTTATAACTTTTCTTGTCCCAGAGAAAGTCTCATGTTTCTGAATTTCTTGTCCTGAAAAATGATTCATGTTCCAAAAGTTTTTTTTTTTAATTTGAAATCTTTGTAATGCCTTGTAAAAATGCATCAGAGTTATATGTGATAGATTACGATTAAACCAACAAAAGTTATTCTTTAATTTAAAAAGTGATTGCTTATAAAACGTTGTTTGAGTTGACCTAATATAAAAGTTGATACTTTGGAGAAACATGGCTCTTTTTTGTGGGATGGAGGGAGTATCATATTTTCGAATCAAGAAACTTAAAAACTCAATAAGTCTTTTTAATTAATTTATCAGAAGGTGCTGGGTACTTTCTTTATTCTTTTCGCACATCACTTGCTTTTATGCCAATTTTGCCATTTGATTGTGATACTCGACATATTTTGTCATTCATTTAGTATTATTAATATTTAAAATATTTTTTCTCCCCTTTTGATTCCAAGTGGCTTTGAGTTTTGGCTCTTTGTAATCCTGAATCTGAAAGTTGTCTTTCCATCTAGGTAACTGTCTACCGTTTAATATGTAAAGAAACAGTGGAGGAAAAGATTTTGCAGAGAGCCAGTCAGAAGAACACCGTACAGCAGCTTGTCATGACAGGTGGTCATGTTCAGGGCGATCTTTGGCTCCTGAAGATGTTGTATCATTGTTGCTCGATGATGCTCAACTGGAGCAGAAACTTAAAGAAGTCTCCCAACAGGTGGGTAGTCAATTAGTTTTTTTGTTCATATACTGAATGTATTACAAAAATACCCTCAGGTTTGACCTAAAAAGAATCTCAGTGAAGTTTGTTGATTATAGAAACCACCCTTGACATCATATTTTATGTTACAATTTGCACCTATTGAGGGGAGATTTGTAAGAAAGATATAAACTCAAGGTAAAATTTAAGAAATATAATAGGTTTCTGTAAATAGGTCAAACCTCAAGGACAATTTTGTAATTTACCCAATAGTAAACTCCTTATTCTTCCTAGATCGTGGGTTAAGTGATGTGTGGAAGATCGCAAAACTTGGAGAACAAATATCCGTTTAGTCAATCCCACAATTTACTGGGAGTGGATATTGGTAATTATGATGATGATGATACTGTACTCCATGTTTGACCATCTGATATCAAAAAGTTTAGAATCCAAAAACTGCAACAATATTCCTAACATGATTCTGCTCCTTAACAGGGTAAAGATAGTAGACAGAAGAAGAAAAGTGGTACGAAGGGCATACGAATTGATGCAGAAGGAGGTGCAACTTTGGAGGATCTTGCGAACCTTGAATTACAGAATAACGAACCTGAGCCTCATGATCCTGATAATGAGAAGTCCAGCACCAAAAAGGTGATAATCTCTGGTGTGCCTTTGAAATGGGACTATACGGAATTTAGGCCCCATGCTTTAGAGAAGTCATTGATTTTCTGGTTACCTAGTGCATTTTTTCTTTAAATCACTATATTTCCACCTACAATTCTGTATGTATGCCATAACCGATGCCTTAAATCCTTCTGAATAAAAAAGAATTCCTAAATGTTGGTTTCTAACCCTTTTGGTCTGCTTTTAGAATAAAAACAGGAATCTAGCCATTTTTCCCCTTAAAAAAACTAGATGACCTTTAACGAGACAATATTTTAAGAGAATAATAAGTTCTGTCTCGATCCATGTATTGCAGCAAAATTTGTTTGTTATTCACATTTCATGCTATAACTGGTAAGTACTCTGAAATAAACTCCTAGAGAAGAGTTTCGCACGATCAGTTCTTTCTTCGAGAGAACTGTGCTATAACCTACAAACTGCTTGTGGTGATGATTGGATTGTTATAATAGGCTGCTAGAGTTTATACTGCATTTAGAAATAGGTGTTCAATGCCTATGTTGTCTTTGCAGAGGAAAGCTGCTTCTGAAAAGCAAACACAGTCAAAACCAAGGCCTCAAAAAGTTCCAAACAAGTGGATTCATCAACTCCGAACCCAACTGTAACAGACTATGAACTAGATGACCCTGCGCACAACACTGAGCCTCTCCAGCAAAGACCGAAGAGGTTGAAAAGACCGACAAAGAGTGTAAATGAGAACATTGAACCTGCTTTCACAGCTACGCCCAATGCACAGTTTCAACCTCAGAGCTCAGAACATTAGCTGCTGAAGAACTGAGTAGAAGGAAGGGAAATTTGTATATCAGTACTGTACAGGCTAATTTGGTAGGATTTTGCTGCTAGTTATCTAGTTACTGTTTAAGATAAGTACAGTGAGAATGTATAGCAGGATTACATCAACCCATCATCGAATCATTTTTTGATAAATTTGAAAAAGGAATCTCTAGTCTAGCATGTTGTGCGATGATGTTCTTACGACACTTTTTTCAATCACATTTGAATAAAGATATGAGTATTTCTCGTTATCTTGGTGAGAGAAAGACAATGTCGTTTGTATTTACATATATTCCAGAGATGGAAGTATTAATCCATCCATGCACGTACTTGACTTCAGCTGTAATGAAATCCGTTTCCATATTTATATTTATTATTCCTTACTAAACGCCCAAATGCAATTTACAAAAATAGGCTACCATTCGAACAAATATACTTTGGCTCGCATTCATTTATATAGATGATTCTGTGCAGCTATTCCATTAAGCAAGTTGAGGGCCGGTGGGAAGCAGATCATAACCATCGTGTTGTGCATCATTGACCTTCGTTTTAACAGGAATGCACTTCAAAACAACGGCAACAGGGATGCCGATCGCGCCTAGTAGAATGCTCAGTACCCATAGCTGCCAGCTTAATGGTACAGTTCCAGCAAAAGTGCCCAGGAATTCAACCATGGTTATTTGGAATGCAACTGTGGATGCTATTATACCTGTGAATATCCAGTTGCCAAGTATACCCTTGAACACGTTTATCTTCTCCATATCACGGCTGTTTATTTCGTTGAAAACCTGGATGGAAAGTTGGAACGTTGTCAAAAGAATTCTGCCATACTGCAGGTGCCTTTATTAGAGGAAATTAAATGAAAAAACAGGTACCTGGCAAAACACGAAGGTGTTGAATATGAAAGTATTGACTACAGCAGTTGCATTAGAAGCTGTGATTCCCAATAGTCGCTTCCCAAGAAAATTGAGGAGCAGCAGAATAGACAATTGATAGATGCTGTGACCAATGATGTTCCTCCACATGGTCATGGTTATGAAACTCTCCGTCTTCTTAACAGGAAGCCTCTTCATCAGACCATCGTGTGGTGGTTCTGTGGCCAGTGCAAGTGCACCTAAAGTGTCCATGATTAGGTTCGCCCACAGCAACTGCACAGCCGTAAGTGGTGCTGATCCTGGAATCACACCAGAACAAATTGTTCAAAGTGTCTCTTAGTCTCTGATGTCCCCCTCCCCCTCCAAATAAGTGGCTATATTCCATTTTTAAACTAAAGGATCAAAACCCATAAGTAGTTGAGTACTAAGCTGACTATGAAGAAGAGCAGATGATTATGTATGAAAGTACCTGAGACACAAGCAGATATAAAGTTGATCATGAGAGCAACGATATTAACAGTTAACTGGAATTGCACGAATTTCTGAATGTTGATGTACACAGCGCGTCCCCATTTTGCGACAGTTACAATCGTTGAGAAATTGTCATCCATCACAATCACATCGGCACTTTCTTTAGCAACCTGAATTTTATGCATGAAACCTATCTCGTCATTATGAGAATTGAGAAAGCTTCACAACGGTGTCTAAACTGAGTCCCGGGTCTTTAACAGGTAATTGTGATGCATATAGCTTTAAGCACTCTCCAAGTTGTTTCATAAACGTACACCATACACACTAATCATTATTGGTCCTCATATCATTCATTCACAAGATCCACACATCTTTTTCGCTCATTCTCATGATCGTGACAGTTGGCTGTTGGCCCTTTGAATGAATGAAATAAGATGTCAAAACCTCAATTAAGTTGGGTTGAATGATCTTAATTCTGAATTTCTTCTTGAAGAAGATGAAAAAAGTAGGAAAGTAGTAGGAGAATGTCACAAAGTAAATAACTTTTTGAGGAAAAAAGCCTGGAATCAAACCTCCGTTCCAGCGATGCCCATAGCTAGTCCAATGTCTGCCTCATGCAACGCGGAGCATCATTTGTCCCGTCACCAGTAACTGCAACAACATCATCAAGCATGATTCTAGAAGTCTTCACCAAAACATGTTTGTCTGTTGGTGAGGACCGAGCCATTACCTACATTCAAGCTTAAACATTGTGATAAAAAATCATATATTTCTGAGGGCATGTGTAAAGTTTATTAGCTACCTTAATTCTTGGTATAGTAGACTTCATCTCATTTGGAGACAGATGATGAAAAACTGGACCTTCTATAGCAAGATCATCATCATCATCTTTGAGTATGCCACATTCTTTAGCTATTGCTTTAGCTGTATTGATGTTATCCCCTGTAATCATGCGCACAGTAATTCCAGCATCTTGACAAGTTTTCACTGCGTCCTTTACCCCAGGGCGAACGGGGTCCTTTATTCCCACTACTGCAATCAGCGTATAGCTATGATCAGGAATGCTGGTCTCATGAAAACCATCATCTATGTCTTTAAAAGCTAAACAAAGTGTGCGTAAAGCTTCACAAGCAAACGCGTTAATCACGTCCAATACATCTCTCACCTGTTCATCAGATAATGGAACAGGTTCCCCATTAACATTGATGCTCTTATCACACATTTTCAATATAATCTCAGATGCACCTTTGCAAAAGCTCTGACCTTACCATCCGGTAGAGCTGCAAGCACAGACATCTTTTTCCTTTCTGAATTGAAAGGTTCTACTTTTAACAACTTGCAAACACTTCGCTGCTCATCAAAATCACCACCTAGGCGTAATCCATACTCTAGTATTGCTGATTCCGTTGGTGTGCCCAAAATGGATATGTTTCCGTCTTTATTCTTAACAACCTCAGACCCCGTATTGTTAAATATTGCCTGTAAGAGAATGTTCAATACATGTTCTGATATACTGGAATCTAGTGCATCACTTCCTCTAGAGGCATCTACCTCTTTGGTTTTTCCACATATCCATGTCTTATTCACTACCATATGGTTTGTGGTCAATGTCCCGGTTTTATCAGTGCAAATGCACGTAGCAGAACCCATTGTCTCACAAGCAGAGAGATGTCTCACCAGTGCATTCTCACTCATGAGCTTCTTCATAGCAAAAGCAAGACTCAGTGTCACAGCCAGGGGCAGTCCCTCTGGAACAGCAACGACAATGATAGTTACTGCTGTAGCGAAGTAATTCAAAAGCGTTAAAGCATCGCTGGACCCCATTTGGTAATTTCATGGCGAAGTCCTTTTTCAACCAAAAATCTCACAGTCAAGACTAGGAAAGTCAAAACAGCAAAGACTAGTCCAATTTTCCCAATAACTGTAGCTACACCATTCAGCTTCACCTGTAATGGGGTCTCATCTTCTCCTCCCTCACTTAGAGTTTCCATCAACTTCCCCCATTCAGTTCTCATGCCAACTGCAGTCACCAACATCTTTGCTGAACCGTCTTGTACTTTCGTTCCTGCTAAAAGAAAAGGTCTTTTCTCATGTATATCTATAGGCACACTTTCACCGGTTAAACATGATTGATCAATCGACAAGTTGTACCCTGATACAAATATTCCATCTCCAGGAACCTGGTCCCCAATGGATAGGTGAACGATATCTCCAACGACCAAATCATATATGGAGATCTTTTGTCTAAATCCATCTCTAACGACTTGGATAAAAATCTTTTTCTTCTCTTTGTCCAATTCCTTAAACTGCAGTGACTGCTTATAATCACTAACTGCAGTAACTGTGACAACCAAAAGTATGCTAAGTAGGATTCCTAACCCATCATACATGCCCTTTGGCCACCCTTCAGTGGCAAGTCCTACTCCAACAGAGACCACAGCACAGACCATAAGTATGATAAGTGTCACATCGTGCAAAGCATCCCACAGAAACATCCAAAAACTCTTTGGAGGTTTCTCAGTGTATATATTGGGACCAAAGATATTTTGTCTGATGGGAACATCAATAGACTTAACTCCTTCATCTATTGAAACGTTCAATCTATCCACAAGTCCTTCAACTCCTTTAAGTCTTGTTAATGTCCTAAAATCATAGGACGCAACAACTTTTGAAAGTTTATCTGGCCCAATTCGAAATCCTGCAAGTCTAGCTTGGTCTTGGAACCCATTTTGGAAGTCCATCTCCATTTCTGCTTCACTTGAGCACCTATCATCTTCCGAGCGAATTCTTTTTCCTTGTCCAGCTATTGTACAAGGACATGCAATCAATGAAAATTAGAGCAGAATATGGTCAAAGGAAAATCTTGCATGCTATTACCAGAACGAGCAGAAATATACCTTCAATAAACCTGGGTGCTGCAGTTAGCGCAACAAAGCCAACACGTATGTTTTCCTGGTAAATAGACAGAGAATTATTAGATTCAGAAATTTTATTGGGCAAAAGTCGCATACTGCAGGGAGGTCCTGGAAACTGTGAGATCTTTTGAACCAAATGTTGCACGGCTAACTAGCCGATTACTCAATCAATATCTTTAGCATTAAACGTAAAGTGATTTCAGTAAATACTACATATTTTGACAATCTGAATGCGCATATATTAGATTCTGATTCTCTCTCAGTGGAACCATTGTTTCTCATCATTAATTTATTGTTAAACGGTAAAGCAAAACTACATTTAGTTTTCAAATAAATTCTATTCTCATGCAAGTAGATATATACGCTTGCTAATATTAAACAGTCATATTTCAGGAAACTACATCATGATGATGATGTGCCGATGTAGATATATTACCAATAAAATTCTCAAAATCATTCAGAATTTAACTTCCATGAGCTGACAAGCAAGCCCTTCCTTACGGAACTTCTTTTCGTCGAGGAGGCATAGACTAAATCAGATAAGGTTCATCCATGACTTATATACGCCAGTCATATTTATCTTTCAAGAAGTATATATTCATACATGCAAGGGGAGTTAAGATTGTCAAAAGTTTGGTTGAAGATATAAAAACAAGTCAAGGGCCGAAGCCTAATAACGACAACACGAGATGACACTGTGTAGAGGTTCCAAAGTATGGTGCACTTAATTAAAATGAAAACGAAAATTATAGTATTAGTATTATATTTCATCTGATTGTGTCTGTTGTACTATAATGTACTTTGAAGAATCTCAGATGAAGTTGCTTGGAAGTTTCTCGGAAATTTCCTTTCTTGCCTTTACTAAGAAGCTACTAGTCAAAAAGAGCCCCTTCTTAAATATAGTATCCCCATTGATGATAGACAACGTCTGCAATTCAAACCCCACAAGGATAGGAGAGAATATTTTTTATATTATATTTTCTCCATCCCAATTTTATTTACTGAAGAAGATTTGACACGATTAAGAAATATATTATTTATTAATATTAAAAAATATAAAGTAAAGCATAAATGAGTATATTTAACTTTATTAAAAGTAATTATTTTAAAGTCAACTTTATTGAAAGGGGTAATTGAGTGGAAATTGAAGTGTAAATAAGAGATGTTTGTGGAGTTTAATTTAATAGGATAATGTTATTTTTTTACTATTTTAGTATGAAAAAACAAAAATAAAATGTTCATTTTTTAATTTTGAGAATAAAAAATAGGACAGAGGAGTATTATCTACCTTAATCTTAATCTTTGTGTAAAAAAAAAGGAATAGCTTATAATGAGAGAGAGAATATTTTTTTTTTTATGAAAGTGAATATTTTTCATTTTCTCCCCAATTAATAATCATTCTCAGCTGAAGAAATGACGGTTATCTAATTAGCAAGGTTGTTCTAGATTGCATAAAGGACATCTGTTGAAACAATAATAAACTGCGAGCATTACCACAATTCCCATATATTACCAAGAAAATCTTGAATAACTTCATAATGGAGATTTGCAAAGATGAGATATTTTCTTCGCATGGTCCCATGAGGGCAGTGCAGGGTCCACTCTAATATTTTTGAACACATTTATAATATTAATTTTTTTTTAATAACTATTAAAGTGAAGGTCCCTATATTAACCATAGTACTATTGTATCCATTATGGCTGAAAAAGAGAAAAAACGAAGACATTGGCCTTCTCTAGGCTAGCACCTGTGCTAGGTATAGGGTGGACTCCATTATTTCAAAATTACCCATCTCCGATCCAACAAAAGCAATAAAAATTGAGGTATAAATGAGATACACTAATCTATCAAAGCATAGATGTTTTTCTAGCGCATGGGTATGGATAATAATGGGGTGGATTTAAATTTGGTCCCACGTTGAACCCGTCTCGCCCAAATTGATAAAATATGGACGTTGTGTGGTTTTTGTGGAATCCACCCCATTAATATGTACGCATTTTCCTTATGACGTCATAACTTACACACTCTGAATAAAAAAATATCACACCATATTAACACCCCCACAACATCATTTTAATTTTAAAAATATCACTTATATTTTATTTTAATTTATTTTCTCTCCTATACTTTATTTTATTCAACTACTCAAAATACTTCTATATATTTTTTTTTCCTACACTTTTTACTCCAAAAACAAGTATTCTTAATTTGTGTGTCCAACAAAGTGTGTTTATCTCACAGAGAGAGTAATGTTTTCATGTATATCTGTGTAATTATGTAAATTTATATTATATATATATATATTGATGTATATATAATGCCCCTCAATTACAATTTAAATGACTCAAAATCTATAAATGGACGTTACAATTTTATTTTTCTATACTAAAAATAGTAAAAAAATCCTCTCAAATTAAACCCTTACAAACATTTTTATTTACACTCTATGCCATCCAATTTTCGACTATAATTAAATTTTCTCCACCCAATTATTCACTCCATAAAATTAAAAAGACTCATTTATTTTTTACTTTACACCTTTTATAATACTATTAAACAACACTTATATTAAAATCAGTGCCATTTGAATTTTGAATAAATCGTAACAGAGGAAATATATATTTTTAAGTGAGTAATGAATATTAAATGCTATTCTAAGCATAAAAGTTAATTTTAATTATTTAATATTAAAATGAAGATAATGACGGGATGAATTACACGAGGCCGGTTCGGGTCCCAAGTTACAAACCTATTCCATACCCACCTCATTGAAACCTCCGTGACTATGCATGGTCACTGGTCACATGGTCAAAATTTAAAAAAGCCGGATGCAGGACCGAGAGGCTCGTTGAGACACAAAATTCAGTGGAACGCCGAATAAGAGAAGGCAAATAAATGGAAAAAGGCTTTCGGCTGTATCATATAGCAAAAGTAAGATATATTTGATAGAAGTGGTATATCTCAAGTAAGACATATATTAAGAAAGTAAGGTTTTCGGCTCGTTGAGCTTCACTACTAGATCGTGGGTTCGAGTCACCTTTACCCGATAAAAAAGTAAGACATATTTAAGTAAGGAGTATTAATTATTAAGAAAAGACTAATTTTTTTAAAATTAAACTTAAAAAAGTAGAATCAATAATTTTCATATATTAAGAAAGTAATAGCCTGGTCGTTTAGATTAATAGTTGCGGAAGAGCGGTTATCGTTCAACGCCTCATAGTAAATCGAGTTGAAAGGAATCAAGAAGGGAAACGGAAGTTTGCTCACCCTTCTTTTCTAATAGAAAACTTCACTCCGATTACAACTAATTAAAAAAGAAGAATTACCTCACATTGTTGGAAAGATAATGGTTAGGATTCACTAACCTTTAACGCAAATGAATAAATCTTACCTGGTTGGAATTCTACGCACGACCGTGATCCTCGTAGTCCGAAATACATTTACGTATGAAATGCATTCAATTGTTCACAACTTCTAAGTGCCTTTAAGTTTGAGTATTCATGTGATACGTATATTTGTTGTTAAAGGAATTGGGAGAGAAACGGTAAGAACTCCGTCATCTCATTTCTCGCATGGTGTACTTCCGAGAAACCACGCTTGAATTGGTTTTCAGCGAGGAGTTAGTCAAATAACTTCCCTCATCCTTATCCACTTCATGTGTGGATATTAAATAAATAATATATTTATTATTTATTATCTTTCATCTCCCACTCACACATGAAGTTTTGAAGCTTCATACTCATCTACTTCATATTTTTTAACTATCACACAATACATTTTTCATACTGTGCAAATAAATCGTGACTCGAGAATATGAAGCCAGGCTATACACTTGTTGGATATATAGCAACTCAATCAGCTTTATATGTAGAATCCAAAACTCGTAATACCCTAATTCTTTCAATTAACACAAGTTGACATATCTCTTTCAATCCCTTGAAAAATTAGAGCATACTCAACTTTTCATCAAATCTATGTATTCATAATCAAGTTCTCAACTCGATCGACCGTCAATGAATCACAATAGATTTGTGTTAATAAAGACATTCTTCCTTTCACACAAAAATATCTACGTACTCCCACTATAGCCGCTTCCTAGACATGTACCGCATCGGCCAATTATCTTAGCTATTGGTAACATGCTAAAGTAGCAACACTAAAGTGAAGACTTAGAAATATAGCAAAAGTCTTAAGTGGTATTTTAAGAGGTTCATTTAAACCTCAAGTTTCATACTATGAGAAAATAGGGATATCTTTCTCATTTCCTTATGGTCAACTTAGCACATGTGGTATGAAACACATGTTACGATGTCTTGAACTTCCGTAATGGAAGTGTGTGTCTTTTCGAGTCATTTTCTATCTCATCCGACATCGTATAAATCATAGTTCAAGTGTATCCCGACACTTAACTTAGATTTCTCCCACTATAGTCTAGGGAATCCATTGATTTAGCTTTTATGAACAAGTCAAATAGATTTGTGGTAAAATCTATTGCGATTATTTCCAAATAATCTCATCTCTACACACACTCGATGTCGAAGAGGTGATCGTCAGATGAGCGAGCCAATCTATACTTGTCGACACACTATTATGTGAACCATCACATAAATTACAATACATAAATCTCTAGCAACATTAACATATACTCATACCATGTCCAAATCCATTTAAACTTTAATCTTAGATGTCCAAGACATCTATATGAACAAGTCGATTTCGACGCAGGATTTGCTAACATTTATAAGTAAAAGGTATTTTAAGAATCACTCTTTCAATCTTTGTAATATCTCTACAAAGAACCTTTTTAGAGTATTTGGTTTTCTCGATACTTGGAATATCTAGTGTAAGCTTTAGCTTGCTTGACAATCACTAAATAGTAGCAACTCCCACTAAAACATTTTATTCCACAACGAATTGTAGCAACATCTCTCACCAGATATTTGATTTTATAACGAGTGGCAACAACTCCCCACCGGAGTGTTTATTTCACAATAAATCGCTTACATATCCTATTAGAGTGTTTGTTTCCATGATAATCTCTACAACTCCCATCTGGAGTGTTTGATTACTTGGTAAATCATTACAGCCTCCCAATCGAGTCTTTGATTCCACAATGAATCACTATAGCTCCCACCGAGTGTTTGACTCCAAAATGAATCGCTACAACTTCATTTAAAATGCTTACTATTCCCAAAAAGTTTCAAGAAAATCTCTTAACCAAACTACCTTGCAGATCGCAGTATGCACTTGCCACAAGTTTGACTTCTATAGTGGAGCTGCTATACAGATTCAGTCACAAACTATGTCATTAGATTTGCTTCAATTTTCAAGATGACATAATCGGAATTTGATTTACGTTAATCTAAATCACTATTCCGCATTGTATCTGTATAGTTTTAAACATTTAAATTTTTAAATTATCTCCTTGAGATAATAATGCAATACCACTCGTATATCTCAAAAAAACAAACACTTTCTTTTAGTGTTTTTCTCGATTAATTGGATATCTCATAACCAAAACTAATAGCTCAACTATTGCCTTAATGTGTGCACAACTTAAGCATACATTAGACTTTCAATCGTGATTTGTATATGATATTATCGACATCCCATCTTTGAAGTTTCCAGACACTCATCACAAAGACAATGACTCGTCTTTCACAAATACGAGTATCAATAGGTTTTCATACACCTATTTTAAATTGCTTAAGAAGTCTCTTTACGTAGTTCTCTTAAGACAACCTCAAGTAACTTCTTCAACAATCTTTATGAATCTTTCCATAAAAACATACTTCACCGTTGTCATTCCAAATTCATTAATAATATAACAATAAAATAGTATTAGAATTACAAAACTATCTTGGACCGTTTAACTAAGCACAATGATCTTTGCTCTTTCACAACAAAGTTATATGAGATAATCATTTAAAATGAAATCTCAAGTTACACTGTCTCGAGGATTATTTAAGTTCGTAAATCAACTTTTCAATTTACAAACATTATCCTCTTAGAAGATTGAATCCTACATGTTACATGTAGATTTCTTCTTCCCATTTCCCATTGGAAAAAAAGTTTTTAACGTCCAATTTGATGTAATTCTATATTAAATTTAGAATCATATGAGGTAAAAATTACAACAGATGGAAAAAGAAAAAAAAAAAAAAAAGTGATACACTCCTATTAGAGTATAAATTTTCCATCGCAAGTGAACTTTACTACCTCACTATAGAGTCATTAGTCTCAATTTAATTTTGAGAATTCATTAATTCTCAATTACTAAGTGTCTTTCGACTTAAAAAGTCTTCAAGTTTCCAAACTTCGTCAATTCTCAACAACTCAAGTTTGTCTTACATTGCTTTCTTTCACTAGCCTTTTTGTCACCCGAGATGGAACCTCTCGAACGCTTGTAGGTTCTTCCCCATTCACTAAAGGCTTATCATATTTTTACGGATATCATAATGCCATTCAAGCATATATTCTCTAGACAATTACTCCTCATCAAGATCCATCCGATCTTAAAAGGGTAAAAATCTATCAAAGAACATTTTATCAAGAAATCACTCCCACTTGATCTCGATAGAGAGTGATTACTACAATCCCAAAAAAAATATGATTTAGATTTTACGTGATTCTATCTCAAGTATATTTCAACCTATTTGATCAACGATTAACACGTATCCCTTAGATTTTACAACATACCTAATGAAGGTACAATTAATCACATGGACCCAACTTTCATACCGACTCAAAGAATCATGTGTGCGAGCCGCCGATCCTTATATCTAAGGATACCGATTAGGTATTTCACCTATCTTGTAGATCAAAAATGTGTTTGAAGTAATCAACTATGAATAAATCATTACCAAACAACCATCAACAACTAATAACCACTCCATCTCTCCTCGAGAGATGATAAAATTAGCTTATGTTAACACGGATCTCCTCACATCCAACAATGTTTAAATCTCTAGATCAATACCACCATTATGTAATGGTGTACAATATTTTAATGATTGTTGGATTTTGTCTTTCATTACGCAGTCTATTGAATCAGATGGATCTCCACGCGCTCTAAAGGTTCTTAAAACCTTTAAAAGTCATGTCTTTTAATTCATGCACAATGTAGGAAACATCTAAAACCCTCATAAGTCTTAGACATGTGTGAAATTAAACAGACACCCTTTTAAAGCATGAAAATCCATTAACGCAAATATTGAAAAACAAGAAGTCTCGTGTTAGTTGTTTGACATTCATATAATCACATTTATCAAAAACAAAATAATTGCAATGAAGAGTCAACTTAACAGTTTTATTAATGGTTTTCAAGTCACTTATTAGCAAGATTATGTTCACACTTGATAACTCGACTTTTAAAAATTGAACTTCAAAGTTCCTTTTTTTTTTAAAATCAATTCATCCAATCTCGCATAACATGACTTAAAACTAGTGATGCCGTATGTCATTATTTACACAAGCATTACTAGTGGAACATACTTATAATAAATATGAACTAACTTCATAAAAATTAATAGTAGTTCTCTTTACAATCCAAAACCACATAAAACATTTAAAGGAAGTCAAATACCATAATACATATCAGAATACTAATTTCAACTAAGTCTTACTTAAAATATTAAATCATGTCTCAATCGTAGAAGAATATCGATAAGTGAGACCCTAAGTGATCTCTCGGAGCAATCGGAGACTATGTAGTATTAAACATCGACCATTGTCAATCTCAAGTTTACAAAGTCCATGACTCAACTCGAGCTTAAACCCCACATAATAAAGATCTCTGCTCTCAATGCTCATTTGTCTTTAGTCAATGATCTTGTCATTTATAGTCTCTAAACCTTTGGGACAAGACTCAATTAAGAATACATTACTAAAGATTAATATGCTCAAACAAAAATGGATTGAACAATCTAGTCCTTTCTTGGATTTAGGACATTCGTGAGTAAAATGACCACACTTGTTACATCCGAAGCATGCCACTCACTCTTATCCATTTTTAGTCTAGCATATTTTCTTTTCTTATTCTTCTTATCATTAGGATTGACACCAAGATTTATCGGTACATCCAGCTTCAAGACCGTTTGCCTTTTTCACTTTCCTTCTCGCCTTTGTGTACGTTTTAAGCTCAAGCTTGCATTGAATTAGATTAAGCAACGAGAACACTTTATGAAGACTTGAATGCTACAAGTTCGTCCATCTTTTAACTCAACATGATGAGCTACATGAGTGAAAGTCAAAATACTTTCATCAAGAGTCGCGATGGACTCCCCAAGTGTTCACACTTATCGAAAAGTGACGGATTAGGATCCGAATTTGATGTTCCTCAAAATGTAAAGTGTTTACCATACTTTCCTTCGTATATTCCTGCATATCATGGGTAGTAAGACGATGTGCACACTCCGAGATCATGTTATCGATGATCGAACTCATCAATATGTCACGTGCTATGACATTTTTCATTTTTCAAATTTCATGATCTTTTTCCGACTCGAGTCTCCATCATAATTCCGTGACCTCCCATAACATGGTTCTCGATAGTATCTAATACATCATGTTCTCTAAGAACATTTAAAGATCATGACGTTATGTGTCATAATTATCGCTACTGAAGTTTTCCTATTTTGTTTCAACTCAACAATGATTGCTATCAAGCTATTGTCCGTTTTAATAGAAGTGATTCAAGAATTAATATTCATTTATGTATCAATTTGTTCTATGTTAAGCTAATCGACATCCGAATAATTCGATACGAAATTCAATATCGAAAATGACTTAAAGTCATTAATCATCAATCTCATAAAGTATCCTCCTTAAACAGATTCATTCCCAAAACATGAACAAAAACAAGTTCTAAGCATTTAATGATTAAAGTAAATAGCTAAAAACTCCCACTCAACAACATTAAACCGCATGCTTAAAACATTCAATCAATATTAATGCAATAAAGCACAATCATGTCATAAAAAATGCAACCAAAATAGTTACTAGATCTCGTAAGACTATCAAGTCTTAAATACCAACTATTAAGGTCATTCAAAAACAATCTTGTTTCAAAGAACGCCTTAGGTAAACTCCTTAAAATTTTTTTCGATAATCTATGATGTAATGTATACGCTAATGAGTACTTAATTAGTACTCATTAAGAGAAATTATGATAAAAGGATCTACATGGTGATTCTTCATCCGAACGCTATTCGACTTTTCAAGCTAAAATCGCTTCGATCGTTGAATCATTCATTGTGTAAACATGTTGCTCATTCAACTTGTCTACTGTATATCCAATACCCAATTATCACTCCATTTCTTCCATAGTATCACAATATTCATAAGATTCCAATTCTAATTAAATTTTGTTTTTATTTTATTTAAAAAAACTCCAAAAAACTACTTAAAGTTTTCTCGGGAAGTGCCTCACCAAATCTCAACTCTTATTAAGTCTTCGAGCTCTAAAATTGGAACTAACTCACGAGATACTAGGACGAGCTATACATCTTCATCATATAACTTTAATGTTCCAAAAAAATGTGCGATAATTTTCCATCATGTGATTCTTAAGAATGCATAGCACCAACTTCATTGTTCAATTTCAAGAACCATAATTGTTCTTCTACTCTTCGATTCATACCCAAAAATGAGCAACCATTAAACATAATTAATACTAAAAACCTTTTTAACACATGAATGTCAAGCTCACTATTACACCAAACAAAAAATTATTGTCAAGTGTAATAAAGGCTAATTCACAAGTGAAATAAGTTAAACTATGGTTCTCATCTCAATGGATAAATAAGTACTTAAACTTTTAATAGTTCAAATACCTCATATTTATGCATATTAAGAATCTACACTGAAAAATATGAACATAGGAATTTACGGCACCAAAATCGGAGTTAAAACGAGCTCAAACGAGCTGAACAAGTTTTCATGCACGCCAGAGATCAACAGCCTTCCTGTGGCCTAAACCACCTGCATTCTGCCGAAAAACCGCCAAAAACAGGAAAACCGTCACACGCGCCCGACGCGCCACACGCGCGCGCCACGCGCGGCCATAACTAACTGCCACCTCCGGCGCGTGAGTCACGCGCCCTGCCGCCGATACCGGCGGCGTGGAAGGAACGCGCCACCGTCACCGCGCCATCCATCTCCAAGGCGCGTAGTCACGCCACCATCGCCGCCGTCATCCACGGCGCGTGAATGCTACGCGCCACCACCGCCGCCGCCGCCCACCGGGCGCGTGGGCGCCACGCCGCCACCGGCCGCCGCCCTTCGCCGCTTGGTGTCACGCACCATCGCTGGCTGCTCCGCCGGGCCGACGCTGCTCACGGCCGGCCGGCGCCTGGCCCTGGCTTCGTCCGGGTTGGGCCCGGTTCCAAAGCGGTTCGGTTCGGCTGACCGAGTCAAACTACCTTTGACTTGGTCTTATCCAAAAGTTTTGAAAATTACAAACGGGTCCCTAGAGAATTTCGAATTCTCTAAACACAACCCATCATCTTTCCTCGAAATCTATCGAATTGCCCCAAATTCGTTAAATTTTTAAAAATCATAACTCAGTCAATACTTGACTAAAATTAACAAACTTTATATCCACGGAATCCTCATTCAACATACTACAATCTAGTAACAAGAACTCAACACGATTCATGATATACTGTTCGTAATTTCCAGTCAAAGTTTCTGTAATTTTACAAAGACCGATTTTTATTCCACAAACGGTAAAGCCAAAAATTACGAAATTTTGCAGATTGTCTAAACATCATACAAGGCACGTACAGTAATTTTTTCAGGCCCAAATTCAACCGTTTCAAAAAAATCAAAAATTTGAAAAATACAGAGATTCACATGATTTCGTACAATTACATGCCATGCATTTACGTAAAATATCATACGAACGTATCTAACACATGAACATGCATAGAGAATCATTTTCACGCACGAGAATCCAACACATTGGCTCGATACCAATGTTGGAAAATAATGGTTAGGATTCACTAACCTTTAACGCAATGCCGAATAAATCTTTACCTATTGGAATTCTACGACGACCGTGGATCCTCGTAGTCTGAAATACATTTACGTATGAAATGCATTCAATTGTTCACAACTTAAGTGCCTTTAAGTTTGAGTATTCATGTGATACGTATATTTGTTGTTAGTGTGAAATTATAGAGAATGGTAAGAATTCGTCATCTCATTTCTCGCATGGTGTACTCGAGAAAACCACGTTGAATTGGTTTTCATGAGGAGTTAGTCAAATAACTTCCCTCATCTCTTATCCACTTCATGTGTGGATATTAAATAAATAATATATTTATTATTTATTATCTTTCACACATGAATAAAATTCACCATATTTCTTAGAGGAGATGCAAGCCGATCACACATATTTATTCGTTGAGAAATGTAAAAAGAGAAGGAGTAGCGGTGATTATACGTACTACGAGTCTTCTCATCCTTGTTCCTTGGCTTCAGATCGCTTCTCAAGAACGGCCGCATACCGGAAGCGGCGGCGCGATTCTTCACGAGTTTCCCGACAAAGATCGCGCCACCTCTTGCGTCTCATCCGAAATTTGTGTTTGTGGTGCAAATCAAACTCTGGAGGAATGAAATTTTCCATTACCGGTAGCTCTGTTTCAGTCGACGAACATTACATTAGTGCACGAAAATGAGGAAAACTCTGTGAAAGAGAGAGCGGAGGAAACCATGGAAGCTTTAAAAGAAAGTATACTCTCAAGGTGAAGCTCAACAGGGAAGGCGGCACGAAAATGGAGAATAGGCTGAAGAAGGAAACTACCGTGCTCTGAAGCACAATTAAAGGGTACGGTCTACGGACGTTCAGCTGATCGAGCACGCAGATTGTAATATACCCACTCTTTTCCTCCTCGTTTCTCTGACTTAGTATAAATAAGCTCGTATTAAATATCACTAACGTCTTAATCGAGTATATATAATACTGTACTTAGACAAAATCAATGTGTATTTATTATAAGTATTAGTCTAAAATTTATGTAAAACTATAAGTTTTATTCTTTGCTAGTTAATTTGCAAACAAATAAACGTATTCGTTGCATTGCATTTCGATCTCTTGGGCTTTGTGAGTTGTTGGGCCTTCAAATTTCTAATCTGGGCCAGCTCAAACCCATCACGATGAGTGGTCACAATATTCAAATTTTTAAGTTTTAATGGAGCAAAACTTAGAGATAAATAATTTCTAATATATATTTGGGTTTTGTGAAGTTTTGAGATTTATCATTATATAATTTGAGCATAAATGACCTCAACCCATTAACATGGATATAAAAACAAATATTAGAAATTTTTAGATGAGACCCAAAGGCCCATAATGAATATGAATATGTGTGAATATTGATTTTGAAAACAAAATTAACCACGGCGCACTAGACATAATGCACACGAGTAAACGGCATCAAAACTTTTCAAATTAGGGCTTTTAAGCTCCAAAACCCCTCCATTTTTCTACTGGACGTTTGCTGTGACCATAATACTGCGACTAAGTAATCACATAGTTATACTGTGCGCAGTGCGCGTTTTTCGTCTTCAATGGCGAGCGATGCGGATATGAGTGGATGGACCGATCTTTTGCATTCCTCTTCGAAGCTCATAGAACAAGCCGCTCCTTCTGCTCAGTTTCCGGCTCTTCAGGTTTCATTAGTTGCTCAATTGCTTGCCAATATGTTCTGTCGTTTTAATATTTCGTTAATTGAATTCTTTTCCTTTGTTGTTGTGCAAACAGAGGAATTTGGATCAGTTGGAGGCTTTGTCGAAGAAGCTGAAGGCAAAAACCCTACGAACCGAAGCTCCTTCGCAGTCTATTGCTGCCACTAGGTAATTATCCCCTTTTTTTTTTCTCGACTCTAGCAAGTGTCCTAAAATGTTTACATTGGCTTACATTGTTTTACTATCATAATTTTTTTACCAATAATTTACATTATTATATGCGTTTGTTTGATAGGAGTCCAATGTGTGTATTTAATGATCAAGTTGATCGACATTAGGCCACGACAGTGGACTGGTAAACCACATTAGATGAAAGTAGGAGTTCTGTGCATTTTCACTAGAACATATTGCATTCAATTTCTTGGAATTTTTTTAATGCTGATGAGTATAGCGTATAGAAGAAAATAATTACATATTTTATCCACGCGACTCTCCCGTTTCCCGTCAAGCTACTGAAGATCTTAAAATTTAAAACTCTGAGGTATAGTATAGTACAAGCAGGGAGTAGATTATGGGAGGTAGTCAGCGTCTTGCTGTGTCAATGATTTACTAATATTTTATCAGTTTTCATTTGCTTCTCCTGCCTAATTGGATATAAATTATTTTGAATTGGCAGACTATTAGCTCGAGAGGGATTAAATGCGGAGCAGCTTGCTCGTGACCTTAAGTCCTTTGAATTAAAGGTAAAAATTTCTTCGGTGGTGCAGTTTATTATAAATAAGTGAATTCTCATTTCTCGATCTCACTACTTACTTATCATTAAATGGTTGTAACATTGTTTTTGTTTTTGTTTTTTTTTTTTTCCAAATGAACTTTTATGTTTTGCATAATACGTTCATAACAAACACATTCGTCATTAGAGTTATTAATGATTATTTTTTTCTTGGAGGTGCCGCTAAGTAATTTCTTCTGGAATTCGAACTTATGCTGAAAATCATGACATGATATGTATATATGCCTTATCCTCAGTGCTTATCTCTTTTGTTTGCACTCAATATCTATTTTAATTTCCTTATGTTCATTTGTTTGCATGGAATTCCATTTCCTGCATAAAGACAACATTCGAAGATGTCTTTCCTGCTGAGGCAACAACAGTCGAAGAGTATCTTCAACAGGTAATGTCATTCTTTGGCGTATCTAAGAACAATGCATGCCTTGAATGATCCTTGAAGTGGGAAGATGTTCGTAGAATTTCTTTATAAAGGTATTGGTGAAACTCAGGTCCATGAAATGGCAATGGTCTCAGCTGTTCAAGAAGCTCAGAAGGATAATCTTAGAAGTTTTAACGATTATATGATGTCTGTTTTGGAGGTCAGTATCTTGATCATGACTTCACATTAGGGCATTTTCTGTAAATAAATCTACTTTCTGTTCTTATTCTGGTTTTTATGTGAAACTTGTCTTCACAGGAGGACTGGAAAAAGGAAAAAAGGGATTTCCTTCAGAGCCTGAATAGAATTTCATCATTACCTAGAACAAATGCTCGTGATTCTAGCAGTGGGATCGGTCGCCACGGTCAAATAGTGCCTATGATTTCGAGTCCTGGTGTTTCATCTGGTACATCTAGTGTGGAGCCAGCACTCTTAGCTAACAAACCTGCGATTGAAAAAAGGCTGCTGCATATGCAGAAGTTGTCAAGAATCTGAACAATGCAAGAGAGCATGGTTTACCATTCAAAGTAAGAGATTAAACCATGGTTTTCCATACAGTGACTGTTAACTTAATATAATCATTCAGCACATTCTACCAACCTTGGCTTATTCTTGTGTCTTATTTATTCCAAATAAGTAGATGGAGAAAACGGCTTCCATATGTATAACATAGTTGCTTCAAGTGTAAACTTAAATTATGCCATGCTAATCATTACTTTTCTCAGCCTGCTGCAGCTTTCAAATATGCATATGAAAGTCTGAAACTTGATTCATCTGGTGCAAAATCTGTCAGCATGCTGAAAATATGGCACCTAATTACGGTATGTTTTCAAGTTGATAACCGTCGCTTCTATTTATATTCCTTTCTCAGAAATTCTTGTTTCTTATGTGTGAAACACACACGTCTTTTGACAGTCTGTGTATATATTTAATACTACTGGCAGACATTAACAGGTGAGGACCCAACTGTGCGACGGAAAATTTCCAAAAGAATGTCCTTAGTGATGGGAGCTCGGCGCCATCTGGAATGGGGACATGATAAGTATGTGATGGATATGATTCATAGCCATCCTGCACAGGTAAATCCTTTAATGCTTTTCTTGTTTGTTTATTGCCATTAGTTCTATCTGTTTGCTATCTGTTGGGGTATGTTATGTAGACAGTAGTTCTCAATATCTTATTAAGATTTATTAATGAATTTTAGAAAATTGCTCGATTTTTACCTTCTTTGTAGCTTGAGTGTTTGCTTCATGCTTTTGTTCATCTGCCTCCTTATTGTGTTTGAATGGGTTCATCTGCTTCAAGTTTTAATACAGTTGATGTTCAACTTTTGATATGATTGTAGGCTGCTCTTGGCGGGGCTGTTGGAAACTTGCAAAGAATTCGTGCCTTTCTTCGGGTTTGTTTGATCTACAACTATTATTGGTTATTTGCAATCTACAAATGGTCAAATGCCTTTTAGTCGGTCTGTGTATAAGTTAATACATCTTGTTTTGCAGATACGTTTAAGGGATTATGGAGTTCTTGACTTTGATGCAGGCGATGCCCGTCGACAACCTCCTATAGACACCACGTGGCAGCAGGTTTAATACCAATGTTATAGTTGTTTCAAAGTTCTTTACATGGTCAATGGACAAGCCATTTATGCTCCAGAATCTTGTATCAGAATGTTATTGTGTAGGACTGTCTAAGCATGTTTGCCATACTTTTATATACCAAAGTAAGTATGAGTTGAAATATGGAGATATTAGAGACAGGTTTACTAAGCTTCTAATTAAGTCCTTACAAATGTGTATGGAGAGAGATTCCAACTCCCTTCAGGGGGTACATAGTAAAAATGATTATGTTGGTTTGATAATTTACTGAAAAGTCTGCAATAAATATAATTATACCTAGGTTGTGTTGTGCACTTAGTGACTGTTTACTGATCCTCCCGGAATGGCTTGTTTTGTTCTGTTTTGTCTGGTTAATGACAGATATACTTTTGCTTGAGAACTGGGTACTATGATGATGCCCTAGGGGTTGCCCGAGCATCTAGGGTCTCTCAGCAATTCACTCCTCTGGTATGAGTGGCAAAAACGCTTTCCAATTATTTTATTTTTTTCATTTCTTTAAATGTATTATCCTCTTATGGTGCTAGCTTGCTGAGTGGATTACCACTGGAGGTATGGTATCAGCAGAGACTGCAGCTGCTGCTTCAGAAGAATGTGAGAAAATATTACGGATGGTTGATCGAGTAGGTCGGCCATCATATGACAAGAAAAAGTTACTCTTGCATGGAATTATATCTGGTTCGAGGAGGCTGATAGACCGGTTGCTTAGAGAACTACCTACTATCTTTAGTACAATCGAAGATTTCTTATGGTTCATGTTGTCCGCGGTACGAGATGGCTCAGGTAGTTCACATCCTTCAGCTGTCCTCAATGGTGGAGTGTCACCCTATAGTTTGGAAGATCTGCAGGCATATCTAAATAAGTTTGAGCCATCATATTATACAAAGAATGGAAAGGATCCTTTGGTGTATCCGTATGTTCTTCTTTTAAGCATCCAGCTGCTGCCAGCTGTTCTTCATTTGTCCAAAGATAGTGGAGATGATGGCTGTAGTGTTGATTCTGTGCATATATCAATTGTGCTAGCTGACTATGGTGTCCTTCCCGAAGGTTCTGGGTCAGGACAAAAACATGGTGTGATGGATGCTTTGGCTGAGGCATCTAGCATTATTAGGCAGTATGGGGCTGCTTATTTGCGTCACGGAGACTTGTTGATGGCACTGGAGTATTATGTTCAAGCAGCTGCAGCTGTGGGCGGTGGGCAATTGTCATGGATGGGCAGAGGTAATGTGGATCAGCAGAGGCAGAGGACCTTGATGCTAAAGCAACTTCTTACGGAGATTCTGTTACGTGATGGTGGTATTCCTCTTTTGCTCGGCTCAAGAGGTGATGGAGAAGAAGGTCAATTGGGAAGATTTTTGACCGATGGGAAGTCACGGCATCAGTTTCTGCTTGAAGCTGCCCGACAGTGTCAGGACGCTGGTTTATATGATAAAGTGAGGTCTCTTTAAGCTTTTTATGCTTGTAGCTTTAATTTAATTCAGTTTTGTTGTTAGCCTGCTCTTTTGCTTTATGATACATGTCACGGCATCAGTTTTTCATGGAGTAATGCTAGCATGAACATAATATCTGGAAGTGGGTATTTGTATGTGAGTTTTTGCATCACAGAGAGTAGTCATTCTGCTGAGTGTGTACATGTGTCTGTTGATCAACCCTTTTCCCATGTCCTATGCTTTACTTAAAATGCATTGTTAGCTATTCACATTACTGACAACAATCACAGCTACAGCCTATGCATGCTCAATAACTATTTTGTTTTGCTTCATTTTCCACTGATTTTTCATGTTATTGATTGCTATCGTCTTTTTAATCTTCCACACTGTATTTAATACTTCCCAACCTTCTGATTATTGCAGTCCATAGAAATTCAGAAAAGAATTGGGGCATTTTCTGCTGCATTGGATTCAATAAACAAGTGTCTTTCTGAAGCAATTTGTGCCTTATCACGTGGTAGACTGGATGGTGAAAGCAGGATTAGTGGGCTAATACACTCTGGAAATGAGATCTTGGAGACATTCAAATACTACTCTGAGATCAGGTTTTCAGTGCTGCCTTGTTTATGTTTCATGCAATAGTTCTGTCCTGCATGCTGGATAAAAAAATGGTCCTACTGCAACTGATTTTCAAAATTTGCTGGCAGCTTATATGAAAATGTGATTTAAATGACAATTGCCTTATGGTTTTAATGTTTTTGTGATGACTACTAAGTTCTTCTGTAATTGTTAACTTTTTATGGTGACAATACATGGCTTTTCACTATTTTCTTTTGGAGTGTTCATTTGACTATTTTTTCGAGCTGTTAGCACTGGTAACTTCTGGAAGGCCTTTTGGAACCATGGGAAAATCATGTTTTCTCTTCTCTGTTCATTCGTTTTGTGAAGATGGTGAATCTTTTGTTTCGAGAGCCTATTTTATCATTTTCAGAGCATGGGTGTCAAGTTTTAAAGTCATTAAAATGGTTCACCCATCTCACAAGTAGAAAAACATGCTATAGAGATGTCTTTTTAGCTGAATATTACATTGTGCTGTAGTTTGAAATCTGCATTTAACACTTGAAAATTTAGTTGCTCAAGTTGGTGTTTATATTTTCCGAGTTCCGAAATCACTTGCTCGACCTAAAATCCCTTGCCATCCATTTGTAGTCCTCAAGAGAGAGCAAATCTAATGGAGCAACAAACCGTGCTAAGACAGCTAGAAGCAATCTTAGCTATCCATAAACTTGCAAGGTCTGGAAATCACTTAGATGCCTTGAGGGAGGTTGCACGACTTCCGTTTCTTCCTCTGGATCCAAGGGCTCCAGATATGTCCACCGATGTTTTAAAGAACTTATCACTACACGTTGAAGCCTGTGTGCCCTTCCTTCTCAAAGAGGCTCTTAATTGTCTGGATAACGTTGCAGATACAGATGGAACACTTCGTGCCCTGAGAGCAAAGGTGACCTCTGGTTTATTATATCGTTGGAATATTATTTTCACAAGTTATTATTGTTTTATTAATGTGGATAACTGATTTTGCAGATCGCCAACTTTCTTGCCAACAATCTGAATAGGAATTGGCCTCGTGATTTGTATGAAAAAGTTGCTCGAAGCTTGTGAAGGGTGTCGTAGGATCTCTTTTTGCATGAGGATGTATTATTGTGTTTTAACAGACACATTTTTGGGGTGCTCTTCCACAGAGAGATTATGAAATAAGTGAACATTTTTACCTGCTACTATGTCTATATTGCTAAAACCTTATTTTTAAACCCCTCCCCGGACTTAAATCAGGTGAGTCACTTCGGTTGTGGATGCTCTTTCCACTTTTATTTATCCCATTTCATTTGTATTGCTGCTGCATAATTCCATGAAAAGAATATTGGCAAAATTGAAGATGATGTAATTTTTTTATCAATACCCAATTGTGTGAGAGCACATTTTGTAATCATGGAGCTCAATTTTAGTTTGGGAGAAGGTATAATTTGGACCTCGCCTATTGTGTCGGTACAAATTGGATCTTAAATTATTTTTGGTATAAATTGGACCTTGAACTAATGTCTCGTATACAAATTGGACCTCAAACTATATATTTTAACAAATAAATACTTTTACTTTTAAAATTGAACAAATAAGCCTTTCAACTAATAAAATAAAATATGGAGACCATTTTATTAAATGAATTGATATATAATATTATTATATTAGTGGATAAATTGACAAAACAGATAAAAATATTATGATAAATTCTAAAAAATGAGTGAAACATAAACAACACTCTTTTTTTTTTTTTTTTAAATAATGAACTCATATTTTTTTAATATACAATATAATGTTAAATTATAAAAAAATTATTTATCAATAAAAATTATAATAAATTCTAAATTGGATGTTGAACTAGCATTTTGAATACAAATTTGTCCCTGAACCTTTTTTTTTTTTTTTTACAAATAAATACTTTTAACTTTTAAAATGAAATACATATGTTCTTCAACTAATAAAATAAGACATGAATGTCCCTTTAATTATAGTTTTAAAATAATAAAAGTATATATATAAATTGTAAAAAGTAATAGTCTAGTATTTTTAAAAATAATTCCTTTATTATTTTTACGAATTTTAATATTATAATTTTTTTAATTTTAATTTTATTTTCAATTCATTATATTAAATTAGTTATCTTCTTTTTTATTACTAGTCTAATATTATATTGTATATTAAAAAAATATGAGTCCATTATTAAAAAAGTGTTGTTGATGTTTCACTTACTTTTTTAGAATTTATTATAATATTTTATTCCGAGTAAAATGCGCTTGTAATAATTTGGGCGTTTGCTTCCGTGTAAAAAACGTGTTGGATTAGTTAGGACCGTTTTTATTCGAGTACAAAACGTTTTTAAAAGCGTGTTGGATTAGTTAGGACCGTTTTTATTCCGAGTACAAAAGCGTTTTTAGATTAACTAGGGTTTATATATTTCGACTTACCTTTAGAATTTGCGTTTGTTTTGAGACTCACACGGATGGACTTTGGACTTTCCGGCCCCCGTCCCATACGAGTTAGGGATTTGAAATCCGATTTCAAAATCCTATACTCAATCCACACCTATAAAATCTATTATTACTCTTTTCAATACAATATACTTTATACATTTAAAAAAATATATCTACAAACCTATTATTACTCTTCCCAATATAAATCAATTTATCCCATTTAAAATAATTCACTTACTCTCTCACTCAATCATTACTCACATCATCACTTTTTTCTATCCATTTTCTTTCCTACTTTATTCTTACACTTGATTTGACATAAAACAAAATTCTATCCTACCAAAATCCCAAAACAAACACATAATTTTACTTATTTATCAAAGATTTTACATCCGTGACTTCTCAAAACAAACATATCCTTAGTGCTCTTGGAATTGGAACTGAGTTCTAGAGATCATTTTTGGGCGCCAAACGCGTACCGTTTAGGGTTTGGGCCGCTAAAGGGGCCAAACTTGGCTTGCATACAACTGATCGTAAATCAACCGTCTCCATGAAAATGTTTTTGTAGCCATGCCCGCAAGACAGGTGTTGTGGCCTGTCACTCCTCGATTTTCCTTGTAAACTTTAATTTGCTATTTTGCGGCTTCCTTCCTCATTATTCCATTTGTTCTTTTATTTGTTTTTAGGGCTCTGAAATCTAAAGAAATGGAAGTATATGACTGCGATAGTGATTCTGAGGGTTCTTTTGAGAATTCAGTTGATGATGAGGTTTGCTATGTCTCTGATGAAATACCCAAGTTCCAGTTTAGGTATGCTCATAAACCCTACATTTTTAATTGTTTTCTGGCAGAAATTTATTTATTGGTATAAATTAATATTTGTTCTAAGGAAAGGAAAGAGACATCAAAGGCGCGGTGGATTGAAGAGTTGGGAATTGCTGAGGTGCTGGAGATAAAGGGTAAAATGTGGACTACAACTGGGATAGTTCGTGATGGGAAGACTTATTACTCAATCGAAGAAACTTTGTATGTGGTGTAAATTACATGATTAAACTAAATTGCACATCTTATCTGCTATTATGATTTTATAGACTTTCTATCATTTCCTTTCCAATTTTCTTTAGTGGCAAAGGTATATTGCATATGCATTCTTTGCAGAAAAACTGTTATGATTCTTCATCATGCATGTTTCCTGCATTCGGGGATAGGTATTTGGCAGAGATTGGTGCACTGGAGATCTTGAATGTTGACAACACACCCCTTGCGTTGATGGATATGTACGCGAAGTTAGCAGAAGATGTAAATAGATACGGATGCTCTTGGGAGTCTTTTTGAAGTCTATCGACACCTCAAGTTTCTTGGTTACATTGTAGGCCGCCACAATGTCCCTTGGTCTATGAAGACTGTTAATGTTAAAACCAATGCTCAAGAAGGTACAACAGAATATGGTGGCGTTATAGATAGAAGATCTTTAGACAGCGGTTGCATAACAGATATGTTTGCTGACCTGCATCTTGGTGAAACCAGACCAATATTCAATGTTTATCCTCCTAATAGCAAGTTTAAAAAGTCTTCTCCAGGCAATCCATCTTTTGTTCTCTGCCTTTCCAGGTATGCAGCTTCAGCAACATATTTTTCATGAATGTTAGAAATTTTTCCTTTTGAAAATATCATTGTGGTGACTCCAGAGAATCTTAGTTTGATATCCTTGTCACTAGCATAGTCAAACTTGGTGTAGAATCCTTGTTACTAGCATAGTCAAACTTCATGTATTGCTAGCATAATCTATATTCAATTTGGTGTAGAATCCTTGTTACTAGCATAGTCAAACTTCATGTATTGCTATGTTTGTTCTTATGTGAAGTTTTGTGCATGATACACATGATATGGCATACTCACATGAGATTTTATGCAGTGGCTACCCACCATCAAAACAAGAGATCGAGGACCTTGAGGCACGTTGCGCTGGATCTCCCTGAAGTTCTGTGTTGTGGAGCATGGGCGAGTTAGTTTCCTGTCTTTCACGAAAGTCGAGCTGCCTGTCCTTCCCTGACCTTTTAGCATATGCACTTCTAGGCCTTGATGGATTTACAAAGAAACTTGCTGCTGCATAATTAGCAGATGGATTTCATCCACCTACGGGAAGGACATTTAATCATCTCTCTCTATCGACTGAAAAAACTCAGTGAACTCATTTATCATTTCCCCCACAAAAGCCTTTTTCTGTTATCTATCATGAATTTGGGTCTTCTCAATGGCTGAAACAAGGGTGGATTGTGCTTTCTGCCCCCTCCATGTCTGCCCCCAAAATTCACTGATGCGTGTCAGCAGCTGTTAAAAACCGGGAGCGTTTTGTTTTATGTCTGTGTACTGTTCGAATGGAGGTTCTGAGGGAGTTAGAGAGGTGAAACACAGGATGAGAATTTATTACAGCCTTTTCAATTTGAAGCAGTGTATTACTGGTGTGATGTCTAATGTAACGAATTGCAGACAATGGGAACTAAGCCCTGTATTGTGAGTAATGATAATATTTTTTCTTATTGTGCTTGAAATACCACAACTCTTGATCATAAAAATACACCATTGAATGGAAAAAAACACAACAGTAACTGAGGCTAAGTTTCATATTCAGATCATTCTATCTGGTGATATGGGCAATGAATGAATCCAACTCGAGACGAGAAGCCCCACCTGGCTGAGTCGCCTGTCTTACGGTGGTGCCCAACTCCTCCGCCCTCTTCCGTATCTCATCCCCTTCTTCGGATGCCATCAATCTCCTCGCAACATTCTCAATCTTGGACGCCTTCACTAGTTCCTTTCTTTGGGTCCATTCCTAACAACAAGGCCCACTTTCAGAACTTCTGTGACGAGGTAGGTGTTTCTTGGTTGGTCCGAATGCATGGGCCAAGCTGCTAAAGGCACACCCATGGTGATGCTCTCTATACAAGAATTCCACCCACAATGACTCATGAATCCACCAGTTGATGAATGAGCCAAGATTTGTGGCTGTGGGGCCCAATCTCTCACCACCATTCCCACTCCCTCCACTCTCTCTTCGAATCCTTCCGGCAGTTCAGCTCTCCTGACTCGTTCGTCGAAGACGTCACCTTTATCGGCATCTCTCAACACCCACAGGAACTTCACTTTGCTCTGCTCTAATCCCAAAGCTAGCTCTTTTACCTCTTCATCTGATAGTGAAACAGTGGAACCGAAAGCGACGTAGATGACAGAATTCGGCTCGTGTTTATCCAGCCATCGTAAGCATTTGTGTTGGTTCTCAGATTGGTTATCTGGTGATAATGTGGTAGGAAGTATTGGCCCTATAGCCCAATTTTTCCTACCTTCATTAACATCTCTTTCTAGTACTTCCAGAAATGGTGCTTCTATCGTTCTGCAGGTGTTGTATAGATCTCCATCTCTGCAACTCAATGGCTCCGTTTGTTGACGGACAAGATCTAAGATCTCTTCCGGTACATCGTCTTGTTGGATGGAAGGCAATCCTTCTTGATGTTTGGATTTGTAAGAAACCAGAGAACATGCTGAGATACAGTTTAATGCATAGGATTCCGCATTAGGGATTGAAGCAGCATCCTGAACAACGGCGGCCATCATAGAGTCGTTAACAACGATGACTCGTTTGAATTTCCCAGCCATTTCGTTTAAGAAGGCTGCCACCGGGCGGCGGAGGTTCAAGGAGGCGGCCCATGCCGGGTAGAGATGTGCAGGGAATTTGCTTGATGAGTTGGGATCTGGGAGAGGAGAGGCGAATGGTGGAGTAGTAACGTCGTGAAAATGAATTTTGTCGACGTTTAATCCGTTGATTCGAGCTCGGGCTTGGCGGTTTTGGACTGTGGAGCCGACGTAGTAGACGGGGATGCCGTACGAGGATATAAGGCAGGACATCTGCAGCAGCTGATTCAGGTGGCCTTGCCCTGGAAATGGAACTGTGATTACACCAACTTCATCCATGCCTCTGAATTAAAGGCTTTTCACTCACCTAACTTTTTAAAATCTTAATCTTATAATGAGACAAGTGATGCCGTGAATCATGATTTATATATTTTGAATTCCATGCTTATTATTAATTTTATTTATTATAATTTTAAAAAAGTTCCTTGATGGTGAAGAAAATTTGACCTTTATTAAAATATTCAAAGATATGGTGAACATGTAACCATCCGACTAGATAAAGATGGACAGAAATATTCATTATTTAAACGGAAGGGAAGATCAAATTGGCCATGTAAACATTATTAAAAAAATAAATATTCCATCAATTTTAAAATAAATATCTCATTTTATCCAAATTATTGCCTCTCTTTAAATATTATTTTACACAAATCAACTTAAGTTTGCTCTATTTGTTCCGATAATGTCTCTATTAATTTATTGATAATGATTATTTTATAAGTATAAATTTAAATGTACTAATAAAAATATATAAGTATTTATTGATATTATAATAAATGAGAATATTGATTCGTATGAATATATAAAATAAGACACTTTTGTCAACTAAAAGTTGAGGTGAACAAAGAGTGAAGAACAGTCAACTAAAAACTAAGGTGACTGCAGAATAGTCAACTAGGTAGTGACCAACCACTATGATTAACAATAATACTACAACCCATACAATTTGAGTATTAAAATTGATTCACATAAAAATTGGAGCAAGTATGATGGAAGGTGAAGTTGCAGTGGTGACGGTTGCATTACCAGGACAAGGCCACCTGAATCAAATGGTCCAATTCTCGTGGCTCATATCCTCACACAACATCCCCGTACACTACGTCGGCTCCGCCCTCTACAACCGCCAAGCTCGAGCTCGTGTCAACGCTCTCGACATTGAGAAAATCCACTTTCACGACATCCCGGCCCCTCCTCTGGCCTCTCCTCCTCCCAACCCCAACTCAACCAACAAATTCCCTTCGCATCTCTATCCGGCATGGGAGGCAATCTTGAATCTACGCCAACCCGTGGGTGCCTACTTACACGATTTGGCCGCAAAATTCAGAAGAGTGGTCGTTGTCCATGACCCTATGATGGCTTTTGTGGTTCAGGATGTTGCTTCAATCCTCAATGCAGAATCCTATGCATTCAATTGCATCTCTGCATTTTCTCAGATCTCTTTTATCTGGGATTTTCAAGGGAAACCTTTCCCTGTTGAACACCCCAAAGAGTTGCCCTTCTCTTTACAAGATTTGGCGTTGGATGATGATGATGATGATAAGGTTATGTATTTAGGTGTTGCGAATTCTGAGCCTCTGAATTACAGGTCTGGAGATATCTACAACACCTGCAGATTGATCGAAGGACCTTATGTGGAAGTGTTGGAGAGAGAGGAGGTTCTTGAAAATAGGAAGATTTGGGCAGTAGGGCCAGTACTTCCGAGCCCTTCCAAATTATCACCAGATAAACAACATCAATGCTTAGAATGGCTTGATAAACAGGAACCTAAATCCGTCATCTATGTTAGTTTCGGCACCACAGTGTCACTATCAGATGATGAGATAACAGAGCTAGCTTACGGGTTAGAGCGAAGCCAAGTGAAGTTCCTGTGGGTGTTGAGAGACGCTGATAAATGCGACATCTTCGATGGAGAGGCCAGGAGAGGTGAACTGCCAGAAAGGTTTGAAGAGAGAGTGGAAGGAGTGGGAATGGTGGTGAGAGACTGGGCCCCACAGCCACAAATCTTGGCTCATTCATCAACTGGTGGGTTCATGAGTCATTGTGGGTGGAATTCTTGTATAGAGAGCATCAGTTTAGGAGTGCCTTTAG
Source organism: Paraleonurus japonicus (assembly GCA_030762865.1). Taxonomy (NCBI): domain Eukaryota; kingdom Viridiplantae; phylum Streptophyta; class Magnoliopsida; order Lamiales; family Lamiaceae; genus Paraleonurus; species Paraleonurus japonicus. Next base: position 48,314,530 of record CM061058.1, read on the forward strand.
CAGCTTGGCCTATGCATTCAGACCAACCAAGAAACACTGCACTCATTACTGATGTGCTGAAAGTTGGCCTTGTTGTTAGGGAATGGCCACAGAGGATGGAGCTGGTGAAAGCATCAACTGTTGAGAATGCTGTAAGAAGATTGATGGCATCGGAAGAAGGGGATGTGCTACGCAGGACGGCAGAGGAGCTAAGTGCCACCCTTAGAGAGGCGACTGGACCAGGTGGGGCTTCTCGGCTTGAGCTGGACTCCTTCATTGCCCATATCACCCGATAGAATGCTGTTCTGCATCAAATCAAAACCCCTTATGGAGGTTCAAGATTCAATAATCCCATGTTTATTTTCTTTGCGTGAATTATGTTTTTCATCTTCAAAATCATCATCCTAGTGATTTATAAGTCTCAACTCGAAATGATCAGTTAGATATTATATCAAACAAGTGGTGTGCAACTGCTAGCAATAAGTAATTACACGAGATAGAGATCTGATATTTATAACATGACAAAGTAGTCCTTACCAGCAATAAAACAATCAAACAATACAGTCTGATATTTGATTTAAATAACTATTAAATCTGATTCAATAACTATTAGAATTCCTGAATGTAGATAGAGATCGAGGGCAAGAACAATAAAGTAGGAAAGAGTAAAAACAAAGTTACTGTATACAGTATCCAAAGAGATGCACAAGATGTTATACAGTGTTATCCTTGGTTGATCAACAGATTTGCATATACGATCACTATTCAATCCTTTCAATTCCAACCAGTGTGCAGCGCGCACCATGTGTTTGATATTTTGTCCAAGAGATCATTTGGGTTAGGAGTGCCTAGACACTGAGTTGATCATAAACAAATCAGTTGTTGGAATTTATTTGAGCAATAAATGTTAATATCGAGAGCAGCTTCTTACTACTTTCGATTTGAATATCCTCGTAGATGTTTCAAACCAAACTAAGGAAAATAGAAAATAAACTAGAATTCTTGGCAGAGAATAAAAAGGAGACTACAGCTATACGAAACTTGCTATATTATTCAAAAGCCTAATTTTCTTTTGGCAGAAATCATATAAGGAAAATAAACATCTGCTTAGTATTTTACTTTACTCATAAAAGTCCTTTTCCAAATATGATGTAAATGTTCAGAAAGTATGAAGGGGAATATCATTAGTAGCACGTTGCGTCCTAAATTGGCATTCGTAGAAGTGTTAAAAGGAATATAAATTTAGCGGGTAGTTACTAAAAATAGTATGAAAGTGAGAGAAATCAAAATGAAGAAATAGAAAATTTATAGCATAGTAGTATTTGTCAGTTGTCAGTAAAAATACAACCGATCATTACAATATAGGATTTGAATCAAGTTATGGTTAGTGTCGAATGAAGGCAACGCAATGCAGATATTTTACAGTGTGATCGTTGGTTTTAAGACAGTAATGCAGTTCGGACGTATCACGGCTTGAGATAAAAGGGCTTTGAATCCAGGATACGAGGTTGTTTGTTGTTATGAATCAAGGCGGAGCTGCATCTAATTCTATGGCCTGTGGAATTATAATGGTAATGACGTCTACACTCTTTGCATATACTATCGCTAGCTGTCCAATTCAAATCAGTGTGCACCATGTGTTTGATATTTTGTCAGATCATATAAATGGTTTGAAGTGAGTTGACCCTAAACAAATCACTTGTTGGAATTTATAAACGCAAATATAAATGTTAATATCAAGAGCAGCTTCTTATTACTTTCGATGCTGTTTCAAAGCAAACAAAGGAAAACACATTCTTGAAAAAAAAATCTGGGAAAATAACCCCTGGTTTTAGGCTTATAAGAATTATGATGATTCTAGCTATCTGGTGATATGGGCAATGAAGGAATCCAACTCAAGGCGGGAAGCGCCGCCTGGCTGAGTTGCCTGGCGCACAGTGACACCCACCTCCTCGGCCCTCTTTCGTATCCCATCCCCTTCCTCTGACGCCATTAATCTTGTCACAGCATTCTCTATAGTTGATGCTTTCACTACTTCCATCCTGTGTTTCCATTCCCTTACAACAAGGCCAGTTTTGAGTACGTCAGTTACAAAAGCCGTGTTCATTGGTTGGTCTGAATGCATAGGCCATGCTGCTATAGGCACTCCCAGAGTGATGCTATCCGTACATGAATTCCACCCACAGTGACTCATGAACCCACCGGTGGACACATGAGCCAAGATTTGGGGCTGCGGAGCCCAATCTCTCACCACCATCCCCACTCCTTCCACCCTCTCTTCGAACCCCTGTGGCAATTTATTCCTTCTCACTTGTCCGTCAAAGACATCACCTTTATCCGCATCTCTCAACACCCAAAGGAACTTCACTTTGCTTCGCTCTAACCCGTAAGCTAGCTCCGTAACATGCTCATCCGTCAGTGAAACAGTGGTACCAAAACTCACATAGATGACGGACTTTGGTTCCTGCTTATCAAGCCATGCTATGCATTTATGTTGATTAGCTGATGATAATTTGGAAGGAAGTATTGGCCCTATTGCCCAACTCTTCCTACCCCCTGAAACCTCCTCTCTTTCTAGTACTTCCATGTAAGGGGCTTCTATCAATCTGCAGGCGTTGTAGAGATCTCCAGCTCTATTACTCAATGCCTGAGATTGCAAAGAGCTCAAATATAAAATCTCATCTGTTACCAACCCTTCTGAAGCTGGCAACTCCTTTGGGTGTTGCACTGGGAAAGGTTTCCCATCCCAGATGAAGGAGATTTTAGAAAATGCAGAGATACAATTGAATGCATATGATTCTGCATTAGGAATTGAGGCAGCATCCTGAACCACGAAAGCCATCAGAGGGTCATGAATGACGACAACTCTTTTGAATTTGGCAGCCATATCGCGTAAGTAAGCACCCACTGGTTGGCGCAGGCTCAAGGATGCGTCCCATGCCGGCTGGAGCTGGGCAGGGAATTTGCTTGCTGAGTTGGGATCCGGCGGAGGAGAGGCAAAGGTCGGAGTTGGGAAATCGTGGAAGTTGATTTTGGCCGGGTTAAGGCCGTTGATACGAACTTTGGCTTGGCGGTTGTGGAGGGCGAAGCCAACGTAGTGGACGGGAATAGAGTACGAGGATATGATGCAGGACAGCTGGAGGAGGGAATTGAGGTGCCCTTGTGCTGGAAATGGAACTGTGATGACACCGGCTAATGATTGCTCTATGCTACTACTGCCCATTAGATGTTTTTCTTTGCTTATGTAGACTAAGCTTCTTATATAGACTCTCATGCTCACTGCAAACTTCCTACTGACATCATTACAAATCAATCTTTGGTCAAAAAATATGGCTCTAGGCAGGAGGAGATTGGAGAATATTCGCCTTGCTGCAGGATTATTTAAATTTAAAAGCAAACTAAACATGTGCATGACGTTTTCTTTATAAAATTAATTGTTCTAATTACATCAAGTATGAGGGAAATATTGTATATGGAGTATATAATTAGTGAACATATATAATGATTTCATTCTTATACACAAAATGTCTGGCTCAGTCGTGGATATAATACAATTTGATCACGGAATGAAAGACATATTTTTCCGGATATTTTTGCTTCGAGTAGGGATTTGGCGGCCAAAATGTCTTCCTTTTATGATTTTATCTAATTTGCTGGTTTAAAGTTAGTGGATGTCCTAGTCTAGAGTCTGTAATACAAATCAAGCTTCTAGAAGAAAACAAGAAAAAGCCGTATAACCAAAGACACTGGTAATGTCGACTTCTTTTTGAAATAGGATGATTATTAATATCTCTCATAACTACCAATATATCTTTTGTTTTGTCATATTTATTACCAGGATCACTACCAAAGTTTCTTCTTAATTGACATCCTACGGTCAATCCTACAAGATCTTGTTGGACTTTATAACTCTCAATTAAATTTGTACAACTATTGTATGAGATCATTATAAATTTATTATTACTTTTAATAAAAATATTATCACTTTTATACTAAAACTGTATTATTTTTTAAAATATAAAAAATATGTCATTTTAAGATTAAAATTTGAAAGTGATATATTATACTTTAATAAATTGTATCACTATTCAAACAATATATTATTTTAAGATAGAAATTTAAAAGTGATAACTTTATTGATAATCTCATAGTAATCACAAGTTGAATAGGTCTTACAAAAATTTTTGTCAATAAATAAATTGGCGTTTTAAGATGCGCTAATTTTGTGTTTGCACGTCAACCGGCTGCCACGCGGAAAACAGAGGGAACGCTCTCGACTAATAACTCCGCCAATTCTACGGCCAAGATTGAAAGGTGAATTGAACCTACTCTGCTTTTCTTTTGTTTTGCACAGATATATGACATCCCCTATGGTTCAGTCATCTTGATAACCGTATATTCCTAAATGTGCACCACTTGTTTGATATATTGCGTGAGAGATGATCTGAATTATGAGTTCTTGGGTGTCAATGTGATTTACTGTGATCAAAGGCATTTCATTGGTTGGTTTTTCGCAGAGGAAGATGAATGCTATATAATATTTAATTTTTAGGAGTATTTCAGTACATTCAACTAACAGATGATGATATAGTGATGGAGCGGGAAAAGAAAATGCAGGAAGATATTATTATTTTTCCAGAGTAGTGAATTGACATAGGTGAATATAAAACAGTAGCAAATACGAGAGGTAGGGAAACGCAAGCAAATGCAAAAAAATAAAATCTTTGCAATGAAAAGTAGGGGCTGGAAATAGAAAGGATCAGTATGCATCTTGATTTTGGTGGAGATACCGTACACAAATAAACACATTCAAGAAGTCATGAATTCAATTTTTCCTTCGTTTTCTTGGGGATCATATTCTATCTGGTGATGTGGGCAATGAATGAATCCAACTCGAACCTAGAAGCACCTCCTGGTTCAGTAGCCTGTCTAACGGTGACGCCCAACTCCTCGGCCCGCTTTCGTATTTCCCCCTTCTTCTGATGCCATTAATCTTCGCACAACATTTACAATCGTCGATGCTTTCACTAGTTCCATCTTCGGCGTCCACTCCCTGATAGCAATGGCCATTTTCAGTATATCTGTAATCAGGGAAGTGTTTCTTGGTTGGTCTGAGTGCATAGGCCAGGCAGCTATAGGCACTCCCATGGTGATGCTCTCCATACATGAATTCCATCCACAGTGGCTCATGAACCCACCAGTCGAAGAATGAACCAAGATTTGTGGCTGTGGCGCCCAATCTCTCACAATCATTCCCACTCCTTCCACTCTCTCCTCGAACCCTTGTGGCAGTTGAGTTCTTCTGACTTGTCCATCAAAGACGTCGCCTTTATCGGCGTCTCTCAACACCCATAGGAATTTCACTTTGCTCTGCTCTAATCCCAAAGCTAGCTCATTTATTTGCTCATCTGACATTGAAACTGTGGTCCCAAAACTAACATAGATAATGGATTTTGGTTCCTGTTTATCAAGCCATTCTAAGCATCTGTGTCGGCTCTCATCTGATGATAATTTGGCCTATAGCCCAACTCTTTTTATTGCCAATAAGCTCTTCACTTTCCAGCAATTGCATATAAGGGGCTTCTATCAATCTGCAGGTGTTGTAGATATCTCCTGCTCTATTCATCATGGGCTTGGACTGTAAAGAAACAAAATATTGGATGTCATCGGATACTAATCCTTCAAAAGGGGACAACTCCTTGGGGTGTTGTATCGGGAAAGGCTTCCCTTGGCCTTCCCAGATATAAGAGATTTTAGAAAAAGCAGAGATACAGTTGAATGCATAGGATTCTGCATTAAGGATTGAAGCAACATCCTGAACCACCACAGCAATCATAGGGTCGTGAAGGACGACGAGTCTTCTGAATTTTGCGGCCATATCTTGCAAGTAGGCAGCCACTGGCTGGCGTAGATTCAAAGCTGCATCCCATGCTGGCTGGAGCTGTGCAGGGAATTTGTTCGTAGAATTGGGATCGGGAGGAGGAGAATCAAAGGGTGGAGTTGGGATATCATGGAAGCTGATTTTGGACACGTGTTGGGGGTTCAAGCCGTTGATACGAACCTTGGCTTGGCGGTTGTGGATGGCGGAGCCGACATAGTGAACGGGAATACCGTATGAGGATATGAGGCAGGAGACCTGTAGGAGCTGATTGAGATGGCCTTGTGCTGGAAATGGAACTGTGATAACCGCAACTTGGTTACATGACTGTTCTTCAAGATTCATTAGGCTTGTCATTGAATTCAATTTGAATGATGGTGAGCCTGAGCCTTTTAGCTAGTAGTCTTGGTCATGTATATATTGAAATCAATTGCAATATTCTCTTCCACCTCTGTGGATAGTATCTACTCAAATTGAAATATCCTCAAAATTGCTATATATCTTTCTTAACTTTTGTCACTTTACAGCGAGAGGTGACACTCGAATCAGGCAACAGGGTAAGTTTGGAAAGAAATTGGAGCCAGCACAAGCTGGTCAAACCCGTCTCTTCACTAATAAATAGAAAAATAAGTGTAATAGTACATACAACATAAATTAGAGTTTAGGTCCTTAGAGGAGATTAATTCTTGGTTATTTTAGTTAATTATCTTTAGGATAGTATGTCAATAACTTTTTTAAAAAAAGGAATACGATGGTACACTGAATGTTAATAAATAGCAGGTTTGAATTTGGGTCGCATTGCGGACTAATAATACAAAATTACGTACATAATAAGGCCAAGATTCAATGTCGTCACATTTGTGAATATTCATATGTGATAACATTATTCTACTAAATATTGTTTTAATTAAAAAGTGTACAAAAATATATAATTTATTTTTGAAGTGTAATTTTCACTTACCATGATTATTATATTAATTTACTAGAATTTTTATTTAATATTAAAACATATTAGATGGGTTGTTTAAATAGACTTCGAGCGTGCAAATTGCTATCAGTATGTCATTGGATTAATATCTTGTGAAATATTTTTTCAAGATATGATATATTATCTTTTCAAACATAGTTGAATTGGAATTTCATAAATTCATAGGCCATACTGGTAAAAACTAATTCATACACTCAGAGATTAATAAACTCAACAGTCTTCAATTTATTTTCTAATCAAACTATTTTTTTTTTTAAACGTACTTCTCAAGCATGTCATTTTACCAATACTAACTCGAAGCATTACCCACACCAAAGTGCATGATAATTTTCAAGACAATTCTCAGATGCACCTCAGGAAAGGACGACAACAAATATCATAAAGGGCAAGAATCAAAATAGTACGATAACAGGGCAAACCCGAAACTCTCACTCTTTCAACTATCCATCAAATTAGGTAAAATGTGGTACATCAACAAAATTGGAAATTGTTGAACACAAGATAAATAATTTTCGGAAATATAGCTCTACAACGGTATGCAAGACACAAGCACCAAGACCTATTATTCAGGCTTTTGGGCTAGAAAGTTTATTCAGGTCCCTTTCCTTAGTGTACCATTCTGGTATGATCTTGGCAGCGTGGGGGTAGAGATCCCTATAAGCATTCTTTATAGTACCTTCTGCCACTGTAGTAGCAATTGAGATATCTGCAACCATTTCCTTTTTAGTTTCAACCAAGAAATTAGGAATAGTGAAATCTTGATCATGTGAAATACCACCAATAGCTACCGTGTGAAATATGAGGAATTTGACATAATAATTCAATAGGAATTGGATAAAGCAAGATAGGATATAGGGAATGTAATTAATTGTTGCCAAACATAGTTTTAAGAAGGTCTACCAAAATGGGAATGGGGGATATGTGGAGGTGAAGAATCTTAAGAAAAAGGCTATAAATCATAAGGCTCGTTTCTGTTACAATATATCCCACATCGGTTTTCACATGAGTATATTAGTGGGAGTCAATGTTTTTGGGTTAAGTTAGGCTCATTAGCTTATATATCTAACAGTTTGATAGCCCTCTTCAGGAGGGTCTCGTGAAAATATACAAGATTCAAAACTCTAACCTCGGAGGGGTTTCTTTGATTCTGATAACTGCGTTATCATAAAAATGATAGCCGCGGCAATAGATATTGGACTCCTCCTGTAATACATGAATGAATAATTGTATAAGGCAACCCATAAGCTGTAGTCCTCTAGAAATCCAAATCACAAACAGCAGATATTGAGCAAATCAGCTTCACACATTCAAGTTAATCTTATCATTTTATTTTTGTTTTACATCGAATATTTCATCCTGCAGAGAAAAATGCCCGCCACAAACCTTACCTTCAGTACACCATCCCCATGATGCCATGAGTTCTGTTTGCCAAAATTCCCAGTTTTTCAGAGAAAAGGAAATCATCTGCAACAGCTATGTTTCAAAATTTACAAAAACTGTCTTTAAACTTCTGCTTTCACTTTTCATGCATTACCTTCTCAATTGGTCTTAAATATATATAAGATCCCGGCAAGAAGAGGGGTTTCAAGTTTAGAAATAAGACAGGGAAAATGAAAATGCAAGGGGAAAATTTATATAAAATGAAAACTGGTGTTGATGCAAGAATATCATGGTACCTAATATCAAAGTCCCCTGCTTTCTGGACAGTTTCTTGGACAGCTTTGACCTCTTCATTGCTCATGCCAAGATTTGAACAGAAACGCCTCTGCAAAATAGATGAGATGAGACAGCCATCATATTTAAAAATAAGTGACATAAAAAGGATACATTATAATTTCACAAATAAATATCCAAATGGGTGGCTAGTAATGACGTCTTATTTCCAAAAGGTAACTACTCACCAGATAGTCCCCAGCATGTATTGTACCCATCTCCATTGATTCACCCATCTCAACCTTCAACTGTTTCACAATAAATTCTTTTGCACGGCCAATTTCTTTCTTTGTCGCTCCAGCAACAATAGAGCATATTTCTAGTTGAGACTCATGGGATTAGAGGACTTCATACATGTGGCAATAGCACACGACAGTTATCAACTTGAGCGTTTAATTAGAGTGGCACCTTTAACAGTACGTGGCTTGCCTTCCTGCCGGCAAGCAATATAAATGCAGGCAGCTACTAGAGCCTCCAAGTTTCTTCCCCTAGTACACTTCTGATCTTCCAACCTTTTATATATTTCACTTGCCCGGTCCTTCAAAGAAATCATCAACAAGAATATACTTAAGTTTGTTAGGTAAAGAAATTTAAACGAAAAATAAGAACACCTACCTTCAAAAAATCCTACGCCAGGTTACAGAGAGTTAAAAAATATCAAGTTCATGAAGTCTAAAGATAAATGCAGTTAGTCTTGAGTTTCCATGTTTACCAAAGAAGCTCAAGAAGCAAAGTAAGAATACCTTTATGGTTGTTACAAGGCTCAACCTGAAAACACATGAAAAAAATAAATTATGTCAGCCATATTCACCAAAATTCTTATCAAAAGGAATTAGGAAAGATAGAATATAACAACAAAACCAAATGAATATTCACAAAAGCAGCAACTTAGGTAGGCTCTCATCTAGGGAAGAGAATCATTAACCAACAAACTAGTTACCTACATTGACCACATAATGGTTACAAACCATAAATTTTTTTCCTTTTATTACCATATAAGAATACGGATTTTTTCATGATAAGGACTTGATTAGTTTATAATTGAACTCCCGCCAAGCAGGAGGCAAACAGTCTGGACGTTAATTATCATCAGTTCTTGACAGCTGTCGGCCACCACTAACTAGAGCCCAATTTTCACTAATTCAAACAATTAATTACCAGTCTATGAATAACATAACAAACCAAACTCATATGCATAACAAATTTTACTTAGACTTCACCAATCAGATTTTACAACTCTTCACAGGAAGAAAAAAAAACAGAAGTAAAAGCAAAAGCCAAAACGGTGCAACACATCATTCTCTTGAAACCCGTTTTACTAATGTTTTAAGTCCAAAACAGAAACGTCCAACAGAAGGATAAAAACACTAAATTTCACCAATAATTACTAAATTTTTCCCTCATCCATAATTCAGCTTTTTGTGGACTTGTTTAACAATAAACTATTGGAAAAACAGTTTACAACCAATACAATGCTCTTTCACCAACAATGTTACAAAAACCTAACATCCAGTATCAGTAATGCTATAGTTTAGCTGCTTTATTTACCATACTATTCAAATATAACAAAATTCTCCACCTACACTTTCTTCATTATCATTAATATCATTTTCCTGACATTTACTTTTCACACTGGCTGACTAGTCTTCACTCAATACATTCTGAGCAAGATCCTTTGGAAGCAAACAAGTTAGTTCCAACAAAACCCACAAAAGCATAAAGTCTCATATCATATCCATGATATAAAAGTGGTCTAATTTTACCACCACACTTCATCCAAGTTCCAATAAATCACAAAGCCGTTATACTGTTCCACCATTAATCACCTCAAAATCTACCAACAGACGGCCAAACAAGAACATTTTAAGAAGACTAATATCACAAAAGACGGACCTATCAGCCATCATAGAAATTGTTTTAAACGCCAAGACTATAGCACGGTCCGGATCCCCGCCCCGGTTCTGCAACCGAGTCAGCGTGGGATCCGCGTTCGACCCATTTGCCCCCGAGATATAACAGTGGAAAGAGCTGCGTCTCCCAAAAGCGGGTTAACGGGCCCTCCAACACGATTCGGGTCGTGGTCTCCGGACTCATCGGCGAATGTTCGCCACTCCGATGTCTCATCGATGGACCGGGCTTCCAGTACAAGGCCGCACTCCGAGCATACGGTGTCCCCCGCCGCATGATCAAACACCACCTCCGTGTTCTTCTTGCAATCCGTACAATATAATTCTGACATGATTATATACAGACTATTCCAATTGGGCGAATAATGGAAATTATTATACGAAATATCTGCGGGTTGGGTCTGGGATTTCAAGCTCTTACTACTCAATCTTTCGGCTTCTCTCTTTCTTGCCTCTCTAAGCTGGAGAGGATGGGGAAGAAATTCGAGAGGTTCAAAGAGGTCTCGTATATAAAGAAACAATAAATTTTGATGGACCCAGGTTCGGGCCGGGTTCCCATCTAAGGTTGTGTTTACTCTGCCTGTTAACCCCCGATAATAACTCATTTAGTAGGGTATTGACAATCGTTTAGTTTGAATGTTAATTCGACCGGGTTATCAGCCATACCCGGAATTGTCCCAAAAAGGATGGACTGTTATTTTTAACTTGAGTACTATGTATGTGGTCGAAATGTCCATATTACCCCCAAATGTAATCCATAATTATTATTGCACGCGCTTTCAAACAAGCTTATGTGGTTAATATTGCACTGTTAAGAAGAGAGGAATTATTATGCACGTGGCTTTCAAACAGTTATGTATACTCCTGCTTCTTTTAAATGTAGATAAAATAATTAAATAATATTTTTCGGCTTACATCAAAATTGACTAATTAGGCAAAAGAAAAAAACACTATCTTGCGAGTTGCGTCGTGTACACTCAATCTCATCAATTTAAAAACAGTTAGAGTCCATCCAGCTAGATGAGCGAGTGTTATAATTGAGGTTATTTGTTCTCTCGCCTTACGATATTTTCGTAAAAAAATTACAAAGATTCGATCCAAAAATAAAGACTATCATACTAAGCGAACAGTCTTAATTAGATGATCATGTGTTACAAAATTGACATTACAACTAACCAAACTAATAATAAAAAAACATGGATTTACTCATTAGTGACCAAGAATCAATGCTTAATCAAAAAAAAAACCAAGAATCAATGCATAGTGCATGCTAATTATCAAGACAAGTCTCAGATGCAATTCTGGAAAGGACAACATCAAAGATAATAATAGCAATAATCAAAAGGCAAACCCGAAACTCTCATTCTTTCAACTATCCATCAACTTAGGCAAAATGTTGTAGATCAACAAAGCAACTTACAAAATTGAAAATTGTTGAAGACAAGATGAATAAATTTCGGAAATATATTTGTATCTCCTCTCCAACGGTATGCAAGACACAAGCACCAAGACCTATTATTCAGGCTTTTGGGCTAGAAAGTTTATTCAGGTCCCTTTCCTTAGTGTACCATTCTGGTATGATCTTGGCCGCGTGGGGTAGAGACTTCTGCCACTGTAGTAGCAATTGAGATATCTGCAACCATTTCCTTTTTAGTTTCAACCAAGAAATTAGGAATAGTGAAATCTTGATCATGTAAAGTAACAATAGATACCAAATGAAATATGAGGTATGTGATAATAATTCAACAAGAACCAAGATGGAATATAGGGAATCTTCATATTTTTAAGGTCTACCAAAGTGGGAACAGGGGATATGTGGAAGCGAAGAACCTTAAGATAAGGCTATAAATCCAGGGGGTCGTTTTATAGCCCTCTTCAGGAGGGTCTCATGGATGTCAGCACTCTAACCTCGGAGGGGTTTCTTTGATTCTGATAGCTGCGTTATCATAAAAATGATAGCCGCGGCAATAGATATTGGACTCCTCCTGTAATATATGAATAACTATGTAAGGCAACCCATAAGATGTAGTCCTCTAGCAGTCCAAATCATAAACAACAGATATTAAGTAAATTAACTTCAATAATTCAAGGTTGCCAGTCGTGGGGAACATCTCAAGTATATAGAGATAAGACTTTACACGATCTTGAAGAAGTTGATAATGATACAAATGTTCACTTCCCCAGAAGCTTTAAATGTTATGCAGCTTGAAAAGAATGAAGTAAAATGTTTTCACTGTACATGGAAATGTTCCGCTCCTAGTTTTATAAAAAAATTGTTTGGTTTTGTTTCCTTTTATAGAGTGCATGAGTCTTTGTGGTAAATTATTTTATCTACGTTATTTTTCAAAATTTTGTGTAAAGTTTCATCTGCACTTATCCTCAAAACTTTCTAGATTATTTACAACAAAAATTAGTTTTGAATAAGTTGCTAATTGAATTTATTTTTAAAAATAAGTCTTCGAAAATCGGGATGTGATAGAGTGGTATCGGAGCAGGGTCTACGTTCTTGTAGACTTGTTTAAAAATAAAAATCTTTTAGAGTCTAAAAAAAAATTAATTATTTGCATGCATTCATCACTTTTAAGTTACACCATCCACTGCCGCCACCGCGCCAACTCCAAAGTATGATAAGAAAGTTTAGTGTTAAGATAATTGTGTTAGTAAATAAAAAAAAGAGAGAGAAGTTTTAATTATGTATATGAATTATGCACAATAAGATGAATTATGGTTAAACACACGTCTATTAATTTTATTTTTAACAATTGTGGTGATTGATAGTTTAAATGGACGCTAGAGAGAATATTATGAGAGTTTCGGGCATTAGAAATTATCCCGTTTTATACCTAGTAGATGTAGTGCATTTGCAAAGAGATGGACGTGGTCCGCCTAACCCCCAACAACTTATTTTCACATATGATGATATTTTTCCGATTTGAATAGAAAAAGTAATATTCATAAAGTGTGTTATGAGGATATTTGTTTTACATAATTGATTCATTGTGAAATTATATGAGTATAAATTTCAAGTCAATTTATCGGCCTAAATAAATAAATAAATAAACGTTGACGTTCTTTTGATCAGCAAATTTGTACATAATAATCATGCACAGAGTATCATGTTCTCATGATAGGATGAATTAAGATATCATTCATATAAAATAATTTTTGTACGCATATTACTATGAAATAATTCTCACACAAAAACCGTTGAAAAATCAAGCTGTGAAACTAGTTACGGGACGGAGGGAGTAATAATATCTCAAAAATAATCACAAAAGGAATTCCAAGAAAATTGAATCCTTGTTTTATTAAGAAAAAGTAAGATTGTTGTCTTTTTTTTTTTTTTTTGGTAATTGGTTCAAAATGGGCCGGCAGTAGAAATATCTTATTTATGTGAAATTGGAATGGGCTGATGATTGGGCTTCAAGTTTGGGCTTTTATTAATCTCAGAAATTTTCGGAACTCAGCCTAAGATTTTAGTTAGAAAGTCGACTACAATTTTATTTTATTTTTAAGAAAAGGAAACTTCAATTAATCACAAGAAGAACAAAATAATTCGAGAAGGTTTTTAAGTAGAACAAAAATAAACATACTGAGAAGGCCTTCCATAAAAATAAATCTTGATTATACTATTATTATGTTATAATAATTGATAGTTAAGTACAAATAATATGGGCTTAAAGTTATTTTTTTGCAAAATATAGTTGGGTTTAAAGTTAATCTCAAAGGTGTACCCTGTCAAAAAAGTTAATCTCAAAGGTTTTGGGGTCTCGCGGTAAGATATAGCTAAAAATTAAACTACAATATTTAGATAAAGAGTTGTTTTTTTTTTTAAGTGAGTGTGCACTCACATTTTATTATGATATTTTTCAGTTAATTTTGTTGGCACATTTCATTAATGATCCTAACACCAATTATTTTTTTGTTATTATAACTGATACTTCTTAATTATAACACTTAACACTTTTATTATGGCGGATCCAAATGCATGCATATAGCTCGTGTATGTGAAATGCCTTAGATAAAAATCCACAATCTTTATTGCGGATCCAAATACAATGTTCGTGTATTTGATCCTTCCGTCCATAAAAATTAATGCTTGAAATAATTAAGAAGAAAACAAAAAAATTAATTCATTCTTGAGTGTATTACATCTAATTTTGGATTAAGAAATAAATAGATTCAATGACAATATAAGACTTCATTACATTAAAAATGAAATAAGTGAACAGAGCAATTCTTATGTTAGTTGAGACGAGTTATGTGATATATATATATATATATGTATATACATATATTGTGTGTATATATATATGTGTGTGTATTACCCCTCCTTGACCCATAGCTATCCAACATATTAAATATAATCTCAAACGAAACATGTCTACTAGAATTCAAAATATAAATAGTAGGAGATGTTTCAGTTTTCAATGAATATAATTTAAAAATAATATTTTAACATTTTAAAAATGATATTATTTATATTAATTTATAAATCATGTAACATTTTTTTTTGTCAATTATAAAGTAGGATAATGAATAAAAGAAAATTATGGTAATAAAACAATCCACGTAAGGCATGATTATGTAATGAATCGGGGTCGTCAAATAGGTAGGCCACCAATAGGAATATCTGTAGCCTAATAAACAAGAGGTTTGGAACCGGCCCAAATTTAACTTGATAAAATATTCGATTAATCATATTTAAATATAATAGATTTTATCACGTGTGTTGCACGTTGTTTTTGTTATAGCGGTGATAGATAATATATTTTTATCAAAATTACATATTTAGGTGTTATACTATATAGGGATGATGAAGCAAAATAGTAAAGAGTATTAGTTGTTTCAGTAAATAGTCTTAATTTTTTCACTATAGAGTATTTGTTATTTCACGCGTCCCTTTAAAGCCTTAACATTTTTTTGTTTTTTTAAGTTGTGGCCCCATATTTAAAATCAAATATTTTATATTTTTCTTTTCTTACACTTCTACCAAATGTTAAACTTGAAAAAGAACGGAAACAATATTAAAAATGGGCTCCACTCTGGTTAATAGAACACGTCAAATTGTCATGGGAATTCTTAATATAGTTATGCATCCTTAAACAGAGTAGGGAAGCCTTAAAATTATACACCATATAACTTCTCTCGGTTGCTTCAAGTAAAAAATATTGAATACTAATCAAGCAAAAGACCGCAAAATCTAAATCAAGTTAGGAAAAACTAAATGAGCTCAAGCAAAATGTAAACAATATCTTGCTCTGTACAATCATATATTATATATAGGTTAATACAGAGGATATCATATTGATTGAGATAGAATTGCATATATTATTTATTGTTATTTATATTTTAAATAGTTTAGAATTTATTTAAGTTTTATTTAATTGTTAGTGGGCTGGGCTTACAAGCCTAAAACCTAAGTTATCTTATATATAGGAGATTCAAAATACATTGTAGAGGAGCTTTTGATGAATTAATGAAAATATTGGGTTATTCCCTTTTGTCGTGTTAATCGTTATTCTTAGGTATTCTTATGAATCAACGGATTAATCACGTTACTTACGTATAGTATCGTGCTTCGCTACATCAGCTTGGTATCCGAGTCATAACGATTCTCATGGGGGATATTCACGATGTCACAAAATTATGATACGGAGGAGGAATTTGATTTCCTCCGGTCTCAATGTGATAGTCATCGATGGAATTTTTAATAGTTATGGCCAACGAGACGTACACACGTCTTTGCCCCCACCATCTCCGCTTTGACCGCCTTGTTGCCGCCTCCACAAACAATACCACACAAACCCTCTCTCGCCAAACTACTGCCGGAATAGTTTCTCGACGGAAGCCCGTCGCCGCGACGCCGTCTGCCGCCAACCACCGCATCACCGCCGCCGCGCTCCAGATCGCACGATCCGGTGGAGTCGAAAGCCGCCACTCCAAGCGCACCTCTGCCGTGAGCCCCAATCGCCGCGCCCGCGCCCGATCTCGATCCCCGACGACCACCATCGCGCCGCCATTCCGACGACTCACCCACCCCTCCTCCTCCGCGTGCCGCTCCACCGCCGTCATCGCCCGCCGTGCGACTCGATTCACAAAGAGTCCGACGACTATAAATGGGCGACTCCCCACCGCCCAGGCCGCAAGGCCGCGCCGCACCGCCAAGATTGTTTGTGCGAGTTCCATCTCTTGGGCGACGACTTTTTGGCGTAAGTTGTCAATGGGCACGATGCCCCACTTTACAAATTGGGCCACCATTTCATTCTTCTAAATATTATAATGGGTCTGCTTTTCATTTTAATATTGATGGCCCATTAATTTGTGTTAGTAATGATCATTTTTCATTAAAAATGATAGTTATTTTAACACTTCCACGGGCCTCGCATTAGTTTATCGCCTCAAGACATTGACGCACGTACGTCTGGCGATATTTTTGAAGTTAGGTCATTTGAGATGTTGATTAATTCTGAATTTTTTAAGATGGTCGCCTCGTTGCCTATATTATTTTCTTGGAGATAGGATTACTACTGATTCGAGGACGAATCATTTCAAGAGGAGGAGAATGATGGAGATAGAATTGTATATATTATTTATTGTTATTTATATTTTAAATAGTTTAGGAGATTCAAAATACATCATTGTAGAGGAGCTTTTGATGAATTAATGAAAATATTGAGTTATTCCCTTTTATCGTGTTAATCGTTATTCTTCCGATATTCTTATGAATCAATGATTAATCACATTAATTACGTATAGTATCGTGCTTTTGCTGCATCACATATATATCCTCAATTAGATATCTCCCGCATTTTGATAGGAGTCACAATGCTTGAATTGAATTATTTCAATTAACATCGAAATGAATAACAAAGGAAAAAAAAACAATTGTCCTCGATATTTAGGAGATGTTTCACATACAATAAGAATATAATAAACCATCGGCAAGAAATGATATAAAATAATAAAACTCTACCTACGGCTCAACCGTTGGCGCCACTTTGACCGATTAGGCTTAGTTGTTGGCGATCGCGAACAGAAATAGATGCCCATGGAAGTTGTAAAATATTGAACCAATAACAATACAGTCTTTCCTAATAAATAGGATCAAAACTATGACCAGTAAAAATGGGAATGAATGAAATTTATAGTAATGGGCATAACCAAATCTTCTTTTTCCACCGCTAGCACCATGTTAACAGCTTCCGATGTAATCTATGTTGATTCTAAGATGTGTCTGCATGATTTTTACTAAATAATGTATTTTGAAATATCATATTGTTGTATTATTATAGTGCGAAAAGATTTGTACTCGATGAATGGAGAATAAAAGAAGAAAAAAGAGTGTAATTTACCCCATAACAAAAAGAGTGTCCTGCATGATCGCTGCGCCCTTTGGTGGCGACTCGCCTTTCGGGCGGGCATTGTCTAGGTGGCAACAACCGAAAGTGACTCGTTATCGCTTATGGTAAGCCTTGGATCGCTTCTTGGTCTAAATTTCTAAAACACGTGGAATGTGAATTCTTACGTTTAATTATGAAAGTGTGTTGCATCAACTTCTTCATACTTAGCGCCAAAATTTCAGATCTGTTGATACCTATACAGATAGACAAGGAGCAAGAAACAGATGGTGCGTAGACCGAGGAAGCAATGCGAAGAGGCAGCGACGAGGACGAAGAGGCGGCGAAAGAGAGACCGATCATTTGGGGTAGCACTCGTTGCTTTTAGGTCGGCGTGAGGCGAGGACATCACGGTGGCTTGTAAGACGACTAAGGACCGAGTGCGAAGAAGTGGCGAAGGGAGAGAAAACAATGATTTTCATTTGGGGAGTGATAACTAAACAAATGAAATGTAAAACAAAATTGAAGGGACGAAATGTACCAAACTAAACATTAGAGGGGTAAAAAGGTCTAAAAATGATTTACAACTCTAAGTCACTTTTAATATACTAGATTTTTACCACGTATTTTGCACGTTCTATGTAAGTATGTACTAATAAATAGTGGTAGATTTTTTTGTTACTTCAACCCTCAACTTATGCACTTAAATTCGTTACAAGTTTAAGTTTTTATTTTTCATTTTACTATGCTTCTCTTGAATTCTTTTATGATACTTCATATATCTCATAATAGATGATACATTTGTTAAAAATGTTTGTCCCAAACTCAATAATATATTTTTTTAAAAAAATAAAACAACGTAATTATTTTCGTATATACCCATCAAACACCTAAAAATTACACACAATACCCAAAAATTACAACATTTCAATAAAGTAGAATGGATTATTATGTGGGCACATTATTTTATGTACACTAACAAAAAATCATCCATGTATGTAGGTGCATTTTACGGTGAGTAAAGTAGGTTGTCAAAAGGCTTGGAGGAAGACAATATTGAACTTTTATATTGGATACACGTTACACAACGAAAACTCTTTTTAGCAGAAAAAACTTAACATCAAATAAATATACTATTCAAATTTGTATGTCAAATATGAAATGTAGGAAAAATAAGATGATGATTTGAAGTGTACAAGCTCATGTGTATGAAAGCTGCTTTGAATATGTTTCTTCAATTTGTTCTAAATTGAGTGAGAAGTGTGACACAATATAATTACTCACATCGTAAAGAGAGCAAAGAATTTAACCCCGAGATTTGAATAGCTTCTTGAACCCAATCTTAAGAAGCAAATTGAAAATGCAATCTTTCTTTGATTCATAATCTTGGAAAAGAGAGAATTTTCTATCATTCCAATTAAGTTTAAAATGACATTGTAAACATTGAAAAATGAGACAGAATCTAATATTAAAAGATTCATGCAAATGATTTTTGTTTACCACATAATTAAAACCTTCAATTGTGAAAATCTTATTCTTCTTGATAAATCAATGTATGCATGAGGGGCTTCTTAAGACAAATAAAGCAACTTCCCGAAAATGAGCGATCGCAAAATTTGTCATTTTGATATGAAATGCTTCGATTGCAGAGCCAATGCAAGAGGCAATTTAATTAAAAAAACAAACAAGAGGATATCAAAACATGCCTTGACTTAGATATTGTCATTACACTAAAAGATTTTTTATTTTATTTTTTATAAATGTCATGTGTCTTCCATTATCACAAGTTATGGTGCTCATACACTTGATGATATGATATTCGTCCGCAATTGCACTTCTTGAAGAGAACCACATGTCATGTATCTTTCATTATCATACGTTATGTTATATGTGCTCATACACCTTAGGAAGTAATTAAAAGGAACAAAATGGTGAGACAATATAGAAATTATTCAAACAATTAAATGCGTATATTTTGTACTCAACCAACTTTGTAAATCATTCCAATGAATTAATATGTAATCGGATGAAAAGTAGCAGCTCCATAAGAAAAATATTAAAAAAATGAAAGAGAAAATAAATTGAACAAAGTAGAAAAATATACCTTAAAGAAAATGGTAAATCCTCGATACAATTCGGAAATGAAATGCTCAAGGTATCCCTCCAATTAGCGCTTGTCGAACCGAACAAATCATAATTATTGTGATATCTCTAACGTGTTTCGAAATTCCGCGCATAATATCTACTTTTCTCCTCAACATCCAAGTCGAAAAACCTCCTAATGACACCAAGTATTTCACCGAACACATTCAAGGCAATCTCATGGTTCACCATCCTGTAAAACCCCCACGTTTCATATGCAATTCTTACATGTTCAATGATCTCCTTTCGCCTCTCTACTTTACGAGTCTTGCTTAGATCGATCACCGGAACATGACTCCATTTTTTTCTTGAAAATTCAAATCGGGTAATTCAAAATTCCTGCTAAATTCAAAAAGAAAAACATCAAGAATCAAACACCGTAAATCCCAAGCGATAGAAACCAATTGACGCAATAAAATTAAATACCCAAAAATTATAGACCAGAAAAAAAGACCCAAAAGAAAAGGAAAACGTGTTAGCATCACTTCGGAAGAGGAGTGGGAGGAACAGCGGGGGTGAGCCTAAGCTGCTGAAGTCGGATCGTCTACACTCCACGATAACCAGCCGGTGCTTTGCTCCATTGGACAAAAAGAGTGCAGAGCAAAAATAGAGAAAAAGTAAAAATAAATGAAACGCAAAAAGAAAGAGACGAATCTGTATGAAATAAAAAGATAGAAAAGGTAAAATGGTCTAAAAATGATTTACATTTTTAGTCACTTTTATATATATTATCTCTTAATTGTCATTGACTTTTGTAATTATATTACTCATTTTGCTTTATTTTATCCTACGCCCATATCATTAATTCCATTATTAGGTATATAAAAAAATAAGTATTGCATCTTGTAAAATCCACCGAACTTATATAAGTATCAATTAGGTGGATTGGCCGGGGAATCCCTAATAAAATTCACTACGGAAGGGGAATGGAAAAAAACACCTCACTAACTTTTAAATTATCTATTTTAGGATAATTTACACAGTGCAAATTTGTGTGTGGGAGATATACTCATCTTTGGAATTGATAATATATTATAGATAGACACATAGTATAAATTTATATGTAATCGTCCATCTGATGTTACACATGTAATTATCACATGATGTCACATATGTAATTAATAAATAATGATGGACTCCCTTAATTATATTGGTATCACATAGTCGGCGATGTACATATAATTTGTGTTGTGAGCATATTATCAATTACTTTGCATAATAGTAGTTAACCTAACCACGGTCAAAATGCAATCATGAAATAATAGAAGTGGCTTAAACTATATATCAACCTCGAAATTTGCTCCCATAATGAAAGTGTATTTTATTTTTCAGAAGTAACAATCATCAAACCATTAAAAAAAAGAAGAAGAAGAAGTAACAATTAATCATCATATGTATTTTCAATGTCCTGTTCCAAGTTCCAACAATTAAGGTGCGCCCGTAGTTGCCCGCGTGCACTAGCGTTGTTGATGTCTAGATGATTTGAGAGGCACTCAAAATATTGCAACTCAGTTTTAAAAATTATGTTTAGTTAATGATGAGCTACTTGAATCTAGATAGAAAGGACAGTACATGATTTTTTTTTTTTTATCAAAAAAGTACATACTATAAAGCCTAGAGTACAAGGTGGTACTCTAACTCTTACAATAGTTTACACGTCAACAACACTCATTCGGATTTTTACTTCACTCGCAAATGATATATTTCTATTCAATCAATCTATTCTTTCCGATCAACCACGACTACACCCTATCTTTTACTTCTCTAAAACATCTAATAGGATCAATATTCTTCCCACTAAATACATGCTTTCCACTAAAGGACACATGCAACTTAATTAATACAAAAATCTTCAGAAAATTGCAAGAGTTTTAAAACATTTAAATTATATGAAGAAGAAGAAGAAAGCTCCGAGTTCAGCTAGGCCAATCACAATTTTCTGTTTAATTAATTTCCAACTGCGAGTACTGTTTTATATACATTTATTGTTTGTTTGGCTATAATCAATTTATGGAGCCATCAACATTTCAATTGTAAGCATAATAATAGAGTTCAACTCTAGCTATATTCACCTTGAATTTGGTAATAATTACTCTATTTTACTATAATCAATTTCTACAGCTTAATTATTCTAGCTAAAACTTTGATGTATATGTAAAGTAAGTGTGAATTAATTATATGAACATAGTTCAACGTAAATAACTATTTATATCTCTATATATTGACTTATTAATACCGTTTACAATAAATTCCGCATATTGTGAAAATGAATACTTACTCACAGATAATAATATTGTAAACAATATTCATAAAAGATAAAGTAATGCATATAATTGTCGTATATATAATATTATTTAATAGAGGATGGTAATCGCACGGGTCCTACATTGGCTTGCACGTGTAGCCTCCATAACGGCTTGTTTGGAAACATGCAATTATTTCTCAAATTAAATAAACTTACTAGTTTGTATATAATTAAATATTAGACATGATGACTACATTGAAATGATCTGCATTGGCACCACAAGCACAACCCTCCATAGTTCCCCTTTATATTGACCCACCCTCCAAACACAATCATCACCCTTTGTCCCCTCCTCTCAATTTGTCTTCATTTTTCTCCCCAAACTCTTTCTTTGGGTAAACAATCATGGCAACCACAATTTTCACAAATATTTAGTTTCATCAATTCCCCAATCCCCATAAACACACACACACACGCTGATTAGTCCCTTGTCCTCCATATTTAAAAAAAAAAAAAAAAGGTTTAATTTATAGGAATATGGCTACTATGAGACAATATGAACAAATAATGTCAACAAGTCTTCCAAGAAGCAGCAGTTGCAAAAGCACGAGCAAGATCATGATCACCTACACAAGGTCAACGTCTTCGGTCAACCATGAATACTCGGAGGAATTCCACCACCGATCCATCGTTCGTCGAACTACTGCTGCCACCGCCGCCGCTTTCCACCGTCTCGGCAAAAGCCGCGGCGGCCTCTCCAACTTCCTCCGATCACTCCTCTCAATCTTCACATTCCCTTCATTAATCCTTCCGGCCATCCCCAACCAGCTCTCCATCACCCCGTCCCTGGGCCGGAAAATCACCGGGACCCTCTTCGGCAACCGCCGCGGCCACGTCAGCTTCGCGGTTCAGGTGGATCCTAGAAGCCGACCCGTTTTCCTGATCGAACTGGCTGTTTCAACTGCGGCGCTTGTGAAGGAGATGTCGTCCGGGCTTTTGAGAATCGCGTTGGAGTGCGAGAAGAGCGGCGGCGCGGTGAGGCTGTTTGGAGAGCCGGCGTGGACGATGTACTGCAACGGTAGGACGTGTGGGTACGCGCAGGCAAGAGCGTGTACTGAATCGGATTGGCACGTGCTGAGCACCGTGCAGAGCGTGTCGGCCGGGGCGGGGGTGATTCCGGTGGTGGACGACGGCCGGAAATGTAGTGCCTCGGAAGGTGAGTTGCTTTACATGAGGGCCCGATTTGAGCGAGTTGTGGGTAATCGTGACTCCGAAGCTTTCTACATGTTGAACCCCGACGGCAATGGAGGGCCTGAACTCAGTATTTTCTTGCTTAGGATTTGACCAAAAATTAAATACTATCTTGCTTTTGATTTTCGTATTTATTTTATTTTATTTTATTAGAGGGCAGAGGTTTTATATAGGGATCGATCTTTGTACTTTCTACTTTGGGTATTGTATGTTGCATGCTTTAACTATTACTTATAATGTTGCTCTACTTGATGTACACATCAATAATTTCAGTTCATTAAAATTTAAAATAAAATAAGAAATATCGATCATTTTCACATTCACTCACCTATCTCGTGTACCCACACTCATTCATTCAGAAGCTAGCTCTTGAAATTTTTTGTCATAATAAAAATTACATGATTTATTTATTGGATTTATCATTTAGGTGGCATTTGATTTCAAGGGAAATAAATTATACCAAATATATTGCATGGTTACCACTATCGTTCACACTTCACAGTGAATATATAGGGTCTTTTTCTCCCATAATGGAGAGGGGATGTATGTATTATGCATGTCCACTACTTGGGTTGCATCTTGATCACGACCCATTTTCTGAGCAAAATTAAAGATTAAAAATTTTTAATTGGAAAAGAAAAGAAAAAATGGATCCTCTGTATTAGTTTTCTAATTCCGTGAATTTCTCGTGAACTTCAAAGAGATTACCATACAGAAAATAATGACAATATTATGTGTTCCAGCTTAGTAGATCTCCACTCAATTTTCATTTAAGCTAGCTGCAATAAAAATATTTTTAATCAATTTTTTCAAAATATTGTGTGTATATATGTCATTAATTGATTTAATATGTTAGACACATCAAATCTACAGTCTAAAGAATTTTACAAAGCAGAAAAGTCACAAGTTTATAAATTATAAATTATAATAAGAACTCAAATACAAATTAAAGAAAGAAAAAGAAGAAATCACAATACAGAGAGAGGTTCAATTTTAGTGTGTTTACAATTTTATACACTGTCAAGTACTCCCTCCGTCCCTAAAAAGTTTGCACTTGACCTTTTCAACGGTTTTTGTGTGAGAATTATTTCATAGTAATATGCGTACAAAGTTATTTTATATGAATAGTATGCTAAACTAGCATACCATTCATATAAAACAATTTTTGTAAACGTATTACTATGAAATAACTAACTATAATATAAGGCTCCATTTGGATGGAGTCATTTGAAATCAAGGGATTTGAGGATAATACACCATACATTTACAAATCAAAATGGAGAAAAACTAAATGAATAAATTTGGTTCACACAAATATTACTTATATGAGAGGATTTCAAATACCCAACAAAATCTAGTCATTTGAAATCTTCTCAATTCTCCCACTTGTGCTTAATATTTGAGTGAATCAAATCCATTCATTTAGCTTTTCTCCATTTTAGTTTGAGTGAATACATGAGATATTATCCTCAAATCCTCGATTTCAAATCAATTCTATCCAAATGAACCCTAAGAGTGCTCCGCGGACGGGTTCCTTCCAATATTTTAACAATAGTAATATTCAAAAAGTGCGTATAAAAGTTTAGCAGATCATAAAAACAATATAAAAATCTTTCTTACAAAATCCTAAACTGGGGTTGCAGATTATAAATCACCACTTTTAATCATGCACAAAGTTAATTATAATTGCATCCTGTAAAAAAAGTTAATTATAATTCTATAATTAATTGTGTTACTCTTAATTAGTTTTGGACCACTTAATACACAAGTTTTGAACTACTTAATACTTATTAGTATCTAACTACAAATTTTATTTTCTTAAAGTTATATAATTGGATCTTAATTAACTTTTATACACGATGATTGGAATTTATTGCTCCAATGAAGTCTTTGTCGTAAGATCTTTTAGACAGTGAAAGACAATTAATAAATTATGAGTAATAGTAATAGTACATCGCGTGTAACTCAAATTAGACGTACCAAATCGAATAAAAAGTGTCAATTTGTATAGATCGAGATGCTAGCTAGATAAGCTGAGTAATTGCGATTCGTTTTGATTTTTCCTTTCTTTGTAAGGTTGAAAAAATACGGTAGTTTGATTGGGCGGGAGGAATTATGAAATTAAGGGAGAGATATAATGTGTGTGGTATGATATTGGAACTGCTCAGTGTACCGCTCATACTTCCACTCCAATAATTTTTTAGCAATTTAATAATATACGAATTAGGTTATTAAATATTATGCTCTGAAATGTCATTCATCCATACCTTCTTCAACTACATGGACTAGCAAGTTTATTTAAGAAGCTTCTCATATTTTTATTGACTTTTGAGCTTACATATTCATAAATTACAAAATTTTAACATTTTTAAGAAATGAACATATAGTAATAAATCGCTCCAGTTAATTTCTATTCCTTTACAATTACAACGCACACCAATATAGTTATTAACAAAATTCAACATCATAAGTCCTGACAACAAACTAAAAGTATAAATATAATAATCCCCGATTCAAGATGTTGTCTGCGACTACTGTTCTCCAGTTCTTCTGTCATGCATGCAAGTATGCACCATAATTAAGAAAAAAGAATATTATCATAAAGTGAGAGACTAAGAAATAAGAATATTATCAGAGGAGAGAGTATCCAAACAACAAAATATCTTGAGGAGAGAGAGAGAGAGGAGTATCCGATCAAGAAAATATGTTGAAAGACGATTCATTGGCCAACTCCAAGATATTTGTACATCTGTCTCTCTGTTGAAGATATTTAGAAAATATCTCGGACAAATATCTCTGCCCAATGACAGATCAAATCCCATATGCCCTAAGATTTATTAACTTAATTGCTAGCTCTTCTACTTTTCTTCATATACCTAGTCATCAATTAACCCCTTTTAAATATTCGTATTACCACATGCATCTTACTACATTCTCTACTAATTAAACCTGGTTAATGAGGAAGCTAGCTGTAAAAACTCGAGGAAGTTATTACGACGTATTAATTAATTAGTAAGTATCAATATAGATATAATTGTTTATAGAAAAAGATTTAATATATAATTTAGTTTTAATGGTAAATACTTGTGAGATGGTGTAATAATATTAAGCAACAAATTCAAATTAAAGGGTATCTAATCCATCATCTCGGTTTCAATTTCTTTTATTGATATATTTTTATTCGTCTCAAATTAAAATATCAATTAATATTTTTTTTTTTTTGAGTTTAATTAATATTTTGTTTAATCACCTTCCCTTGTTCAAGGTGACCCAAAATTATGATCAGGTGGTGGGTAAATAAAATAAAATAAATGAAGTGAAATAACATAGCAAGACTTGTAGTGGGGTGCAAGACATAAGCAATGACGAATTTGGAGGCACTAAGTTAGCACATGGAAACGTACAATCCCGTTTTATTAATAATCTTGGATCTACAAATCTCATTATTTTTTATTGAAAAACATAAGAAATGGCAAACACGTGTCGGGAATATGGTAAATGAGGTTTAGAGGGATAAAATAGATACTTTGTATAAATTAATTATTATATTTAAAGTGGATAATACTAATATGTGTGGAGGATAATCAATCAAATCGGCCAGCCATTTAAAATATACCTCTCTGATTTCCTAAATTAAACATATCTCTGTTAACTAACGACAATTAAATAATTAAATTAGTGGGTTGAATTTTTTTATCGGTAAATGTTATTTGTTAGTGGTTAGAAGTTAGTTCACCAAGTCTCCTTACAATTTCAAATACTCCAAGCCCTCCTTATATCTCACACTCGAACCTGCCTCCCACTTAAGTGAGAAGTCGGTGGCCAAGTGGGCTAAGCGACGCCTACTATTAGTTAACATAATTATAAAAGGGATATGTTTTGTTTTTTCGATGATAACTATCCGAGTTAGTATCCTGCGAGGTGGGTGCATACATGCACTCGGATCATTTTGATCCAATATTTAAAATGGGTCAAAATTTAATATATATATATATATATATATATATACTGCAAAAAATAAAAAAATTATGTTTCATGTTTAGTCTAGTGTTGCAATGTGAGAATTTTATCTTTGAGGTCAGGTGTTCAATTCTTCATCATCACATTTTTTTTTTTACAAAATTTTAGATCCCTAATTTCGAACTTTTTAATCGAGAAACAATAAGAAATTCTTAAAAAAAAATGGGTCGCCCCTAAAATTGAATTTCGCTTAAGACTTACAGAAATTAATGGTGCATGATATTCCTCGTGTTCTTCGTTTCCACCCTCATTTCTCGAACAAAAGGTCGGTAGGGTGGGATCCGAGTGAAGGGACGGACTAAGTGTAGCGGCGACGAAGGTGGGGAATAACAGATTGAAATTTGGTGTCTAAATCGGATGGGGCGAGATAGAATTGATTTCTCTGGATCGAGCAGGCAAGATCCGATTGTATATATATTGTTACGGCATATGAGACCTTGCCTAACTATCCAGGTCTTTTGTTTATTTAAATTTTAAAAGAATAATTGATTATCAATCAGTTTGAGATTTAAAGATAATAAGTAGTAACATTAATGTTAGCTTGAAAGATAAACTATCATTTTAAAACTCATTAATTAAAATTTAATTTCTGCCATGCATGTTATATATCATAATTTTTTGGACTATTGTTTAAAAATTTAGCCTAAATTTTTTATCGGGATAAAAATATTGCTAAATTACTAGTATGATATCAAGTCGATTTTATGGTCTTTTATTTTCCAGCCATGAGACATGCAACAGTGCTTTTATCCTTCAGCATTCATTTTCAAGACAGTGTCAATGATTTGGAAAAGTACTAATATGCAGCTGAAATAAAAGGATATCATCCAAGTACTTGGCAAAGTGGTATAATTTAAACAGTTAGGAGATCCACTATTTATGCCGTAAGATTGCTATGGGTTTTGGATCACTATTTATCCGATAAAAAAATTATCCAAATACAAGTGGTGATAATTATACGCAAGCATTAGAAAAAAGGAAACGAAACATGATTTTTGAAATAAATAAATTAAATTAAATAATCGTCCAATTCAACATGTAATGACTTAAATTATAACTTGTGGCTTTATTAGAACACGCATCTGATATATGAAATCCCAAATTTTGGTCCTATGTCAATTTTTTTCATTTTATTCAGATTTAACAGGCAAGATATTGTGTGCATTTTCATTAACAAGATTGAAAATGGTTATTTGATTTTTTTATCCCATTTCCTTGTATCTACTTCCAATAACGCTAGCTCATATATTCATAATTAAAAAGAGGGAGAGAGAGGGAGACATTTTCATACATAAAACGATGAATCATATCATTTGTGTTGTTTTTGTGTTTCACTTTGTATTCTATAGTTTAAAAATATGACATGCAAAATGTTAAAAACATCCAATGAACAATCATAAATCTGATCCATGTATTAAAGATTAGAAGGTAGAATACATATTAAAACATAAGAATAGGAAGAATTTTATATAAGTGCCCTATTTTTAGATTGATTCTCAATTTAGGTCTTTATTTTTAAGTGTCTTAAATAAGGATCTAATTTTTTATTTTTTTCTCAATTTAAGATCTATATTTTTTTTTGTTTAAATTCAAGACCCGATCTATTTATCTTTATTTTCATCTTTTTATAAGTAACTTAAACCATATAAAATCACCTTTGCATCTCTAATTAATCTTTAAAATATAATATTAAATTAAAAAAATATATAAACATTTATTTGATACTTAAAATGAAATTTTTGTTTTTTTTTACATAATTTGAGCGACGACCTTGAATATTTATAAAAAAACAAGGTGGAGTTTGTTAACCATATAAAAATGAAGCAGTGGTTTAAGGGATTTATTTAGGTTGAGTGCTTCATTTTCAATTTTAACTATTCATATTGCAGCAAAAAAATGAAGATGAAGGTGAGAGGCAATTTTGATAAAGGCTAATCACTATTTCAGGGTTAGGCAAATGCAATACATTTTCTTGAAGGTCAAATTGTATAAATGGCTGGAAGTGAAACAACATAACTTCCCATCCCCACCTTTTTTTTTTTTTTTTTTTTTTTTTTGTGGGCATATTCCTCTCGATTTAACAAGTCCTAAATAGAGGATTTTTTTTTTTTTAAGAATTAAATTTATTGTAGTATAACTTCAAAGATATATTATAATTTTAATTCGTATTATTTATTTTGTGATGTTTGTTTTAGATTGTAAGTGACTCTTAAAAATTAATTTTTTAAAATCTCTGGAATTTGAAATTTCGATTAAAAAAATTGTGTAAACATTGTGTAATATGAATTAAATTATATTATTATTTAGTGTGATTAAACTATTTGAATGGTGTGAATTACTCACTCCATCTCAATTATAGGTTTATTTTATTTAAATTCAATTAAACTAATATAACTAATACATAGGATTATATTAGTAAATAAATAAAAAAATATTATAGTGATATTAACCTTGATTTTTATATGTGTAACTTTTTAGGTGCATTTACACAAATGGGATGCAAATAACTTGGGCCTTGGCATTATTCGTCAGCTTATATTACTTTTGAAACCCAATTAACAAAAAATACCCAAATTAGGGAATTCATGTGCAATGAACATTGACGAAATTTTTGAGGTAATATTTTTTTGGCAAAACTCAAACACGCACAATATGTTTAAAATATAATCTCAAATTTAACCATTTTATTTTTTTAGGGATGCTATTGTGTTGATATGACAACTGTTCATAAAATTCAAATTATGGTTGATACTACAAGGTTGTCCTAAATGTAACAAAAATTTATAAATGCGGTGAGAAATTGGAATGCAAAAATGTGGCGTTAACTAAAAATTTTTAACATAAGGTAGTTAGTTATGATAATTAAATGCAATCTTAAAATATGGTCTACATTTTAAAAATATAGAACTAATATTTCTATAATGTACATGAATTACGTACAAGTTGTTGATACGTGTTGTTGATGACACTGGATCAACATCGTTGACTCTATTTGATAATAAGATTTTATTCATTCTTTTATTTATATTAACTCAAATATTCAATACACGATGTACATTTTTTTATCGAATGATTATTATAAATTCTCTAGAACCCTTAACAATACATTTAAAGATTTTTCTAAATTTTTTTTTTTGAAATTTTTGAAAAACTCATGAATGTTAAGAAGTTTCAATTTGTTTGTATCTTACCAAATTGTTATTTGATCTTCTTACATTTAAAAAGTCAATCGGGTGTTCTCCTTGAAAACTCATAGATATTATTTCTTAAATTACGCATTATACAATTGCATAGACATTGCATTTGAAAGTATTAAAAATTTATAATAAATAAATAATAGAAATCATACTACACATATAATTACATATACAACATTTAAAAATAATATATATTAAATTAATAGATATAAGATATTAGGTATTAAATATAAAATTTATCTTCAATCTCGCGTTATACGGGTTCTACGCTAGTATAACTAATACATAGGGTTATATTAGTAAATAAATAAAAAAATATTACCGTAGGTAGAACAAACATATTGATATTAACCTTGATTTTTATATGTGTAACTTTTTAGGTGCATTTACACAAATGGTGCAAATAACTTGGGCTTGGCATTATAAGTCAGCTTATATTACTTTTGAAGCCCAATTAACAAAAAAAGACCC
This sequence comes from Paraleonurus japonicus, assembly GCA_030762865.1. NCBI lineage: Eukaryota > Viridiplantae > Streptophyta > Magnoliopsida > Lamiales > Lamiaceae > Paraleonurus > Paraleonurus japonicus. Next base: position 48,345,661 of record CM061058.1, read on the forward strand.
AAATTCCCCATCCGAATAATACACACAAATTAAGGCAAAAATAATGCCCTAATCAGGATCTTGCCGGAAATAAAATTAGCCTTGTACGGAGAGGAGTTGCCGGAATTTTTATAGTGTTATTTTCTTTTCTTTATTTTTTTCATTGTTAACCTATTTCATCCCGTTTCTTTCTATTCCCGGCCGCCAGAAGCTTTCCCGGCGGAGTACGGCTGCGCTATATAAGTTCTTAAATTCGCAGCGTCTCTGAACCTTAAAAACAAAAACTACGCTACGCTGCTTCAGTAATTATACCACCAAATTGATAAAAAGGAGGTTGCAAAGATAATTGATAGAACATTTCCCTCTGAACGTTTAAGGTTATCAATTCCTGGCCACAAGGAATATCGGAGATTTCAGAATGGGGACAGTGAGAAGAATGGTGAAGAAAGGATCGTTAATTGGTGACATGAGGTTCATCAAAGGAGGCGGTAACATAAACTGGTTCCCCGGTCACATGGCCGCCGCCACTCGGGCCATCCGCGACCGCCTCAAAATCTCCGACTTCGTTATCGAAGTTCGCGACTCCCGCGTAAGAACTTTGCTGAATGTGTGCCTCATTGCTTTAATTTAGTTTAACAAACTTAATTTTATAAAATTATTCATTGAAGTGGACTTGCTTATTCGAGCCCGAGTTACTTGATCATACAACCTATATTTAAGTTATTGAGTTTGAGATCTTCAATAGAAGTTGCAACTTGCAAGATTGTTGAAGCTTTATATTTTACATTGACAAAGTTAGCTCAAATGATGTCGTGAGTCTTGTGACAATTAATCTCGAGGGGAATCATATATGAGTTAACTTGTTCATTTATTCCATCCTTTGTCCTCCTAAAATGGCTGTTGCTTGTCAAAAGATAGTTCAACAAATATTTGTTGTTCATTGATTTGTTTCTTGACGTGAAAGTTTCAATTAATTTGATGATTTTTTGGTAGCATGTGATTTTTGTTCTTATAACATATTATTGAAGTTGTGTAGATACCATTATCATCTGCGCACGAGGAACTGCAGCCTATTTTAGCGGGTAAAAAGCGAGTCATTGCTCTCAATAAGAAAGATTTGGCCAACCCCAACATCATGCATGTAATGTTTCGTTTTTTTATGGTTACACCACTAGGGCTTGTATATTCATTAATTGACGATTAATTTTTTGTAGGGCTAAGTATGTGCTTGTTGCCTATTGTTCTCCAATTTGTTCTTCAGCTATTTCCTAGTTATTTTCTGTTCAAAATTTTGTTATTGAATGAATATAATGTATAATGCATTATTAGTTCCCAAACTGTTGTATGAATACATTAATTTTCATACAGTGTTATAGGTTGCTATTTATTAGATTCTTTTAAATGCATTAGTCCTTTAGTGAACCATACTTATTGTACGATGTTATTAGATTGTGTGTAAGATATTTGGTCATTTCATGTTGTGCAGAAATGGGTTCAGTACTTTGATTCGCACAAACAAGATTGTCTAACAATAAATGCACACAGCAAAAGTTCTGTTCAAAAGGTTGGTTTAGCATATCTGTTTTTGTGATTATGTTTGTTTCATGATCCTTAAAAACTCAGACTTCTGGAATTGGACAGTTTTGAATATCTTCAGTATGAAGTGGACCACCTAAATTTTATCGAGATTGGGCAATATATTTTGAAACTGCTCATAGATGTTTGACAACCTGCTTTACTTTCCAAGCTCATTGTTATAAATTTTTCCATGTTTTCTTGACTTTTTGATTGATGTGCAAAGCTCCTCGATCTTGTGGAATACAAGTTGAAAGAGGCTATCTCTAAGGAGCCGACTCTCCTTGTCCTGGTGGTCGGTGTTCCAAATGTTGGCAAGTCAGCTTTAATAAATTCCATCCATCGAATAGCATCGGCTCGCTTTCCAGGTGAGATTCTGGTTTGCACTACCATATGCAGTTGTTTGTTACTTATGGGAGATATAGGCATTCAATCTCTAAGAAAGCGATGATAGTTTTAGTTTCACCTTAGTGCAGGGGAAAAGAAACGAGCCACTGTGGGACCCTTGCCTGGAGTTACTCAAGATATTGCTGGATTTAAGGTAAGATCTTTTCTCCAAACACTGAAAAGGAAGGAAATTGCTTTTGTTTTGTGGATGTTCTGTTTTTTTAGTTAAGAAGTTTGCTTATGCCCATGGTTTTATCTTCTATGTACACATGGTGTTTTTAATCTTTTATGCACACATGCTTTTCTGAAGAAACTCCTTTCTAATTGTTTTGAGTGATAACGAAGCATTTTCGATTTGTTAATTTTGAAGAGATTTTGAAACTTGAAAACGTAATGATTGAGATTTTGAAGAGTAATTTTAAAATCGAAATCATTTTTGATTTGTTAATATAGTGCATACTATATTTTTCTTACACACTTTATTTAGATATCAATAAGAACCTAATTAATAGAATTCTATAACAGAATGTCTTTAGATCTTGGATTGTTGTCCGTTATTGAATTTCGTCTCATCTAACTTTTTTATCTCAAATTTCCTTATAGATTGCGCATCAACCTAGCATATATGTTCTGGATACACCAGGAGTTTTGGTTCCAAGTATACCAGATATTGAAACTGGTTTAAAGCTAGCTGCAGCAGGTTAAAAATTTCCTTCAAGTATATGTTTTCTTGTACTACATTGTGCTTGTTTCTGTTAGAAGTTTAAGTTTCAGAGTAATGCAAAATTTATGTTTAGAATCAGTCCTTTTTACAAGCAAAGAACCGAGAACTTTCTCTTAAAAAAACAGAAAGTTTAATGTCGAATCAAACTGGTCAAATAACCTTAGGCTCCATTTGGATGGAGTGGATTTGAAATCAAGGGATTTGAGGATAATATACCATGCATTCATACAAACTAAAATAGAGAAAAGCTAAATGAATGGATTTGATTCACTCAAACATTAAGCACAAGTGGGAGAAGTGAGAGGATTTCAAATGACTAGGTTTTGTTGGGTATTTGGAATCCTCTCACTTATAAATAATAGTTGTGTGAACTAAATCCATTCATTTAATTTTTCTCCATTTTGATTTGTAAATGTATGGTGTATTATCCTCAAATCCCTTCATTTCAAATGACTCCATCCAAATGGAGCCTTAGTGTTGTAGAGTGATGCTGTGATGATCTTGAGATTCAAAGTTGTTGAAATGAATATTTTTCCTTGCAATAGTTACCACCTCATCAATCAATGGACATATTTTTCAGGTTCTGTGAAGGATTCTGTAGTTGGTGAAGAGCGAATTGCTCAGTACTTGCTAGCCGTTTTGAACACCCGAGGCACTCCTCTCCATTGGAGACGATCGATGAATGAAAAAACTGAAGGGCACCATCTTGGCTTTGAAGACAAACCTGACTATAGTCTAAAAAATCTTTTGCCGAACAGGAAAATACAACCTAATGATAAATCTGATGTTGTCTACATTGAGGTAAGTGCACGAGAGTAAAGAGGTTGGATAAATTTCAATTTTATATGTTTTACTATTAATTTGCAGGATTACGTCGCTCGTGTTCAAGGGGCAATCTGTGGGACTCTGACAGAATTCAACGGAAGCTTGGAGGTTGAAGGTAACTTGGAAACTCTTATTGGCCTGCAGTTTGAAGCACTTCAACAGGCTCTTAAAGTACCACACAAAAGTGCAGAGGCTCGAACGATTGTGTCAAAGAAATTTCTCACTTTGTTCAGAATGGGAAACTTGGGCCCTTCATCCTTGATGAAGTGCCTGATGTCAATGAATCAACGGTTTGAAAACTGACTTTTTCAAATTTGTAGCAATGTACAGAATGGGCCATTTTAGCTTTAATCTACGCTTTGAAACCTACTTTTTCGTCTTTCTTCAATTTCTGTATGTCTCGTATCCTAGGTGTTTGTAGATATTGAACATCCTACTATTGCTCCGAAAGATTTTTCATGGTAATTGACTTGATATGTGGAAATCGATATTTGAACTTGAACTTCGATTCGTCTCCACTCGTTTACTTGCACTTCAATCTAAAAGGCTTCTTCATAAGCACGGATTTGTCGTGCTAAAACCATACATTTAAAATATTCTTCGTCTCAAATTAATTCAACATTGTTTTTATATATTCAAGTATCTTGTTTTTCCTTGTGTGTAATTTCGGCACTTATTTTTTTAGTTGAAAATAAATGAGGACATAGGAAAAGTTGAGGAAGGTAAAACATAAGAAAATTTAGTGCTTAGACTTTGTCGGACGTATATATATGACATTAAAATTAAAGCATTTGAGATTGGTTTTAGTAAGAAGAGTTTAAGCTCATGAACTGTAGATAAATTAAATACAAAGTGTGATGGAGTGTGAAAGCAAGAGATCAGTGTCCGCCGCCCTTCTTCCTACTCTCTTCAAGCATGACAATTTCTCTAGCTTTGTCAGACAACTCAACACTTACGTACGTTTATTTTCTATGTTTTAGATTATCAATGGAGTATTAATGATTAAAAAGATAGGATCTTGTATTTTAAACACTCCTCAAAAGCAAAAGGTATACATATACATTATCATAGAATTCAACAAAACCTTCATCTACCAGCATGTACAAAAACAAATGATTAAAAGGAAAAAATAGGAGCTTCAAAGATCACAAACTGAGATAATACCCAACCAAATCAAAGAATGTAATCAATCTATGGCCTTTAAACTAAAACCTAACGGCCCACGACGCGTACAATAATATTCGTAGACAAGATAGAAAACGAGGAAAAGAAAGAACATTCTCCAGACAGATGCCACAATTCCCACAACCAAAACCGACGTACATAAAACTAGGAACAGACACCTCAAAGAAGCATCTTGCATGTCTTCTAGAAGAGATCAGCTTTCCTTTTAAGCATGTCCTGCTTCCACTTAGGCAAAGTGTAGAAAGTAGCTCTAGGCATTTTCAGCACTGTCTCGAATTCTTCATCCGAGAGATAAGCCTGCATCGAATCAATATAATCGTAACTCAAAATAATCTATATCATGATGATATTGAATGACAGATAAAAGTTAAGGCTAATGAACCTCTCTTTTCTTAAAATCAATCCCAGTGACCGGGTTTTCAGATTTAGATTTCAGCTGATCATAACTGTATGTACTCCGAGTGCTTTCTGAGAAATTTTCGTCCCCCTTCGTTTCAGGCTTTGGTTCTGAATCCTCCTCATTAGTCTCTGGAATAGGCTCGACTGTTTCTGTTTCTTTGCCTTCCGAAATATCTCTGGAGAATTCGAAGTCAACAGTGTCTACGCTCCTTCTTGGAGCTATATTAGCAAAGAATCTACAAATTAGCTTGTACTACTAAGAAAATTATTGTTCATAAGGTATCATTTTTTGTACATCTTTGCCCATCTTGCCTGCACCACCTACATAAGTACGTACTAACAAATAAAATCGTAAAAGTTTTACGTATATCAGCCCCTACCGTTAAAAAACAGGCTGTTCCACCCAAGGCAGCCCACAAAAACAAGACTCAACAAAATTTTATTTTCTTGGCCAAAAAGCGTACAACTTAAGTCGTGGATAAAAAAAAAAAGTGTTTTTTCTTGCACAAGTGGCCAAGTGTTGAGAATATTGATGGATAGATTTCACATGTGAGTTGTCCCACATCAAAATATTGAAAGAAGTGAGACTAATTTATAAGTCTGGTGGGTTATTTCTATCACCAATTGGTTTTAGGATGGAACCTCACTAGGGGAATGGCTACTCCCCTTCACATATTGGGTGCATTTCAATGTGTGGGACTGCGCTGGGTGGCTCCCTAACTCTACACTAAGCTCAGCGGCTCTGTCAAGTTATGACCACAATTGAATAACCTCAAATATGTAGCTAATCTTTGTACAAAGTAACTAGTCATCATTCACTGGGGATGAATGATCTGTTCTTTAGATTACACCGGTTTAATCTAGACTGCTTGCCTAATGAGTGACCTAAGAGTGTGTGTGTGTGTGTGTGTGTGTGTGAGAGAGAGAGAGAGAGAGAATGATACCAGAAGGGCTATCTGCATGTGGACTTCTACCTCGGCGGACGGGAGATGCATCGGGTGAGCCTCTCTGTTCAGCAGTCAACACAGAGGATAAAGCAGCTACGGCAGCTGCTCTCTGTGACCCTTGACCAGCTCCTGCTGTTCTCACTGCTCCAACTGATTTTGGAGCAGATGTCGAACTAAATGCAGAGTTCAAAGCAGCTAAGGCCGAAGCTCTTTGAGTTGGTCCCCCATGATTTGAACCATTGGACTTATCCTGATTTGCAGATTGTGAAAAGCAAGTCAATATAATTCATAGCTTTAATCAACACACTTAGGAAGAGAAATCTGTATATTGACAAATGATTAGTAAAAAAATGTGTAATTATAACACAGATGTTCACAATTGCAGATAACTTCCTTTTTCTATCCCGTTAGTTAAAAGTTAAATTTACAAATTACAGAAATGTACTAAAGTAAGAAGAAAGAAATACTCTCGAGTTAGTAACATTGCAAAATATGTAAGTTTACCTCTGCAGCATGACCAACACCGAAGAGTTGCATAACCTTCTTTTGGAATGAGTTTCCATGTACCTGTTTAGGAAAGTACAAAATCAAATTGACATATATTGCACAAGTACAAACAGAAAAAGTTGACTTTTCTCTCGATTGAGACAAACACGGAGAGCCTTCCAGCAAAAAGAAATATGTGACATACAATTGCTTTTACAGGATCCCATGAAAAATATGTGGTGAAGAAGCATGGTTCGTTTCCTTCTGTGACTTTGTAAAGTGGAACATTTGGGGCCAATCCCTCTAATGCAGCAGCCATCTCCACATAAGTCTGTCATAAGATTCACCGATTAGTAGAGCAGAGATGGGAAGAATTTTTTTGCGATTGAAAATCTAAGATACCTGTCCAAGTTCAAAAGCATTTTGCTTCTCTTTGGGATCCACTGATTGACCAACCCAAACAAACACTTCAGCGTGCGTATCAAGTATCAATATATCCTCGGTCAACAGGTCATCCTGAGAGAAGTTGTATATTTCTTCGATCTGGCACATGAGAAAACACAAGCATTTATAGTTCATGAATTGCTAAAAGAAACTAACTTTTCCAGTTCCGTTTCATACCTCAAATTTTCCTGACATGCAAGCGCGTGCATGAAAAGAGAAATAAGTCAGAACCTGATAAATATTACCAAATCGAATGGTTCAATAAAAATATTAGTGAGCAATATTGCTACCTTTATGATATGAGAAAGAAAATAAGTGGGGATCCCTGATGGCCTCGGGAGATGCCTTCTTACTGGTGTAATTTTGTTTTCCTCCAAGAGCAAACCAAAAGGGTGAGCTCTCTGTTCCTTCTTTAGTGTGCTTGATGGATGATCCTGGCTGAGTTCATGTTGAAATAGGAAATTAAAATTGTCAATTTTATCGGAAGATATCTTCTAGAAGAACAGCTTAATGCAGTGATGTCAAGAAACTACAAAATGAAAAAGGTTTTTAGATCAAATTTGAAACCATTACTGAAAAAATGATGTTAACATAAATTTGGAGATCATTTTAAACAAGAAACTGGAGGTACTTCCAAAATATACACACCTTCAGAAATTCTGCAACCTTGGCTACTAATTGCTGCTGCTCAAAGGTGCTTTGAGTCCCTTGCCAACTGAACATTGTCGTTCCAGATTGAAGCAGAAAACATTCATTTGAATTCAATGATGTTGCCGCCTACGAACATAACAGAAATTCATATTGTTTCAATCTCATAAATTGTATATTAGAATGCATCATCAACTGAACATACAGCTTCAACTTGAACAGCTTTGTTGTTATGCAGAGATGTTCCCGATATGCGGAAGAGTGCAACACTTTCGGCACTATAAGTTTCATCATTTAAACCTTGGTCAGCAATATAGCCCTTGTAACCAGAGCTCATTCCACCCTAACAACGAATTTATTAACATTCAGCTTTCTTTATTATAACTAACAACTACACTTTTTTTTTTTTTCCAATGACAAGTAGTGAAAGGGCACCTTAAGGATCACCATAGGCTGAAAGATTGCAACAAACTGAGGTGGCTCTTTGCCTTGAAATATACGACCCTGGATGAAGCAAGATTCATATCTTAAGATTGTAATTTTCGTTGTCTAGTATGGGAAACATCAAGGCAGATTACTACCTGCAGGGGTCTCCCTTTTAGCATGTTATACATTGTATTAGACAAGTTAAAGGCTGTCTCTGCATCCTCCTGAAGATTGGAAATTCAATTTTTTTAGTGACTCCGACGAATAAATGACTGATCAGAAGAAGTATAGTACAAATGCTTGTGATTATATGTTTTGAGATTAAGCACAGATTATTTTCATTATAGATCATCAGTACCTTAGTGCTGTCTTTTCCAATCCAACAGCATAAATAGTAATCTTCCTTGCGTTCATGATGATGGTACGTGTAGAGCACAATATAGCAATCCCCACTGTAAAATTTACCAATGTCTTCAGAAGGAACTGCAGTTTTTTCACTGCCATTGATTTGCCAAACCTGGTAACATTACTTAACGTTCAAAGCATCTTCAGATAAGAAAATACGAAAGTAAAACCAATCTCTGTACAGCTGGAAATACATGAAAAGAAATTAGACCTCTATCTTTCCACCTCCTTCGAGCAACGGAGGAACTTCCTCGTTCACCTGGACACTTTTACTAGCTCCCTTCATGACCCCACCTTGCTGCTTCAAGAAAGCTACAACATTTTGAGAAACAAATTCACATTTCCGTATAAATATCAATAAATCCCTGCACAACTTGGGAACGGGACATACCTGCTACTTTACCCCTTCCCTCTTCAGCAACAGTAGTAGCTGATCCTGATGGCCAGGAATCAAACTTGGACTTGAAAGAATGAGTCTCATGACTTTGAATTAGTCGAATTATATGTGTCGACTTTGGTCTATTTTGGCTAGCCACAAAATCCTGAAATAGCGTCTGGATATAAGAATTCAAATCACAAATATTGGGTATAAGGAGGGGAGGTTATGTTCCTACCTCTGCAGCTCGAATAGCAGCTTTCCTCTCGTCAACTTGAGTTACACGGCCAACCCATACAAATACCTCAGCACCACAATCCAGCAAATAGCATTTGCTATTTTCCAGATTCGACTTAGAAAGTTCACCATCAAAGGGGTTAACTTGACCATCAATTATACTGCCAAAAAGCAAAGTGGAGTCATTACTTATTTACATAAAAATATGTGTACTAGTTCCTATTGCGAGAGAATCGGATAAAATATTAATAAACATCCACCTGTAGAGTTGAGGAGCAGTCTTCTCAGCAATGATATCATCTTCAGTAACGATCTTTTTACCAATTGGTGCAAAGCCACCAAAGAGGACCCAGAATTCACCAGAATCCGACTCTGCTTTTAATTTTCCGTCATCTGATGAGTAGATAAATGATGACGTGAGAATGGGACAACAGAAAGTTACATGTAGAGAACAAAGAAACAGAAAAACTGTTCTTACCAACAATAGCAACATCACAAGTCCCCTCATGATACTTCTCCTTCAAAAACTGGATTACTTCTAATGCTTTTGCCCTTTCCTGAATGTTTGAGTTTGCACCATTGAACTGATATATCTTGTCTTTGGTGTCAAGAATAAAAACGTCATCATGATTCAATGATGAGCGGGAGAAAGGGACCTGCATTACATGAAGAACAAACAATTTCCACTATGTCTGATTGCATAGAAATGGAAATCAATCTATGTATTTACTGAGTAATTAGATAGTTCAATACCTGTTTCAATCTTACAACTCGTTTTCCTTTACATATATATAACCGTGTTTCAAATTCTTCTTCTTCCGGTGTCTTAAATCCTGATGCTACGCCACCTTCAAGTGGCATGATACACGGTTTAAAATACGACAAGAATTTGTCGGACTCATGCCCTTGTAATTCTCTGTACTGCACAGCACGCCCACCAAGAATGGCATCGAGTTCAACAGTTTTAATTGCTGCAGTCCCTGCTTCATCCTAAGAACACGTGGAAAACCAAGTAAATATAATAAAAACTGAGAAACTGCTTCTATAAACAAGAAAATGAAGCATATTATACTTGGCTAGTATCTTTCCAAGCCAGAAATGTATGTCATAAAGATAACCGCCTCCTTTTCCAGCAGTTGTCTACATAGAAAAGCATCATCATAAGTCCATAACAATCACGGTGAGAAAATCAAATTAGGGGGAATAGAAAAGGCGAACCTGAAGGATGATATATGAATCTCCAGAGTAGAATTTACCATGATCAGATTTTGGTAAAGGAACTGGTTGGAAATTTTCGATCCTCCATATCTCAATACCTCTATAAAGTGTTAAGTTTAACAAAACAAGAATAGTTTGAAATGAACAAATGATATACATCTTCTAATGCAGGCAATATAAAAGATATAAAAATTGATTATTATCTAGCATAGTTTTCATAGGGAGGATACGCTTTCTGACCAGCTCCCTGAAAAGCAGGTTCCAGAGCTTTTGCTGCGTTAGACATTAGTTGATACCCTTTTTGAATCTGAAATCGGAACTAGAATCTTCGAGCCACTGATAACCGAGTTTAAGCTCTGCAGAATCAACTGCAGAATGAAACATGAACATGAAAATTTTTCAACTGAGTGTGTCCTAAAACATGTAAGAATTAAGACAAAAAAGGGAAAACAAAATTCGTGTATCGTACATAATTCACCAGTGGTACCATACAATATCAGTGTCATCTTCCTTTTGATATAATCAAACACAAATTTTCACAATCACGACGAGTCTGCCTTGTGCTTGTTAGTCCCTAATGATCCTATATCCTTCCTAGGGCATTTACTAACATCCCCTACGACATAAAACTAATATGCACAGTTTGAGCAGCCTTCTTGTTCCAAAAATAACTAGTAATTCACATAAAAGTGGATAATCAACAACAGAAACAGAATTGCTCACTGAGATATTCGACACAATGTTGATCGTCAAGACCCTTGAGAACCAATTAATAGTCTCACTCATGATTTCAATTAACAAAAGACGTCAAAACCTCAACTCCACATGCCTGCCCTTTTGTTCCAAAATTTAAAGATCATTAAAAAATTTACCAAGTTCTATAAATAATTTAATAGCCAATATCTGGAATCAATAGATATACTTTACTCTTCAAATTGGATTAATCAATCAATGATATATGTAACTTAAAGCAATCCCATCAAGAAAACAAACGATGATACCCGAAATCAACAACAAATATGGCATACTAATCGCACAATTGAAATCAAGAAAAGGAAAAGAGATCTCAAAATGAAAACTCGATCAAATCCAAATAACAAACCTCCAATGATCTTTCTCTTCCTTGCAGCTTTTGATGAAGGAGAAAGTGAAGGTTTATAGCGGAGGAGATGAACAGCAGAGCTGGCAAATGAAAATAAAAGTAGTCCCTAAGAGAGGAAAGAATCTATTTCAACATAGAAAAAAGAGTAATGCATTATTGCTGCATGGTATTATAGGAATGAAATTAATGTTTTTCCATTTAACATCTGAATTTTTTTAACTTTTGAAATTAATGGGGACTTTTGAGATTGGATGATGATGCAGAAACTATGTACAATTCTTTTTCAGACAGTATATGCGCAAACATTAAGGTGCAGAGATACTCTGAAAAGAAAAGAAAAGCGTAGATATAGAGAGAGAGAAATGTGAAGAAAAAGAAGGTGAATGATGGAAGAATGCGATGAGAGAGAAAGAAAGAGAGAAGCATTTGAGCAAAGATCCGGTGATGGTGGCAGCACCAGCCATGTTGGCTTCCTTCTTTTTATGGGGCCTTCTTTTTCGGCTCTTAATTTTATCCTTAATACTAATATTCTTTTTTTCTTTTAGACATTGTTCAATACTAATATATTAATTTTAAATCTTTTTATTATTAATTTGTTTTCTTATTGACTATGCCCATATATAAAGATTTACTAAATGTAAAATCCAATTATTTTAATAATAATAAAAATGGTTATTACGTTTTTATCTAGAAAAATAAAGAAATTCAATTAAACATTATTAAATTTGTATTTGCAGAATGCTGACAAATATTATAAATATATATGCATAATTTCATTTATTCATATTATATGATCCATGTATAATTTGAAGAAAATATTACTCAAATATTTAAATAAAGAAATTATTACAAATATGTTTAAAAGTATCCTAAAATTACAAATAGGTTCATTGTGCAAATATTTCCGTGCTTACTGTGCAAATATTTTTGAATCTTTTTATAATTTTGAATTTTGAATTTTTTTAATCTATTTATAACTGATGCTTAAATAAAATATTGTTGTATTTAAAACCGTCTCAAGAGTATTCATTTTAAAGGCTGGTTTGGTTTAAGTCATTTTCATTTCTCAATAAAAATAATATTGGCTTCTAATATAAGATCACTTTGGTTATTGTTTTCTTCACTACAAACTATAATATCATTAAGCTTCCATGTGATTGCATCTGCCAAATCATTTGTGAGTGGTTTCAAATTGAATTTTTTTAAAAATACAAATTGTGAAAAAAATTATATATTTATCGCTTAATGCCACTTTATACTCAACATGTAACTATGTATGTTATGATGTTATGAGAGTCTATTATTATTTAATTAAATATTTTTATGAAATTAAAATATAAATACAGAACATATGAATTAGTGTCTGTTGCTGGTCATTTCTAATACAAATTTATTACAATTCAACACCAAGTTAAATTAAACCGGAATTGTTGGATCCAGATAGGGATTTATACAAAATAACATAAGATAGAGACCAAGTCTTATCTTGTTTAACTATTAAATTATACAATAAAATAATTTTAAGTTGAAAATCATTTAATTAAATGAATAATTTAAGTAAAACAATTGAGTCAATACATGCATGTTGCCCAATCATATCACACTTAATGCATTGAATTGGATATAATAAATTAAGTGATATCACATTGGACTGGACCAGCCAGTAAAAGCTTTTATCTATTTCATTTTTCAAATAAATAATAGTAATGCTGATCAATAATTCATTTATGAGTTGGTCTATTTCACTCATAATTTGTTATCATATTTTTTCAGATAATTTTGCTGGTATATTTTAATAATACTAATATTTAATACTTTTTTATTATTATAACTGATATTTTTATATATAGTAAATAATATTTTGTAGTTATAACATCTAACATTTTATGAGATTCAAGACATGAGACCAAGCCTTCACTTATTTTCGTTTTTGGTTTTTAATGGACCGTTAATGAGCAGAGAACGTGTGTGCCTTTTTCGGTCTGCCGGCTTCTGCTTTATGGGCCATGGCCCATACCATCTCTAACGTTTAAAGCTTCCTCTTTTTATTCCTTAGGTTCAATTTGATTTTAATTTTAATATTCTTATGTGATGAAAAATCGTTAAAACCTAGGGATGACAAAACGACTCGTCCGAGGCCGCCTGCCCGCTTCGCCCCAATTGGGGCAGCCCCGCCCGCTCCATTTAGAAAATGGAGCAGTCCCGCCCGCCCCACGCACGGTCGGGTCGGGCGTGGGTATGTATTCTGCCCCACCCTCCACACACTCACACATATATATATATATATATATATATATATATATTATGTATTTAATATTACAATATTTATAATATTATATATATATATCTTATGTTATAAAAATATATTATTGTATAATATAATATTACATATATTGTATGTATTCAATATATATAATACTATTTGAATTTTTTTAATAATTTAATTAAAATTAAAAAAAAAAGCAGGCGGGCGCGAGGCGGGCACGAGTATTTAGATACCCGCCTTGCCCCGTCTGCCCGCCCCATTGCCATTCCTATTAAAACCTCCCACTATCTAACACTTAAATCGGTAGCATGGATGTACCAAAAACTTCTCATGATGTAAATAATTAATATTATTTCTTAAATTAAACCTCTAAACTCTACCCTTCTCATATTGCCCACTTCTTCAGGAAATGGAGTCTAATCTAGAGGAGACTTATCATGGGATAAAAGCAAAGCCAGGAAAATATAGGGAGGACCCTCCACTATAAATTTCCAACTCAGGCCCCCAAGGAAAATATATGTCTAACTTTGAATTGCAATAATCAATCACAACATTAAGTTTGACAACTTATGACACATGAGAGGTGAATCAGTTTCCACAGCCGAAAATAATTAATACCATTTTGAACTGAATAAGAAATTTATTTACTAAAGATACACTGAAATATTATAGATTTATACAATGTACATATTTACATAACAATCACACATTCCTTAAAAAAAGATAAAAACACTAGCTGAAAACATGCTCTAATTTATTCTTTTAAATTTTCGTCTTTCTATACCTTATCAAAGCCAATATAGCCAAACCAATAAGCTTTAAACAACTGCTCTAAAAGAGGTACAATAATTTTCCAACACCATTGCATATTTTTGTATATTTTTGCACTCTTTTGATTTTATAAATATTCAAAAATAAACAAATGTTAAAACAAGAATAATAATTACGTAATCTGACAAAACTGCCATTAAAATTGATGGATGTAGGCTTTTATTAGACTATATATTTAGACTACAATTTAAACTGAATTTCAAATTAAGAGCATGTTTTGTTGAGTTTATAAGCTCTTTAAAATAACTTATAAGCTCTTTCGAAATGTTTGATAAATTAAAATGTTTAAAAAATTAATAAATTGAGTTTTCTCAATTTATTTTTCTAGAATCTTTTAAATTATATTTTAAAAATAAATTTCACCCACATCTATTTCTAACCTTATTACCCTACCCCAATCCTACCGAGTACCCCACCACACACCACCTACCTCACCACCCCATCTCAACATAAAAAATTAATATATAATTATTTTATATTAATATTATAGTTAATTTTTTTCTAATTATCAAACAATTTATAAATTTTATTGTCAAACACGTTAATAATTTATAAGCTACATAAACTTATATTTTATAAACTCTTAAAATAACTTATAAATTATTTCTTTCAAGAAAAAATAAATAACTTATAAAATATTGGAGTTTATAATATTTCAACGTAAGATTTAGCCAAATAACCCTAATTCTTTTTACCATTTAGTTTTACGGTATATTTTCACACTCCCAAAAATAATATGTCTGATCCTTTTAAAAAAGAAGAAAAAAATGTCTGATGGGTCTTTTGTTGGTCCAAAAGTTTTTACCTGTAAAGCCCATTGCCCCATCCAATTAACACACAAAAGTTAGGGCAAGAAAGCCCTAATTTGAAATCGAATCGACAGCCTACCGCTCGTCTGCCGGGAGTAGCAATATACGGCGAGAATTCGCCGGAATTCCGAACGAACGCGAGAACTTGAAGGTAAGTCTGATTGCTTTTCTCATTCTTATTTTCCTTTACTTGCTTCTAAAATCCGCTCTCTTTAATAATTTTGGGTCACCAGTAGTTAGATCTTCGGCGGAGTTCTTCTTCCGGGAAACCTTTTCACTCATCATGGTATGAGTATTATATTAGTGCTCGTTTGGTTTGCATGATTAGGGCATGACAAATGAGTTAGCCAGCGTTGACAAGTGTTAAAATGAAGTCAATCCGAATAATTAATAATAGAATTGTTAATTCGTAGTGTCTCTATGACACTTGAAAACTGCACTATGCTTAGTATAATAGAATGCTTCTGTGAAAAAGGTTGCTTATTATACCAACTAATTGATACATAAAGGAGTCTGCAAAGACAGTTGATGAAAATTTGTCCTTATTTTGTCGTATTTTGATAGTAAACTGTGTAAAGAATATAGTTCAAGGAGGGAGGGAGTTCCTTTTTTATTGTTCTTTTCGAATATTTTAGTGATATTTTCTTCTTCGTCTTTTTCCCCTTAAAATATTCAATTACTTGTGACAGGATTACGTCAAGAACATGGCTACTACAAGTGGGGTGAATGATTTGTCATCAGAGATGGAGCTGGATGCTTTTAGACGCCTTTTTCCTCTACGCTTTCACGAGCGTCACCTTCGCGAATCGATAAGGCCTGACGGACGGCCCCTTGGAAGAGCTAGAGAGACTACACTTATGCTTGGTTAGTCAATGTGTTATTCATTTCCTTTAATCAAGTTGCCTTGTTTCCAAATCTAGTACTGAATAATCATACCTTTGCTAAAAATCCAACATTTCCAAATATAGGAGCTGTTGCTTCTGCTAATGGATCAGCGCTAGCAAAGATAGGTTCAACGGTATGTGTGTCCTTTGTTATGATTTTCAAATTCATTTGCGTCCTCTTTAACTACTAATTGAGAGTTCAATATTATGCTCAGACTATGTTGGCCGCCATTAAACTGGAAGTCATGACTCCAACTGTGGAGGCACCCGATGAGGGATGCATAGGTAACTTTATTGTATTATTACATCACACATTTCCTGTTCTGTTCTTCCAATAATTTTGTTGATACTTATTATTTCCAGCCGTTGATTTCCACATGCCTCCGATTTGTTCTCCGCTAGTACGTCCTGGTAGGCCAGCAGAGGTGGCTCCAGTAATATCGATGCAATTGTCTGACACAATCTTGAGGCAAGAGACCGTATGACAATGTTTTGGTACCAATTATTCAGTTATATTATGGTTTTGAAGAATTTAGAAATTCATTTTGTGCTCTGGATATCATTGGGTGGAGTACCACATCCTAGAACAATGATCTTATAGTTATATGAAATTGTTACTCAGCAATTACCACAATAGAGAACACTAAAGAACATCTCTAACTTGGTCTGACCTTGAATGAATCAAAGTTTTCTTAGAAATTCCTGTGGCAACCAATGTTTAGCCAGTTGCTTAGCTTGAAATTCATTGCGCCTCCACGTTGCAATCAGGGAAATAAAAGGATTGAAGCAATGTAGTTCTGTTCAAAATCTATTTTTGGAAATGTCACAAAGTGTAGATTTCTCTAATAGTGTGAACTGCAGTGGTTAACGTAGCAAAATGTTAAAATTATGTTTTAGTCCTAATTGCATATGAATACATTTAAGTATATTATCTTGAAGGGAAAAAGGAACTTTTTCCAATTTAACGCTGTAATGCCTTCAATGTTCTGCACTTATTGTTTGTTATTCATGCAGTTCTGGCATGATTGATTTGAAAGAGTTATGTTTGGTCAGTGGCAAAGCTGCTTGGATGGCCTATCTGGTAATCCATAACATTTCAATTTTTCCATATGAACAGACTTTAGGATTCACAAATCAAGTGTGTGGGCCAACTATCATCACATTTCACTGTAGAAATGACTCTTGCAGGACATATACTGTTTGGATGCGGATGGTGCCCTTTTCGATGCAGCATTGCTTTCTGCAGTGGCAGCCTTCTCACATTGTAAGTTTGTAGTGGAAATTACTGTTTTTGTTCATTTTGGTGTTTGTTTAGACGTGATTTACCTCTTTGTTGCGACATTGTGGCATCAATTTTTATGTTCAAGGACCATTGTATCACATTGGTAATGGAATTTCCAGGAAATTAGGTCTATTTTTTTCTGACACCCAAACAAATTAGGACTGACACTTGGGGTAGAGGAATCATTATTTAGCCAGATGACAAACTTTTAGTACCTTATTTGTTAGTTTCTTGGAGACCTAGAAATATGTCGATGTGAAACTGGACTTCGGGATCTATGCCCTGATAAAGCTCATCTCCTGCTCTGTTGTTGCTACATTTAAAATTGAAGCATTTAGTTCACAATTATAAAGAAACTCTATCTTGCAGTGCAAATTCCAGTAGTTTCTCTCAATGATGATGGACGAATAGTTCTTGTATCTGAAGATAATGCTGGAGCAACAAAGGAAAAGCGAACCTGTCAATAAAGAGAAGATAAAGCTCAAGTTGAACAGTTACCCGTTTGGCTTGAGCGTGCATACTTCACCAGAACTACATTCTGGCAGATCCCACTTCTGAGGAAGAGTCGATTATGGAAACATTTCTGACAGTTGTACTGGATTCGTCTTTTCAGCTAATCTCTCTCAATAAACCGGGTGGATCAGGTGTGGCACATACATCGGCTATCCAGGTAATTCTGCCCCCTCTTTTTTAGATATCCTGTTTGACAGAGTTAAGATGTTTGTACAAATATCACTTCTCATTGGCCTGTACAAAAAACTTGTGTAATATAGAATCTGTCATCTGGTTGAAGAAGTATACAAGTAAAACCACAATTCCTTTGTGTCCAGCATGTTGGAAATCATCATTTTTAATGAATTGTTCCTCCCAATGTCTTTCTGGTTATTTTTCTCATGATATTACACAACCTGCTATCACTTGCTTACTCAACAATTCAATAATGTAGCTACAGAATTAAAGATGATATGTGTGTCATTCCTGCAGGATTGCATAACATTAGCACAAAAACGAGTCAAAGAACTTCAGAAGATCTTGAATGAAGCATTATCTGATATGGAAGTTGACTAAGTTTTTATCAGAAGACATTGGCTGATAGATTTTTATTTTTTCTATTATTCTGTATTTTACTGGTTGTACTTGTAGAAGAAAAATTGAAAACCGCTCAAATTTTGAAATATGTTCATAGAACAACAACTTTGGTTGCTTTTATTCGTGGCTTCAGCTTATCTCTCTGCTACGATATGTTGTATGGCTGATATTAGCTTACCGTGAAGTTTATTAGTACCTGTTTTTGATTTTTGATAAATTCGCAATTTATGCTGGTCTATATACGTAGAACTTGTAATGTTGAATGCTCTTAGGAAAAGTTCCCAGTTCAGTGCAAGGATTTGTTATATCTAGTTATTAATTTAAAGAAATAATGGTACTTTTGTATGAACATTAGAAATATTTGTAGTAACATTTTGTTTGGAAAATTTCTCCTTGTATGAATAATGAATAATGGTACTTTTGTATGAACATTAGAAATATTTTGATAAATTTTTTTAACAATTTTTTTATTTACACTTAATAGTCAACAATCCTAACATCAAACATATATAAATATATAACTTATATATAAAATATATATATTATGTTTGTTACATATTTATTTACAAATATGCATGTTATTTATATATATTACTATTATTTATGGACAATATATAAAAATGTTAATACAAACATGCATATTTATATATGCACATTATATATATATATATATATATATATATATATATATATATATATATATATATATATATATATATATATATATATATATATATATATATATATATATATATACTTGTACAGTAACATTTAATGTAAATATATAAAAAATAAAAATATTAACATTAATATGTAATATTAAATAAATAAATAAATATATATATATATATATATATATATATAAATTATTTATAATATAATAATTATAATCATTAATTATTGTCCCACTAACTAACAATAATATAATATTATATTATCTTCTATCACAATCATTAAATTATTACTCCAACCTACTAACAATATTAAAATAATACAACATCAACTTTGATTTGACATAAAACTTCATTCACCCCTACTTCTCCATCCCTAATCAAACACAAATTTATTATTCAAAAGATTACCCCATTTTTCATCTCCATCCTCCATCACATCCACCACCATCTCTAACCAAACATAACCTTAGGTTTCTTATGCAGGTCATATCATGTCCAAATAATGTTTGTGAAGTTTCTTATTTTAAATATAAAAATTCGGACGAATCCAATAAATATATGTGTGTACATATAGCCATAGGCGAGAATAAAAATTAAATACATATATTGTGTATATGTTTTCTAAGAATTATTAAGGAAAGTGAAATAAAATTAAATCTAATTAAAAAGTGAATGCAAATAAGAAACTGTAGTTGACTGTTGACCACTCAAAACCTTGGCCATATGCCAGGGCCCAGTGGCGGCCTTTAAATAATAATCATGGGTTAATATTGCTATAAGCCCTTTTACGGATGCATGTAAATTAAGACTCAATGTAACCAAGAGAAAAATTACACTAAAATATTTCTGAGTTTTGTTCAATGAAGCAAATTCCTTGTAGGAGACTTTGAATATAACTTTCATTTTCGCGTATTTTTTCCAATGTAAATAGAGAGAGATTTGAGTTTCATTTGGGCCTCAAACATGCGACCCAAATTAACCCAATTCCGTTTAATATATAAGCAGATTCAAAACGAAAAAGGTAAAAATAATTCAAAGCCGTAGTACACCCGCCATTTTCTAATGCAAAAAATGGTTTCCAAAACAGTGGAAGCCTCCTTTCCTTCAAATATCGAACGCACCGTTGCCTCCGCGCTTCTCCAGCTTTCCTCTTGCCCTTCTAAGTAAGAAGTTTGATCGCTGTTCAGCTACCATTCATTTATTGTTAAGGTAGTTATAATGGAGATCTCTTCGTTAATTATGTTTTTTTACTGTTTTTTGGTTCTCAGAGGACGGAGCGGTAGCAGCAGCAGTACACAAAGCTTCGAGAGTTATTCCACCCCAAAAGGCAGAGGATCGTCGTTGATCTCGGAGGCGAGTGTTGATGCAGAATCGTCGCGTTCTCAGCAGCTGACGCTGGTCGCGTATGTGTCTGGATTACATGATCTGAAGCTCGAGGGTGATATTCTGGTGTATTGTTGCATAAATTTAGCCGATATCGCAAATTTTATTGATTTCTGAGTTCGGATTCGTCTTTTCATATTTCAATTTTAAAAAACGCTATATATAATTATAACTACGATTTTCTCCTGTCAAAAAAAAAAAAACTACGATTTTCTGATTGAGATCGAAGATGATCGAGTTGATTTTTTCATTGTCTAACAGTGATCGGTTGTGATTTCTGTGGATTTAGAGCAATCGCAAAACTATAATACTATTGTATTCTAGTTGTAGACTTGTAGTACGATCTAACTGCAGGTGAAGATGTGTTGTAGAATTTATAAGTGGACTGATATGTTCTGTTCTAATGCTTCAGAAAAATCTGTTTCATAATCCTTAAAAGTTAAAACTGCTAGCATTCTGCAAATTTCATATGAGTTTTCTTTTTGTTGTCCAAAGCACAGTGATGTTTATTCTGTGAGGATTCTCACATTGTTTACCATGCTGTTAACTTTTGCAATACAATTTCGTTCACATTGTTTTCCGAGAATTTTCAGCTTAAGTTGGCTTGTTTTTGGAGGCTAGGTTTCAACTTGCCTACATTTATGGAAGAATTCAAACCTTAGTATCACAAATCCATCTATCTGTTAGTTGCATTAATATCAACTTTCCTAATGAACACCATATAGATTACTTATAAGTCGCAGTAACATTATGCTGCACTCACTGTTTGGTCATGGAGTTCTGACGTTCTGTGAATTGCGATCAACTGTTAAAGTAAGCCAACCATGTGAATTGTGTACAACTAGTTGCTTATGATTGCAAACTTAAAGTTCAAATCTATTCATCTAAAGTATCCATTCCATTAAGATCTCAACTGCTTGCACCATTAAAATTTCTTAATTTGGTTACTCGAATCATTCTCTAAATTCTCAGAATCTCAGGTAGTGCGAAAGAAACGCTCAAAGAGTATTTGTATATCCTCCGATAGCAAGAACCTGAAACCCAACAAGCCTGAACAGACTCCTGCATCATCTGAGAGTGTTTCTGAAATAACCACTGAGACTTCATCATGCTTGTCCAGCAGCTCCACTGCTCAAAGTTATTCCAGTACAACTAATGTTGCTGATAAGCTGAGGAATCAAGTTATGCCTGGTCATATATCACGCAGAGCCACGGCTATTCTGAGGGTTCTGTCTAATGGAACTGCTTCCGAAGTAAGGATTCGTCAGTTGCTCGGTGATAGCCCTTCCACGAGCAAAGCTTTGAGAATGTAAGTATTATCAATAATACCCTCCTTCTTATATAATACTATAACATACTTACTGCACAGTAGACTCAGACATTGGAGTCATAAATGATATATTGATACTAATATGGGTCGCACACCCTCTGTATCATAAGAAAAAAATCATTTTCATTGTTGAAAGTCTGGAAATTTGAGCAAGTGTATTTTTACAGTAGCCTAATTGGGGAAAATGTAGTTCTTGAGATTATCAAATGAATCCACAGGGATGACTAATGAGTAATGACTTCCTTTCCACATACTTTCTGCACATTAAACGCGGGTGTTGGAGTTATTAATCGTATTTTGAAACTAATATGAACTGCATGCTCTATGTATTCTAAGAAAATCTACATTTTCATTGCTGAAACTCTAAACAATTGTGAATATTTTAGTCTTTGAGGTGGTCTTAACTTCTACAGAGATCTGGTAATGAACAGGTTGTTGAAGTTACAACAGGTGAAAAGATTTGGAGCTGGAGGTCGGGGAGATCCCTATATATATATGGTAATAATCTTTTACCTCTTTTAAATTCATTGAGTATTCCGTCAAAAAAACTTCATTGAGTATCAATATCACCTTAATATTTTACTGATAAAAAAAAATCAATATCACCTTAAGTTATAATGTCTTAATTCACTGAGTACCAACATCAACTTAATTTATAATGTCTAGATGCACAACTGGGGTCTCTTTATTGATTTTCACTAATAATGTTACTGATGTATAGTTATTCATTTCATTATTGTTATTTTACAGATAGCGTAGCTTGTTAAATATTTGAGGTGACAACTTGTGCAACCACGGTTGCTTTTTGTATCGACCAATAATTACATAGGGTACTTAGTATACACGTATATCGTGGTCCTTAATCTCAAAAATACCACATTATGTATAGAACCACATGATTTTTGCAACATTAATACATAATCACTTATAATCTGAATTTTGTAATTTTGATACACCAATCTGGAAAGTTGGAAGTATGTCGTGTCTCTCCCTCTATTCTGTGAAAGTTGGAAGTATTTTTCTACATTAGGGATATTCCACTGCCTTACTATTTCACAATGTTTACTAATTAATAAACGAAATATATTCCATGTGTTTTTAGTTATATGTTTAGTTTTATCTAAAATAGCGTTGCTAACCCAATTACTTTTACTTTGTTAATTTTTTTTTTTTTAAATAGCATTTTTCCACCAATACCTCTAATAAATATTAATTACGTTTTGTAATTACAAGTTTATTAATTTCTTAAATACATATATAAAAAAATTAATTTGTATGAATGGATAAAAATAATTAATGGAGAAAGTCTAAATTATAATCGCACCTATATGCACTAATTGCAAAATGTGTAATTGTTGCATTTTTTAAAGCCAAAAAAAAAAAAAAAAGAATAAAATTTTAATTCATTTCTAAACATATTAGAATGTTTATTTATTTATTTATTTTTGACGGGGACATGTTAAAATATTTTATAAGTTAAAATAAAATTGAATAAAGGGTTCGATTCCCTTTGGGAACGAATTGGAGTGGGAGATATAAGGAGGCTTAGAGAATTATGAATTGTAAGGAGACTTGACGAACTAACTTCTAACCACTAACAACTAACATTTCTTGATAAAAAAAAAAAAATTGAATTGAATAAAAATTCAATTACACTATTTCCATCAATTATGCACAATGCTTCAAAAGTAGTTGATACTTAAAACAAGTACAATCCGTATCATATGCAAAACAATATCAAAAGAATTTGTCATTTCTCAAATCATAAATGCGTATCAAATGTACAATATCCGAATAATTTGTCAATCATTAATTCGTACAATCCAATAAAATCCTATTTCCAAAAATAAAATACTCTCGCCATCCTGCCCAAAGTGTTTCAACACTAGCCCCAGAGGCATAGACGGATGGTAAGTGGGCAAGGTATTTGGAGCACATACACTCCGACGTCATGGGTTCGATTCCGTGTGGTGACAATTTTTCTTTGAAATATTGCGAGAGGTTGTTCTTTGGAATTGTGTCTCTCGAAAGTCCTCTCCCTTGCATGGTACATTATTCGTGCCATGATTTTAAGAAATATTGTATAATAATAATATAGTATAGGTGATGTGATAAGAGAGAGATGAAAGGTATAAGTGATGTGATGGGGAGAGATGAAAAATGTATTCAAATATATTAAATGAATGGTATATTGTGTAAATATATAAATAGTATATGAATAATTATAAAAGTAAGGTATGAATAAAAAAGGAATGTAACACTTTGGACGGAACAAAAGGGGTAAAAAACAATACAATCCAATTTAATGGAAAAAACTTTATGAAATAGTAGATAACCTACCCACTTTAAATTCATATATAAAAAGTGTTTAATTTAATATTTCTCTTTTTATCGATTACTTTTTTATACTTCCCTTCATTCCATAATTGTTTGGACACTTACTTTATTATTACATTGCATAATTGTTTGCACATATAAAAATAAAAATATTTTCATAAACCTAATCCTCACATATTTACACAATTTTATGTTATTATTTTTTAAATCCACACTATACTCAATCCAATAATAATTGTGGAATAGAAGGAATATTATTTTACATGTGGAGATCCAATTAAGGGGTGTTTAAAAAAAAATTAAAAGTGTCTATAATCATATAAAATTGCGTGTAAAAGTAAATTTGTGTGTTTCCTTCTAATAAAATTAATCATTTACACTCCATAATTTTAAGTTAAGGGGATATTTTTCTTTGCTGATAAAAAAAGTTAAGGGGATATGCTTCCATTATATCTTGTCAATAATGTTTTACTCAATTCAAATATTTTATCAAACAATCAACATCTACTTTCTATATAAAATTTTGAAAACACTTACCACTGTAGCAAACATTTTTTTTAACAATCACTAAATTAAAGGAAAATTATAAATAGATTCAAGAAAAAATTCAAAATTACAAATAGGTTCATATTCAAATATTTTTAGCATTTGTTCAAATATTTTTGTGCTTGTTTAAATTTTTTGAACCTATTTGTAATTAGCCTACCCTTTTTTAAACTATGTAATGCCCCTAAATTAATGTTTAGAAAAAACAATCACTAAATTAAAGACCCCCTAAGTCTAAACATTACAACTATAATATCGTGTAATAGCCCATCATATATTCCATTTTAATGGTTTATCTAGTATTTCACCACTTTTAATACATAACATCGTAAATTATCAATAATGACAATTATCCTGAATTAAAGGTAATTAAATACAGAAGGAAATACACACACAAAAAAATGGGAACTTGATTGATAAATAATTGGCTTTAAAATCAAATCCATTAGAACTCGGAAGAGAAGAATAACCAGGAACAAATTAAAAGAACATGGCCTCATTTCCAATCTTTCGTGTCCTTCTCTGCATAGTTTTTTGTGCAGTTTCAATCAATTCCTACCCTATAGACAACATTTGCAAACAAACAAAAAATTCAGGCTTCTGCTTCAACCTCTTAAAGCCTCATTCCAGTGCAAATTTGCAAGAAATTGGAAAAATAGTGATAGGCACGACACTTTCTCGTGTGACAGCAACAAATGCACAGATCAAATCTGATTTGCCCAAAATCAAAGATCAAAATCTGATAGTCATTTACAGCCTTTGCTCCAATTACTACAGCGCTGCATTGAGTGTCCTAAATGTAGCAGAAGAAAAGGTGAAAGCCGGCCAATTTCGTGACTTGACCTCTGCATCAAGTATTGTATCCGAGGATGCATCTTCATGCCAAAACACATTTTCTATTGCTCCATCTCTCCCTATACCTTTTGCAAGTGATAATGCTAATTTTGATCTTCTTAGCAACATTTTTGTAGTTGTTTCTAAAATTCTTTCGTCTTCTGGTTCATAATTCTAACAAGATCAATGTTGTTGCTAGTGTACCGATGAATAAATGATTCAATTGTCATGTGTTGCAGGTTTAGAAATATTATAAGACTGAGGAGTTTTACTTGTTTTTTTTACCAGAGCATAAATATATTAGCATATTATATTGATAATTTTTTAATTGTTTTTAATCTTGTTATAGATTATGCAAAACAATCACAAGAAAAATGCAGAGTACACAAAGAAATTGCATTATAGTTTAAAATAAATATAACATAAATAGCTAACAAATATAATCAGAAATTAATAAACTTATTACACTATTTAAAAGTCAAATATTTAATCTTTTCCTAAAAAAATAATAAAATGATTGGCAAAAACTTGTGTGAGGCTGTTTGGACATTTTATTTTGTGAGATGGGATCACTTTTTAATAAATTGTTATCACTTTTTAAAAAATAATACAAATTAATATAAAAGTGATAAAAAATTAAAAAAGCGATACACTTTACATCATAAATGATAATAATTTATTAAAAGTGAATTAAATCTCGAGAGATCCGCGATATAATCTCACCTACTCAAAATGATTAAATATTGGGATTTCAGCGGTACCTCTGCGTTTTAACAAACCATGATTATTTTATTACATAATTTATTTTTCCCTTCTTTTCAAATTAGAGTTGGGTCGAATCGAATCGTGTGGATTATGAATTTGGTGGAGAAGAAGGTGTGGCTGAATGGGCGATGCACAATTATGGAGTATTTGTTGGAAAAATGTGGCTTATTGTGGACGAAAATGCATGTAGAAGATTGACACAAAATAAAGTCAAAATTTTATGATCATTGCACTACCAATGAGAAGTTATCGCGGAACGAATCTGAGCTTATATAAATAGAGAGAGTCTCATATAAAATAATGTACCATGCAATATTAATTAAAAATAAAAATTTAAAATTCGCGGGTCATCATACGAATTGGGTCAAAATGAGAAGATACGCAGATTTCGTGAATTAGACCGAAATTGCGATGATAACAACCGCAGAGAATGCGGCGATCAAGAGGCGATTCAACGAGAGAATTGACGAAAAACAACCGCGAAGATCAATGAAAATATTAAATTGAAAAGAAAAACGTGGAGATAAAAAGAAAAAGGAGAAGATTTAAATGTTTTTTTAAAAAAATTTCTAATAATTGCTACTGAGATCTTATCAAACACAATAACAAAGTTACGGATCATCGTTGTTATTAGTTGCATGTTCTTCTAAAAAGCGGAATTAATATCGCAATCAATGTTACTCTGTTTCGATTTATTCATATAGTAACACATATTTCTCTATAGAGTAACACGTTTGTGTTCATATAGTAACACTTTTTTCCCATATAGTAACACATCTTTCACTATCTGATAACACGTTTGTATTCATATAGTAACATATTTTTTCAACGGTATGTGTATTCTTTGTAAGAACAATTATGTGTTCTTGTAAGGATAAGTACGTGTTACTTACTAGTTTTTAAAAGAATAAAATATTGGTTTTGTTCATTAATAACACATTTTTCTTCATACGATAACACGTGTTTGACCTAATAATAACACAACCCGAGAGTAAAAATTTATTTTTACCTTTGCCTGAGTTTAATACACATATTTACCCTTATAATAACATATATTTACCCCAAAATTTTATACTTTGGGATCAAATAGACCCATGATTTTTTTCTTAACACATTAAAATCATTTCATTTTAATATTGAGAACAAATAAGTCATCATCTTAATAAAATCACACTCTTTTAATAAGAATAAAGTTGTCGAAGATTAAAGACTTATTTGATTCACACATATAATTAGATTAAATATTTATTTGACCATTTTTTCATTTTTATTTTTACATTCGAGTGATTATTTTTAGATAAATATGCAGTTTTTGTTTTATAGTATCACATAATTATTGTTAAAGTTTTGTATATATTATTGTTAAAGTTTTGTATATATTATTCTCTAATCTCTTAATTTCAAATCATTCCATATAGGTGGAGCCGACTATTCACGATAAAAATCACGGTTTTTAAAGTCCCCAACTCTCACGAAAAAAATGTCTTTTGAAAGTATATTTATGATTATGGGGTGAAAGTATCCGACCAGAGAGAAAAAAACACAACTTTTGGAATATAATTTTTTTATTAAAAAAACATGATATTGCATATCTATAAATCAAAATCCAGCCTATTACAATAATAAATTCAATCAAATATTAAATAATAAAATTTCACATTAATTTAATTTTGAAAATTAAATCCTAACTACAGAAAATAATTATTAAATATCACTTAATATTTAATTACATTGCAATTGCGATCAGAACCAATATTTTCCAATAAATCTGATAACAAAAATGTAAAATGTCCGGATTCTTACGATCTCTGTGAAACAGAGTTGGATTTTAGCGGGGTTTAGCCCTACAGGTTGGGCAAGAAGAATGCGAAACCAACCACCGTTGTATACACTGCACATGAAACCGATGCCTACACTTCTCCAGAGCCCTAATCCTCTCACCAATCGCGAAATCCGACAAGCAAATTGCGCAATCCGTCTCCGCGCCGGCTACTTTCATCTCCTCCGAATAAATCAACGCCGAAATTTCCCTTTCCTGCTCCCTTTTTCGATTCTCCGCCGTCTGCATCCGGCGCCGCCTCAGGCACAGGTATCGGATGATGGAGTTGAAAGCTACACCGCAGATTAATGAACCGAAGAGGAAAACGAAGACTAAGGCCGTGTTTGCCTTAGATTCCTTTGAATTGGAGTACGGCAACCATGCGCACCTGCTATCGTCGCATTTGGCCGACGGCGGCGGCGCTGGGAGTACGGACGTGGCAGCTGGTGGCGATAAGTGGATGCGGAATCCAACCTTTGCCGCTTCCAGGAAAGGTATTTGTCTCATTCTCTCTCTCCCAAAATAAAGATGTCATTCAGTTAAGTACTCTATAAATTCATGAACAAAACTGATTGAATATTGATTTAGGGCCACGTATAATAAATATATTAATTCCACGCATCAAATTTTAATTGAGATGAATTTTTTTATAGTATTAAAACAAGAATTCTGGTGTAAATCCTGCCGAAATATCAAAGTATTATTATGAATGAAATAATATTTTTATCACCAAAATAGTGACTCTAATTACTTGAGTTATACCATTTTATTAATAAATTAATAATAATGCATGTAATTTATATATATATATATATATATATATCAATACATGATAATCTATAATTAACAATACATTATACATATCATCAATTAATTATACCATTTCGTCAATAAATTAATAATAATGCATGTAGTTTATATATATCAACACATGATAAAAGAAAAACTTTTAGCAATACATTATACATATCATCAATTAGCTAGACGAAATTCAATCTGTTAATCAATCATTACTGTGTGTATGTAAAATTGACGGGGCAATGTTCATTGCTTGAAAGTTGAAACAAAAAGAATAATAAAGTAGAATATTTATTATGCTTCTCTTAACTTTCAAGATTTTCTAATTTTAATTCCTAAATGTATTGATTCACGTACAGCTAGGGGTGCAAGTGTGCGAAAATACATTACTGAACATCAATAGTAGAATGCACTAAAATAATTTATTTATTTATCCTTAGTTTATTCT
This sequence comes from Paraleonurus japonicus, assembly GCA_030762865.1. Classification (NCBI taxonomy): domain Eukaryota; kingdom Viridiplantae; phylum Streptophyta; class Magnoliopsida; order Lamiales; family Lamiaceae; genus Paraleonurus; species Paraleonurus japonicus. Next base: position 48,375,119 of record CM061058.1, read on the forward strand.
AATAATTTTCTAGTGGAGTGGTTATCTTAATCTTTCTTTGAATCATCATTCCTCCCAATATGAATTGGGTTGGATTGCTATTTGCACCGTCAAGACGACGGGTTGACCCAATGGGTTTGGATAGTTATACTGTGGTTGAAAACATTTTTGACCTAATTTAAGTAATTGTGAAAAAGAATGGCGATAGCCAAAATAATCTATCGTTATCATATAATGATAATTGAGTGGAAAAAGAAAATAATTTATTCACATATAGCGTAGTGAATAAATCCAAATGCGGTGATTTAATGTTTCTACCTAATCCGATATGAAGTATTATATAATTAAATACAATATTTTAATAGAAATCATCTCCCCTTTTCTTATTAATTAGATGATTCGAATTTAAATAATGAAGAAAGAGAAAATTAAAGCAAGGGAGCCTTATTTTGCTAGCATATAAGTGCATAACATTCTGAATCTGAATATAGTATTTATTTCAATATGATTTGAACTCACTTAGTTTGATCTATTCTAATTAATTAATATATTCCGTTCCTCTTCAAATTAATATTTGAAGATGACACATTTAATAAATATAATATTTATAAGAAACGTAAAAATGTAGAAAAATAATATAAAAAAATATAGAATAAATATAAAGCCGCGATTTTAAAAGATTGAATATTGAGCTTTAAAAAATTAAGAACGATCAAAATGAGGATGCATGTGACAGTGATGTGTATTGTTCTGCTATTTGAACTCAATTTGCATAAATTATATATTATAGGCTTCATAGCTCGTTAGAGGTCTATTGATGAGATGCCTAAAAGATTGTAAAAATTCAAATGTAACTTTACCAAAGAATATTTACAATTAAAAATAGTATCTTCGTTCGGTTCTACAAAGATATCACGCACATTCATTTTCTACAAGTATTATAATATTATGGTGAGAATATTAGAAATACTATTGAAGATAAAACCAAAATGCCACGTACATTTCTCTAGTGATTGAACAACTTTAAATCATTAATCAATAAAGAAGAATGAACCCACACCAGAATAGAAAAATCATTCTTATCCACAACAAGTTTCGTCCATATTAAAATGATGATGTTACTTTAAACCCTTTATAGAATGCCAGAAAGACAAGATAACTTAAAATATATATGATTGATGCGACGTAAGAAAAGGCAACTGAAATAAATCCGTAGTTCCGTTAAAAAGTTCTTTCTCAATATTCAGGTTAGACGATCACTTAAGTCATAGTTAGGTGGTAGTTGGGTTTGATGTTTAAATGATGTAGTTTTGAACCTTTAAGCAAATTATACAACTATTTTCCTAGGGATGGATTATTTCATTAATTTCACTCATCCCTATTATATTGATGTGTTATTTTTCTGTACTTAATATGTGTCATTCATGTAATATTTTAATATAGGATTTAAGTTTGAATTTTTAACCTCTTGCATAATGCATTTGACTCCATTATTTTTCACGGGTCATCGTACAATACACTAATTTTTTTATTTATTTTTTAATCAAGGTCTCAAACTACACTTATTATTGATTCATTTTTTCACATTGATCTCTCTTTGATGCCGCAGTGTGCGATACACACATAAATATGTATATGGTTGTTTATTTAGTTGTTGAATTTTTTTTTCTCAGTATGAACAAAAGTAAACAGTAAGACTAATTAGTTCACCTGCATAATATTCAAAATTTCACAAACATCTTTATTTCTTAATAACAATTGAGCAACTGAATTACTTTATCGCAAACAATGATCACGTTTAAGAATTTAGAAGGAAGGAAACACCCTATTGAGATTACAAATGTTAAAAACAAACAAACAAAACGTAAGTATCCTTTGTTAAACTAAGCAATTGGAAGAACCTTAATATCATCAAGAACAGGGCCGCAAATATGTCCAAAATCATGCAAGTTAGTGTGATAAAATGGGCTGTAGAATGTAATTCTTGTCCTATTTGAAGCTGCTTGAAACTTGAGGCTTGTGGTCTTAAACCAGCCCTTCCCCCGAGATACAATCCGAGCCTTGACAGTTTGCTTACCAGCAAAAGCTTGTATGGTCATATTACCATGACATCCATTTTTAGCATCTCCTATAGTGAATGTCAGATTGTACCATTTGTTAACAACTGTCCTAATGATTTGTGCAATGGCTGTTTCCCTCCCTCCAATGAACTCGATTGCTGCCAGCCCTGATGGCACGTTGAAATGCTTCGAATCAATGTATTTCACTGGTTTTAGGGACTCAACGATCCATCCTGGGATCGGTGAGCACAAGTCTTGATTTTTCGGGAGGACCAGCACTCCGGTCGAGAAGTTCTTGAAGATGTGGGGTCCCATTTCGAATCCTCCATTTTTCACTAGATTGCCTGAGATGATATATAATGCAAGATCATGCTTCTAACAAAAGTAGATGAATGATGCATAGGCAATGTATTATTAATTGCACTGTATCTGTATGTAACAGAAAATGTATTATCTGATTCGACCGAGGCTTACCTTTTGTGAGAGTCAGGGGAAGCATTTCCTTGATTGCAATAGCATCCAAAAGGGGTCCACAGGTTGGATCTTCTTGCATCCCAGGATTGTGGAAAGTAACCTTAACGATGCTCGAATTTGCCTTGAAGCTCCATGCATACGTGTCGCCTCCATCGGTGCTGTACAACGTTTGGATCGGAGATCGCTCCGCATCCCCCTGACGGACACCCTCAACACCTCATCTTGAGCACATGTTCTGGTTGCACCAAATGTGAGGGTGTAGGTGGTCCTGGTCTCAGATTCTTGATGTATTGAGATATTGAAGCCTCGTTGCCGAGCCTCGCGGCGTGGACCCCGCGCGGGACCGCGAAGTAGAAACCGCCTGGCTGGGGTCCACCCGAGACGTACTCGACTATGCCGGAGATTTCCCATTTGGGGAGGGAGTACTTGCCTATGATCTTTGTTTTGTTGAGGTTTGATGCCTTTGGACCTATTTCAAAGTTTCCATTTTCAAGTAGTCCTAAAAGCATTGACAATTTACAACATGGTTAGATACTTTGATGTAAAATGATGATCTAATAAAACAAGAATCTCGAGGAAAGGTATATTTGAATAAGAAATATACACATATTACCATCAAGATATTGAGGAACTTTAGCAGAAGTTACACTATTGCACAATATGAATATTAACACGAAAGAAAGAGTGGGATGAGCCATTGAAGAATGGAAAATGTTTTAAGAGACTGAAATAGAAGAGTGGTTATTATAAGGTTGGAGACTTGTGAAAGTTGGAAAAAACAATGAAACAAAAGCCATGTTAGAATGCCACAAATTTAGGCGTAAGATTTGTTGGGTGTCCCAAATTTTCAAGATTTTATATGGAAAAATCAGTGCCTTTCTCCACACTTTTCCAGCCGAGTTGGTTTCAACTTTCATAACCTAGATTACCGTGATTAGCTCGATTTCTTGATTTCAGTTTAGCTTTCTCCCTATGAATCTTTTCAACATGTCTGAAGATAACATAATTTTTCTTGAAATTGATGGGGGATGGATTAAAATTCCAAAAACGCATATGCCCCTTGTATTTCTTTCTTCCTTTTTCCCCCTCAAATTATATCATTTGAACCAAATATAATTCCAACTCAGCCCATGTGATATATATAAATTCATTTTGATTGCCCACTAATTCAGAAACATTAAAATTCATTAGAAAGAAGTATTTTATATTTTTAGAAGTATGTACGCTGGTACGGGCTACAAGGTCGCTGGCCGGACACGTTCTTATAAATATTGTTCCACCGTCCATCAACATATATTTAATTTTTAGATTCTCTTTTTGATTAATATATTTATTTATGGTCGTCGATCTTTCACTGAACCTAGAATAATTTTCATCATTATTTTAATACCTCACGTGGTATGTTTAAATGCCAAGTCTACAGTTACGTATTTCATAAAGTTATATTATATTTATATAATACTACTATTCAATATTGAATGTATCATTTGCTAAAAAAATATGATTCATAATAAATATATTATTTTCTTAAATAATAATAAAGTAATTTTAGTCTTTTTATCTATTTTTCTCAAACACATCAATATTACATTAAATGTTATTATTTTTTCACACTAACTCAATTTTTTATTACTAAACAACTATTTTTTTAAAGTTAAAAACTACCCTACCTAAAAAAATAATTTGTGTTATTAAACAATTCGTATATTAAAATTTATGTCGAACAATAAATATCACTAAATAAGGTATGGAGGGAATATATCAGATGATATGCCTTTAATACTTTCTCTATTTTATATAATGATAGCTTTTCTAGTTTTATATAGAACTAAAAAAACATAAAATTTTCATTAATTTACCCATAATCAGTCTTTCTCATTTCACTTCTCCCTCCATCAAATAGTGAGGAAAAATATACATTTTCCAATATTTTTTAAGAAATACATATAAAAGTAAATTAGAGAGAAATACAGTTAATTAATTAAAAATTAAATTTATCTAAAAAATGACAATTAATACGAAACCAGTAATAATAATAGTCGAATAAAAACGTAGATAGGAGTGTTGGGCCAACTGAAGCCCAATCTTAATAAAACAAAGCGTGGTTGATACTGGGCCTACTTCAGGTCCAAATGGTCTTACCTGAGCTACCGCATTTATGAGGCACAGGCGCACAGCCCATTGAAAAGCAAAGTAAACGTCAATTTCACCCTTTTCCCGCTAATTTTTCTCGTCTCTTTCACTTTGCCGCTCTCGCAGTTTTCTCCAGATCTCGGCGACTCCTGCTACCTCTCTCTCTTTTTCTTCTTGGGAATGTACTTGTAGATGTCAGTGTTAGTTTCACTTTTTCAATCTTTTGGCGTGTTTCACTATTCACATGTTAATTCTGTAAAATTTGAGGAAATCTATTCAAATTATTTTTTCTTTTGCAGATCGCTGCTTTGATAGCTTTTATAGGTGGATTTTGAGTTGAGTACATGTTAGGGCGGATTACATGGCTAATTATTACGACATTGACGATATATTAGCCGAAGAAGAGGTATATCCGTATATGCAGAATTCTGGTCCTGCGTATTTTAAATTTGTGAAATGGAGATTCTAATGTATGTTTTTGTCTTAGCTTGTTCCATCGGTGTTCCAACACAGTGCAAATGGAGTTGGGCTCTTTGATTCAAGTGATGATACAGATAAGGTATTGCTGCCATTTTTGCCTGTGTTATCCGATGCAGTAGTTTAACTGTCTAAGCTGGTGGATAATTAGGGGGTGTTAGTTTTCTGTGTTTGATACAATTGGAATTGGAATGACATAGAAAGCTTGGTTGTGAGGAATGGGTATGTGAATTGTAGTTTGATATCCCAAAGAGGAACGTGCCAAACCCCTCAATATTGGTGGGAATTAAAGTTTAGTCATACCTATTCACCACTACTAATATTCTCATTCTGACTGCTTAATCTTCAATAATGTAACTCGATGGTTTTCTATTTTTATCTATTTCAGGTGGAAGCTGGTTCCAGAATGGAACTGCCTTTCTGGTTGGTTCGTGAACTTTACTTGAGACTACTTATATCAATAAGAGTTCCTTCATGTTTTGACAGAGAGTAATGTCCCATTTTAATCTTCAACAATATACTCGTTGTCTAATATTCAGTTTTGCATGAATTCAAATATGTCTAGGCTTATTCTCCCTTGTTTTTATTTTTCCTCTCTGTTGCAAACATTGTTAGCCTTTTGGAACTTATATAATTTATCTTCAAATTATTTGGAACTTATATAATTTTTCTTTGTTCTTTGCAGATCTAAAACACGTGAAGAAATAGCAGCGGATGCTGCTCATGTTGATCTAAGAAATCGATGTGCATATTTTTATGAATTAGGGTGTAAGGTTGCGCCACTGTAAGTTCTTTTCACTCTTTATGTGTTAACTTGAATTCAAGTCACCTGTGCCTGTACTAACCCCTTTTTCCTTCCATAAACTTGCTTGAGAGAATATAAAACAGAAGGACCTTGCATACTTTTATTGATGAGTGCCAATCTGTCAAGCCCTCATACTACAATGCTTATTTGACTTTATACTTGAAATGGTATTGAAGGAATGTGTACATTTTCTTAGGTGTAATGAAGGCTGATCATTCACAAGTTGTTTGTTTATAACTTAACCGACCATAGTGTTAATCCTCAGTATGACTTACTTGAATCAAGTGTATAATTTTTAATCTTAAGATTTACTTCATTCTAAGAATGGGTTAATCGGACCTTCTAGTGATGTTATTGTTGGAGAGCATTATAACAGCGGCTGGAATCGTGTTCAAGCTGCAATATTTGCATTTGTGTTTTACAGACTGTATCATATCAACTGTAAAGTGTAAACCATGTTGGAATGTGCAATGTAAGCATATTAGTTTTGAAAGGCTGGACTTCATACCATGAATCTGAAGGTTATGAAGTTAATGAGTGAGCTCACCTTCTTATCTTTTAATGAAAGCATTGGCGACAAAACCATAGGGCCATTCCTTCTTGTTGCCTTTCGGACCAGATACAAGGAAGTCTTGATTAAGGCACATACTCTGACGCTTGCAGTAGCCCCCAAATGTTTGACACTCCTAACTAATGAAGAAACCAAATGTGAGTTCATCAACTCCATAATTTGTTTACATACCAGATTTTTATCATATTTACAAGTTCATTTTCTTTATATCTGTTTTTAGTTTAACTGACTTGGTATGGTGGCTTTATGTTGATTATTTATTTTGAAGTGTATGAAGCTGGTCAATCCTCAATAGCTGCATTTAAGAAGTGGCGGATCGGTGGACCTAGATTTCAGATGGCTCCTGTTCTTGGGAGGAAGAGAAAACTGCAGAGTAAAAGCTGAGGGTAAATGGAATCCACACTTTCTTATTGCATCAGCGTATGAATGAATTCTTATATCTCCAGTTCAATTCCTCTAATCCCCCAATTCTGAGTGAATTTTATCGTTAAATGCTGCATTCATATCTTGCGTTTAATCTGGTCTATGGCAAGTCGGGTCTAGGTCCTATGTAAAATACTATTTCATCTGTATGTTATGCAAATGAGGACATCATAAGTTATGAAATTGACGTATTTTGGTCTCGGATTGGACTTGTCGTATTCCTAGGTGCACCGAAGTATTAATATGAAACCAGTTTCTACCCTCCATATATTAGTGAACTAACATGTCTTCAGAATTTGGGCCCTCTAATAAATAAAATAATCAAAGTCGACACATATAACATCAATTATTATCCTATGACTGACTTACAGACACTTCAAATCATACAGATTTATGCAAGGCTAGTGTTGATTCAATTTCAATTTAGTAGATCGATTGATATAGCATCATTGGGGGCGGCCGATGATGCCATAGAGAAGAGAGACAGTGCATGATACAAGGGTCATGATGCATGTCCCATAAAGGGGAGCTCCCATCTCAATCAAGAGAGATTTCATAGTGATTATCTTTGCTCTTTTTTCTTCCCATGGGCCACATGCATCGATGACATGTACATAAAGTGGCTACCCATCACATCATGCACATGCCATTGGTGGGAAGTGGAGTCAAATCCTAAAAAGATGTTTCTTTGTAAAAAAATAATGTGTTTATATATTTAGAAGTATGGGAGATCGAATTTGTGATTTTTCTCTGTTTTAGTTCTAACAAGTACAGACAGCCACAGGGAGATGAAATTGTGTTTGGGACAACCTTTTAATCATTTAGGATGTGTGCATTTATAGGACAATGAAGAAGCTGGATTTTGGGTATTTTTTTAGTGAAAATAAATTGTGTACCAAATAGTTTGCTGCATAATGATAAAGATTTTTGTTTGTTTGTTATATTAAGAGAAAAATAATTGAATATGTTCAATAATTTAAATAATTTAAAACTGAGGGTATGCTGCATGCAGCTAGAGATTATGAAAAATTAAAAGATTTTTTTTTAAACAAGGATGATCCGCATTACTAATGTAAAACCCTATGGTTACTACATTGGTTCTGAAACCATTTCTTGGTTAGATATTGCATTTGTTAAATAGGATGACCATCTAAAAAAGTCACAAAATAATTTCCGACCACATGTGGTGTTTTAGGTTGTGTCCCCCTTCTTTAATTTTTGACAATCATCCCTACAATATTTGTCGAGGGCATAAATTAATTGAGATGAAAATTAAAAGTCTCTGTCTCCCAAAATGTATTGAATTGAGAATATTGAATATCATATTGTTGGAGAAATACATAGATTGCAAAATTTAAATTTTCTATTTTCTAAAAATAGAGTAAATCTCATGTTCATCGTATAAATTTTTAAGTAGTAATACTATAATATTTATCTAATAATATTATTATATTTATATACTAATTTCACACACAATTTGATGTTTTTTTGTATATGTGAAATATTATGATATTTATTTAATAAATGCAATAATATTATTAAATGAATTCAATTTAATACTCTTGTTTATATAGAAGAGTGGGCTAAAAATATGCATATATATTAAGGGAATATTTTTCATAAAGACACATTTGACGAACACTCTCGAATGCTATATGAAAAAAAAAAAGAAAAAATCTAATAGTATTAAACATGTGAAATATGAAATATCAAATAATTCATGCAACTACAGACTAACCTAGTAAAATTTTAGCAATGCATTAAAATTCTCACTATGAAATATCGAAAGTATGCAAATGATGTTCTTAAAACAGTAATTTCCATGTTTTTTTTTTTTTGAGATTGTCAGAGCATGCAATAAGATTTAAAGTTCTACTAAAAACTATATTACCACTCCATCTTTTATAAAATTTTCCAAGTTTTTTCTCTGTCCCATAATAAATTTCACACCTTTAAAATATAAAATTTGAACTCTATTATCACAATATCTACTAATTTATACAAAATAACATTACTATTGAATTCATACATACATACATACAATTTAATACTCCCTCAATCTCACATTTATTTGCAGGTTGGTGGCATGAAAGTTAAGAAAATGCACTTTTTAGAGTTGATCATGTATGTGTTTGTAAAGTAAATGTTTAGTTAATTAAGTTGAAAAAAGTAATGACATTGATGTAAATAAATGTGTATTGTGAGGGTGTTAAAAATGAAAGGAGTTTCTATTTATAGGTGTGCAAACATCTTTGAGACGGACGAATAAGGTAAGTGTGCAAACACATGTGTAACGGAGGAGTAATTTTTTTTACTTTACACATAAAAAATTACAAAATTATCCTTTAAAATCTCAATTATTATTTTTCTATGTTTTTTCGAGAAAAAAACTTATGCATTTAGTACGGTTATTTTTTAAAAGGGAGAGCATATTGTCAAAGGTGCAGGCCAAAAGGAAAGAGCCATAAAGCCTAATGAAATGATTCGATCTTTAGAAATACATTTAAAAGTGATGTATGGCCATCATCATTATGCGGCATCATCATCATCATAGCAAATTAAATGGGGGATTAGTTTTTCCCGCCAATTTCCACAATTCCTGCAAAATCACGCCTTAAAAACTGCTTAATGTCTAATCCTCATCATTATTTATGCCCAAAGCTGACCATAAAAGCAATATGAATTAACTACTCCAATGAAAGACCTCATAAAAAAATATACTACTATTAATTTGGTGGATTTTATATACATGTGAGTTTGTACTGCCTTGAAAGTTCAAACCTATAGGTGACATTTTGTTAAAATTATGTTTTAAATTTTAACATAATTATACATTTCGTGGTCTCTAAAATTTAATCCAAGCATTATCATTATCATATATAGTAATAGTAATAGTAATAGTAATAGTAATAGTATCTGGTGCTCGTATATTGGAATGGACCAGATAATTGAGACAAAGTTTTGGGCCCACATTGTCTAGGGATGGCACCCACACCCACACCCATAATAATGTCATCTCAAGGGTTCCACAATTCCAACATCAAACTGGTTTCACCTATCCTTTTTACCTGCAATCTGTTTCTTGAAGGTCTATACATTTTGTAGGCATTGAATTGGATGATTAGGAATATGCATATAAATACGAACGAAAAAAATTGTACCTATTTTATTGTGCACTTCACTTATATTCACCACTTCATCATACATGGCCTAATTAAGATGCATGCAATTTCTTATATTAACTCTATTTTAAAAAAAAATTCACACTTTTTTTTCATACCATAATACTTTTGACATTCATAAGATGGAAAACTTTTAATAAATTTTACTCTCATATATTCACAATTTACATAAAATGAGATTATTTTTGAACTCACGTATACTGTTTCAATCTATTCGTTTCTTATTTTATACATAAAAATTTATGAAATTATTTCTCAAATTCATGTTCATTCTTTCACTTAATTTGTGTGTCATTCTTCTTATATAAACTATTATGAGAAGGAGACGGCTATTTATTTAGTTTTTATTAAATATAATATATATTTTAAACTCTGAATAATACATTTTCTAATTACTTAATTTCCGCGTATGTGTATGTTTGGGCATATAATGCCTTGCCTATATAACATTGACTCGTGCGTGAGTCATGACCGCTCATCGTTTGTGATGCTGTCATTTATCGGACACAGCTTTCGCCTTTTTTTAGTTTTTACAACCAAAACTCCCACATTACATTTACATTTTACATACTCCTCCCTCCCTCTCTCTCTCTCTCTGACTGAAGTAGCACAAAACACCTGACCCGTGAAACCAGTTTCCTCCAGTCTTGTTTCATCATCCGCATTTTCTTTTGTCCAAGAAATACTCCTTTTTCCTTTTCCCAGCAAACCTTTCCTCTCCAGCGCTTTTGTTCATTTCGACCAAGATTGCTCCTTTTCTCTCAGTTTAATCAAGAATTCTTGACATTGTGCTCGTTTTACGATGATGGACAATCTTGAAAAGATGAGCTATCCTGTTATTTTTATACTCGAAAGCTTTTCGCGGTTCAACTTCACTCAATATTCCTGAACAAAAGAAACATTTATTTATTCCCGCAACCAAAAATGCCACTCACGAGTTTGTTCAGTTTTTAATTTTTGGGTTGCTTTCAAGGTCCCAACTTGTGAATTCTGAGGCCCTGAAGGATCACTCCACAATGTTAGAAATTGAAAAAGAGTTTGAAATTTCAGGGTGGAATGCGAATGTTTCAGATTACTGCCACTGGCCCGGTATTTCTTGCAGCTCAAATAATTCATCTGTTGAGAGACTTGATCTTTCTAAACATGGCCTGCAAGGTAATATCTCTCTGATTTCTGGCCTCAAATCACTCAAATGGCTTGACCTTTCATTCAACAAGTTCCATGGCATCATTCCACCTGCTATTGGCAACTTATCTGAGCTTGAGTTTCTTGATTTATCCTTTAATAACTTCCAAGGCTCCATTCCCGTAGAGTTTGGCAGCCTTAGAAATCTCAGAGCATTAAATGTTTCCAATAATTTGCTCACTGGTGTGATACCTGATGAACTAGAAGGCCTAGGGAAGTTGCAAGATTTGCAGGTGTATTCGAATAGTTTGAATGGTTCGATTCCAAAGTGGGTGGGCCATTTAACCAATCTGAGAGTTTTCACTGCATATGAAAATGAGTTGAGTGGTGTTATTCCAGATAAGTTAGGTTCAGTTACAGAGCTTCAGTTGTTGAACCTTCATACGAATAGATTGGAGGGCTCGATTCCTGAGAGCATTTTCGCGATGGAGAAGCTTGAGAGTTTGGTGCTCACTCAGAATATGTTGAGTGGTTATATCCCTGAAGCAATTGGGAATTGCAGAGGCCTTTCAAGTGTTAGGATTGGGGATAACAATTTCAGTGGAGGGATTCCTGGAGAAATTGGTAATATTAGTAGCCTTACTTACTTTGAGGCTAACAATAACAATCTTTCTGGTGTGATTGTCAAGGATTTTTCAAGATGCTCCAATCTAACTCTGCTTAATTTAGCTTCAAATGGCTTTTCTGGGAATATTCCAATGGAGTTTGGATTGCTTAGTAATCTTCAAGAACTGATTGTTTCTGAGAACAATCTGTTTGGAGATATCCCAGTGTCGATTCTCAGGGGTAAGAATCTGAACAAGCTTGATCTGAGTGATAATGGATTTAATGGCATCATTCCAGAGAGTATCTGCAATGCATCTAGATTGCAGTTCCTGCTTTTAGGCCAGAACAAGATAAGAGGAGAGATTCCACACGCCATTGGGAACTGTACAAAACTGTTGGAATTGCAGCTGGGGAGTAACTATCTCACTGGGAGAATTCCTCCAGAGATTGGTCGTATCAAGAACTTGCAGATTGCTTTGAATTTGAGCTCGAATCGTCTCCATGGAGAGCTGCCTGAAGAGCTAGGGAAATTGGATAAGCTGGTTTCTTTAGACGTGTCGAAGAATCAGCTGAGTGGAAGCATTCCAGCTGCATTGAAGGGGATGCTGAGTTTGATCGAGGTAAATTTCTCCAACAACCACTTCAGTGGGCCCATACCCTCCTTTGTACCGTTTCAGAAGAGCCTGAATTCGAGCTTCATTGGGAACAGGGGGCTGTGTGGCGACCCTCTGAGCCTTTCTTGTGGTGGTTTGAATGATTCTGCAAGCAATGCTTATCATCACAGAGTTTCTTACAAGATCATATTAGCTGTCATTGGTTCGGGTTTGGCTGTCTTCACATCTGTAACTGTGGTGGTTCTGCTGTTCATGATGAGAGAAAGGCAGGAAAAGGCTGAGAAAGAGGCGGGGATTGTTGAAGACGAGGAGAGTAACAACCCTGTGATATTAGCTGGGAATGTGTTTGATGAAAACCTTCAACAAGCTATAGATTTTGATGCTGTAGCCAAAGCAACCATGAAAGATTCAAATAAGCTCAGCACTGGAACATTCAGCACTGTATATAGAGCAGACATGCCTTCTGGGATGATCCTGTCCGTTCGAAAACTGAGATCAATGGACAAGACTATACTTAACCATCAGGGCAAGATGATCAGAGAGGTTGAGAAGCTTAGTAAACTATGCCATGATAACTTGATGAGACCGATCGGGTTCGTTTTGTTTGAAGATGTCGTGCTGCTGTTACATCAGCACTTTGAAAATGGGACGTTGGCTCAGTTTCTTCACGATCCCACGGAGAATCCCGACTGGTCTACAAGACTTTCGATAGCCGTTGGAGTAGCTCAAGGGTTGGCATTCCTCCATCATGTGGCTATTATCCACCTTGATATTTCTTCAGGCAATGTAGCTTTGGATTCCAATTTGAATCCCTTGCTCGGTGAAGTTGAGATTTCGAAGCTTCTAGATCCTTGCAGAGGTACAGCTAGTATCAGCGCCGTTGCTGGTTCATTTGGGTATATCCCTCCAGGTATAACCAAACCAAACCAAACCACCTCTCATCTATCATATCAATCAAAGTCTTTACAAATAACAATAATAATACTGTGTCGTTTTCACAGAGTATGCATATACAATGCAAGTTACAGCGCCAGGTAATGTTTACAGCTACGGGGTGGTGTTACTTGAGATACTCACAAGTCAACTACCAGTGGACGAGGCTTTTGGTGAAGGCATCGATTTGGTGAAATGGGTTCATACTGCCCCGACCCGAGGAGAAACCCCGGAGCAGATTCTTGATGCAAGGCTGAGCACCGTTTCATTTGCTTGGAGAAAAGAAATGCTGGCTGCATTGAAGGTGGCATTGCTCTGCACTGATACCACGCCAGCCAAACGACCAAAGATGAAAAATGTCGTCGAAATGCTTCAAGAAATCCAGCAAAATTAGGTTGATTTCTAAGGTGTAATTTTTATAGATGGATAGATAGATAGATAGATGGAAAAGAGCATAAACTGCAGCAGTGTATTATTACCTTATTATTATGTGGCCTTTAGTATCATTGGAAGAAGTATTGGCGCCACATGCTGAAATTGAGTGGAAAATGCCTTCCTTTTCTTGGTTGAAATCAATAGTTCATAGGGCAGTTTTCATTATAAAATTCAAAGCTCAACATCAGATTTTACAGTTGAAACTTGTTATTCTTATCCAAGAAGCATGACGAGGCTTTGTCTTCTCGATTTCCAATTTCTGAAAATAAAACACATAATTGGTCTCTGAAATTCAGAATGTAAACATGATGCAAATTCACCTTTAAGAAAATGTATATGAATGAATCAAAATGGTGTTTTATTCACCCAGAAACATGAGTCCATGATCCTATGATTGCATTCGCACCCCAAGAGTGGTACCCAATCCGAGCGAGATCAGAACTAGTAAACCCTAGGCTAATACGCTATTCAATCTTTTACAATGAACGCATAGAGAGAGCGTCTTACGCAATTGAATGAATCGCTCTGGTAGAATTGGAATTTGATTGTGAAGCCAAACGGTGTCGCATACACCCTATACGGCGCCGTTCTTGTTTTCCGATGAAAAAGAAATGCTATACTGGTTTTTTCATAAAACCAACAAACAAATCACCATTATTTCTTTGGTAGCTTTGATTATCTTTATAAATGAAATATTGTACTTATATATTATTCGAGAAAGAAAATATGTGGAATATAGTAATTAATTAATATTATGGCTACAGTAAGTGCAAATTCCAAAATCATTGAACCGAAAACGCATTACAATAAACACTTGTAAATATGAACGTTTTCTTTAACTCATAATAATCATAGTAAAAGAGAAAAAATAATATACATTTCTAATGGGGAAAAATGAATACTGAACTGATCTTTGTACATGACAAGAGTCTAAACTAAGACAAAAATCCAAAAGCTTAGATCTCCATGTCCCCTGTGTGTATGAACCACCACATAGCCACCCTGGCCTGCTCGATCAACGGTAGCCGTCTCCTGCAATACGGACATCATCAAGAGCTCTTCCTTCACGTTGCTATAACTGCGCACGTGCATTTGTTCCATAGAAGAATCATCAGCATCCAGCAGCTTTCAAGAAATTGTCATAGGGGCTCGACGTTGGCAGACTGAACGACACAGGATTCTGCTGCTGATGTTCGGCTCCACACACTGCTGGAGGCCCCGCCAATGGCAATGGCTTGTTAAGGAATGGTAGATGTTGATCCAAGAACGGATTTTCACCCTACAACAATATACACATACACAAGCTAAAATATTGTATTGTATTTTCATAAGATTTATTCTGATGGATGACAAATCGAAAGATAATTGCTAACTTTGGTAGACAAGAAATACCTTAGGTACATTGCCATGTGAGGCCATTTGTTTGTCCATTCCAGTTCGTGAAGCTATGGTCAACAAAGTTCCTTGTCTAGGATGGGGGTTCACCAGATACGACATTTTCTGCTGCTTTCCCATCAAAAGTGACTCGCAATGATTAGCCATTTCATTGTACGACGTATCGGGCCCCGTGCTCACCGACATTCTGCCTACGTGGTGTGCGCTCTCCAAAATCTGCATACATGAAAATGTACAACACATCAATGCATGCAAGTATAAACAAGCATGCATGCGCTTACCGTTGCAATACGTACCGACTGCAGAAGTTGATCGACGCTCAGGAGATTGGGAAATTCAATGGTTAATTTGGGTTGAATATTACTATTTTCAGTTGGATCTTGGTGAGAGAAGTCTTCCATTCCAAACACTGAGACATTCTGTCTCATGGTAAAAACTTCGATTAGATATCAAGAATGAGAGAGCTGTGAAATCTGATGGATGTGATTTACCTTATCTAGGTATTTCTTTTTGTTTTGGTGACCGTTTGCAGGGGTATCTGTAAAAATTGACCGCCAAGAGAGCACGAGTCGTCGGGCATAAATCCCTGGAGCAACTGCTCCCTTATTGGAGCCTCCTCACACTGCATTGAGACATTTTTTTTTTTGTAATGAAATGATAATTTCAACAAAATCTTGAAAAGGTAACAATGAGAAAAAACTTTACCTCCAATATATTATCCAGATTTTTAACTATAACAGTGGCGAGGGATTCTTTAGTCTGGTCCTCATGGATTTCAATATCCGAAAGGCATTTTTGAGCAGAAGCATCATCTTCTTTAGATCCATATGTGGTAATTTGTTCTAATGCTTTGTCACTTATCTGCAATTTTGAATCTTCCACCAAACACAAAAAGGGATCAACCTGACAAAAGTACAAGAAAGATACTGAAATTGCAATACAGTTACTGTAATACAGATTAAAATCCAAGTACAGACTTTATGTTGGTTATGAAGGTGACTTTCATATAAAGAAAGTGCTCAGCAGATTCGTATAAAATAAAAAACAGAGAATATGCAATGTACCACTTTATCAGATATTGTAGGCTTGACAAGTGGGATAAGAGGAGGAATGTTGTAAGCCTTAGATGAGAAGATCATCATTGAAGTTGACAGAACAAAAAGTGATCTCCGGCGTGATGGAGGCAAACACCCTGAAAAAATCGAGTCATTTTAGTTGCAATGCCCTTGCTAATATTAGTATAACACATAATAGACCGGGCCAGAGTAGAGTAACAAAAAGTGAAAAAAAACCGTCCAACTTTTTCAACCAAATCTGGAGAGATGAAAAACCGTTGTCAGATTGATTAGCAAAAAAACTGTACCAAAGAATGCAATTTTGTTGGACTTTGAGTCAGATGCTAATGCATTTATTTTTCCCTTTATTTTATGTTTTGTTATGTACAAGTTTATAGAATAACTATAACACGTGAAATACAGATTTGCAAGCAAATCTTGATAAATTATAAATGAAATTTGAGATTGAACTCTGCTTAGCAAGTGTACCTCCTCCTTTAAGAGAAACATTTCTCAATGAAAAAGCCAGTTGGAAACTTCGAATTAGAGCATCACGATAGGAGGTCTGCGAGAAAAATAAGAAAGCAGTGTGAGAATTCTAAATCAAAGGATTCAGCATTTTGCTAATTAGACTGAAGAAAGGTCATTATTCTCAGGTAATAGTCCCAAAAGACATGTTTGGAAAGTTTCCATTTAGCAAGAGCACCTGTTTTATTTCATTGTATTATCCTTCTCTTTTCATTTATATCATTTCTACCTTTCTACTTTAACAACTCTTCATTCCATTATCATTTCTACCTTTCTACTTTAACAACTCTTCATTCCATTAGTCTAATCTCATTGTAATTCAAACTTTAATGTGAAAAAGACAATATATTATGATATTACAGTACTTCTGCCGAATATATTGAAAATATACACTACTGTTAAGGATTTTACCTTTGCTCGAGAAAACAGCAAAACCAAGCTGTACGTGTGAGCAATAGCTTCATAATTTTCAGGCATGTTTCCAGGAGACATAGATTGTGCCCAAATAGATGAAAGCAGGAGTGTTATTTGGTGGCTACTAAGTCTAAGACGAGCACCATCCTGAAATCAGAAAGCAGATGAAGTGTCAGACGACCATACATAGCACAAGAACAATTAGCAGAATTAGCAGAAACCTAAAATGTAAAAGAATAGCTAAAAAGACCTACCACTTCTTTACTTCTTCTGTTGCTTGCATTATCAGCATCTGGTGGTGGTGAACTTTTGAAGCTATATACACGACTGTAGGTTGACTTAATTCTGTTCATTACCCCATTTCCATTGTTTAAGTCAATGTCATTTTCCTTGGAAGGATTATGTTGTCTTTTCAGCTTCTCAAATAGTGCAGCTGATGAAGAAAACACCGAAACAGTTCTGGAGAGTGACCTTGGAAGGTCCACGTTCTTCTTTGAGTCAGAGACATCTGAATCTGAATGAGGACAAACAGAAGATGGCACGAGCACAACTGAGAAGATTTGATGAGCTCCAATCCGTGTTTGATGATCAGGATGGACCATAGCTGGAAGCAACTGATGAAATAAAGCCTCTGGGAAAGCCTATATGATTAAAAAAATGGCAATCTATAAATAACTAGCACAGAGAGAGAGAGAGGGGAGGGGGTGTTTAGATAAGGGCTTGCCTTCTTTGAATATGATAAATTTGGTAAAGAAGCGATGATTTGAGAAGTCCGATAAACAGCAGAAATAGTTGTTCTAGCTATAACAGTAATGCTTGAGATGTTCTCTAACATAGAAGCCATTACATCAAGGATTTGACCAGCATCTCCAACCTGTTAACAAATGAAAACCAAAATATTTACGACCTTTCATGCTCTGTTGGCAGAATAACAGAAGATAAATATTAAAAGTGATTGCCCACCTTTGAGGACAACTCTGTAAGACATTCGTCTACTACTTCATGGAATCTTCTATTCCAATTGATTACTTGATCTCCTAATTTTGCATCATCAAGTGAATAATGTATACTTTTACGCAAATGCCTCATGATATCACTTACAGCACTGACTATAGCTACTGATGACTGGACCTTTGTGAGTCGTGCGAGATAAGTGACCACCTGAACAATGTCAAGCTGCATATTGGGTTGCTTGAGGACATTTTTATGGTCAAGATGCTTAACTAATATTGATAACAAAAGTGCATACTCTGCCCTGCACAACCAAGAGACAGCAAAACCATAAGTCTCGGTCATTTTTAATTACGCGGAAACAAGTTCCTATCAAATCTTACCTGAATCATCCATAAGAGTCTGCATGTCTTTAAGAGCGGGAAAGCTATCCCATTCTCGATAGGCCATAGATTTTCATTATCAAAATACCGAAACAGCGATTCCAGAACACGCCGCATAGTTGTTGCTTCTTTCCCGAGGTTGGCCATGTTATGCAAGCACACCCTCGACCAAAAGCACGGGTTTTTGGAATCCTCTCTGCAATTCATCAAGATACACTTTATACATAACTAGATATGAAGGCAATACAGAAGATCACAATTGGGTCAAGAGATTACGTAGTCACGTTAAGTTCTCCTCTATCGTTTAGGATGATCTTCCAAGAAGGAACTTTCATTGCAATGTCTGGAGAAGAAGAGATATATCCTTCAGTATTATTAACTTTTTGTACCCAATGGTTTTGGTTGGGATCATTAAACTTCTTACCATGACCTCCGTAATTTTCCAAAACTACTGAAGCAATCTGAGGAATCAGACAAACAAATATATGAGAGGAGAGAGAGAAGAGAACAAGGGCATATATAAATTTCTGCTTAAGGTCAATTAATTACACATATGTAACAAATATATGCTTACATTATCAAATTCAACTGAAATATGGGAGTTTTCACCCATGAACCAAACCTGTACAATTCAAACACAAAATTAGATGAACCAGATTATATATTTAAGAACAACACTAAAGTCAGAATTACAGGGAATGAATCTAAGAAACAAAAATGACCTGAGTTAAGCTTTTTACGATGGAACTGAGTGAAAAAGACTAGATGTCATTATGTATCAAGACTAGTTGTCAAGAAACTTACAGAAACCAGATATGAGGTGCTTATTTGGATTTAAGGAAGTTAAGGATTTCAAATCAAATATATATAGTAATAAAAAAATGCATGTAAAGGGTATTCCATCATTAAGGATTTCAAATTGTAATTAAAAAAATCCAGATCTTTAGTTCTTAAGAATCTTAACAATGGAATTTCAATCCTCTTAAACAAGGAATCATTTAAAATTCTCTTCATTGCTAAGTAATTTATACTATCCCACTTCTTAATTAAATTCAATTTACTAACAGGTTTTCAGCCAAAACATGCTAACACAACTAAATTTGAAGTATTATAGGAACTTATACCTCTTCTTCAAATACAATTTTAAAATGTGATTGAAAAGAACACGGACCATAGCGGATAGAGTTTGCAGCCCAGCTGCCCGTAGATGTTTTGCCCTCGCATCGTCTCCAGGTTCTTGAGCCACGTGGCAGAGTTTGGGAATTAATCCTTCGAGGTTAAACATATATGTTCCATCTTTCTGGAAACCATACAAGAATTGAATCAGCCTAATTCATTACCCATAACAGGGAAGAAAATTCAACAACTTATTAGAAGTCTATGGAGCAAATTATGGCTCCGAAAAAATGAAAAGCCACAGAGAAATACCAACCTGATTATTTACAAAATCAAAGAGAGATTCGCATCCAATAATTAAGATATCATCTTGGTTTGTCTGGTCAAGCAAGGTGTACATAATACTCAGTAGACTACTTGCAAACAAAGGCCTGAGATTAAAACAGTACCATAAGTTTTATTGATAAAAATTCCTCAAAAATATCAAATGAAACTACGAACTATCTGTAGGCTATGTCACACTCTCGTAGATCACAATACACAATCACATATCAGTGCTTTTAGTATTATATAAATAAAATAGAAGAAAAGAAGTATTATATGTCTGCAGAAGGTGTGATGTTGATTCCCCATATATATCTTATTTAACATAAACTAAGTTGGATATTTGTCGTGAAACAATAAAATGCTTGGTGACAGATTGCACCCAACAAGAAAACAAGAATGGAAATGAGTATCTGAAAAAAACAAAAAAACAATCGCATTAGTGGACATACATTTGCTCCTTGCAAGATGACAAGAATTTCCTGTAAATACACATAACAACTTTCACAAATCGGAAGTTTTCATTTCTTAATTCCTTGTAGAATTTTTGTTCAAGGGAGTCTGCTATCTGTAAATATAAAATAAACAAAACCAAGAGTTAACTTAATCAAAAGAGAAAAGAGATGAATGCATTATAGTTGTGTATGCATATAGTGATATGAGTAAAAAGAGACAAATGAAAGAAAGCAAAGATTTCAACAGCAAACCACATTATTACTAGAGTTTTTGGAAATTTTATTTCACATATATAGTGAAAAATATTAAAGTAGTCAATCACACAGTACACGATATGTAAAAGAAGGGCTTTGAAAATTCAAATGCTATTTAAAAAATAAGAGATGCAAAACAGTGAGAAACTCATTTAAGTATTTCAAAATGTTCTACTACAAACTTCGGATACATAATTTTGTATAAGAACTGCAAAACTGATTAAGTACAATAGATATTTATCTTAAATTTCTTCTACCTAGAACCTTATTTAATTTTACTAATTTTTGCAATAAACTTCCTAAATACCAGCTTCAATGCCTCCTAAAATGAAATTCTTTGAAGTCCACAACATAAAAAATCATTATCTACCATGAAAAGTAAAGTAGAACAAGGGATGTGTGAGGAAAGTAAACATATGATTGGAATCTTTGTGTACTGTGCTAGATGATCATTACGCATTTAAAAGAAAGTTAAAACAAAAGCACCAGTATATTGGAGAGGATTAACATATCAATTAATAGTACTGCCAAATACAGTATAAGCAACCTTCGGAATGCGCAATGGATTTTTGGAAGCATAGTCACATAATTTCCCAATCTTCCTGTCATTCACTTCTTCTTCCTACAAAGTAAAAGAAACAAAAGATTCCAGTGAAGCCCTAATTTAGTGAGTAAAATGACCCCAGATTTTAATTAATCTTAAGACGCACACCATATGATTGATGAAACGCACCTGAGAGCGGGGAAATATATCGGATATCAACTTCTTGTACCTCTTGACGGGCTGCCTGGACCTCGTGCGCAATGCCGGACAGAAGAAGCAAAGATTGTCACATGCTGGCAAGACTTGCCTTGAGATCACACCGGAAACAACACTCATTTTGTACAAACGATTGGTGGTCTCTTTCCCTTCTTTATCTCAAAAATATAGAAGGGAAAGGAATAAAATTAAGCGGGAATGATCAAGCTTTCGAATTCAGGTACCAGCCTATGAAAAACCACTAATCTCAGATCAAATCCTCATCAACCCAAATTCGAAAAATGGGTGTATCATCATCTATTCCTTATCGATCACAGATATTATGACGACGCATAAAAAGAATATAATGTTTTTCAACATCCCTTTATTCCTATCTCTATTGATATGAATAAAAGGGGTGTTCTTGATTTTACCTTCAGATCAATTCCCGTGAAGTGTAGACCAGAAGGCTGGTAACCCATCAAAGATTTCCAACAATGTTCCGATTCTCCAGCATTTCCCGAAACTTATGACTTTCTCTCTCTCTCTCTCTCTCTCTCTTTTACAAAGACCCCACCTCTTATTCTCCTCCTATATATAACTATATGCTAAAAATATTTGAATCTTTATTCTCTTCCAAATGCATGACTCTGCCTCTGCGGGAATGAAACTTTATTATTATTCATATTCATTTATTTTGGTATTATATAATTTCGCCATTGATCCGAATATTCCGTTGGCAATAATTGCAGGATCATCATGGTAAAAAAGCACCAAGAAAATATATAATTTTGGTATGTATACGTTATTAATGTTACCGTTGTCTGTTGGACGACAGTTGTATTCATGCGTTACAAAGAAAATCATACGATCATATAAGGAAACTATTCATATATGGAAGTAATTATCATGTACTAACGTCTGGATGGAAAATTATTGGAAATTCCATTATATGGAAATGTATTTCAAGGTTTAATGATTTATAAAACTAATGGAAAATTATCCAAAATCCCTTCAAGATTTGTCCAAATTCACTAAAACAATTTTGTGATTTGATATATTATCAAACAACATCTAAATTAACTAAAAAAATTATTTGACCTATGAACAATACAAAATTACGAAACAATCCATTATTATAAATATGAGTTGACACAATAAGCAAAATAATTTTCCATTTTTCGATCAATCAAATAATTTTTAGGAGCTATTTGAAAAACTTGGAAAAATGTTTTGTTAATTTACCCTAAAAGAAATTCAAAATATGTTTAATAACGTGTGGGAAACATATTTTGGAGAATTTAGGGTGCCTGGTATGTTTAAGAGGAATGCAAGGATGTGTTTACTTTGCAATGAGGGAAAATAAGATCCAAGGTTAAACCTATGTGATCAATATTGAATTTTTGTATTATGATCTACTTTTAGGTTAAGTGTCAATTTAGGTTTTGATCATTGAAATATTTTAAATTAGGGTCTAATTTTTATTTTATTTTTACTCAATTTAAGATACAATTTTTCTCTTTGTCTCAATTCAAGACCCGATCAATTTGTCTATATTTCAATCTTTTTATAAAATACTCAAAGTATACTAATTTTTTTTTCTAATCAATTTTTAAATATAATATACAAAACTAAAAATTATAATTTTTATTTGACACTTGCATTAGATTTATTTAAAAATAAAATTTCAAGTTTTTATTTTATTTTTTAATCTAGGTTATGAACGTGAGTATTTATAATATACGTGGTGGGAACAATATAAAAAAATATAAAATATATTCTAGAATGTAGATAAGAAAAATTATACATAATAAAGATAAATTAGTGGTGTATGAATAGAAATGAAAAAATAAAAGAAATTTTGGATCTTAAATTGAAAAAAATAAAAATTAAATCCTAATTTGAGACACTTTAAGTTATATTGAGATTTAAATTAAAAAATAAGTATAATATAAAATTTCTCCGATCAATATTCTATGAAAATCAACCCAGCTTTTAGATGGGCTATGTTTAAAATTGCATAAAAGTAGCCAATTGTCCTCATTTCAATTTCAATTTCAATTTCAATTTCATTAATTCCTTATCTCCATTTGAATTTCAGATTTCTACCTCATTTGTGGGAGGCATGACCCATTCCCTGAAAACATGGGGAATCAAAGTTACTATCTCCAACACCAAACATGATTTAATGTTTTTTTCTTAAGAATACACCAACATTTCAATTTATAGTAGAATTAGAAATTTAAATTTTACGATGTACAACATTTTATTAAGAATTTCAAAAATATCGAAAGTAAAATGGAACAGGAAATCTTGAGAGTGTCAAAGTGGTGACATGGTCTTAGTTCAGGGGTATCAAGGTAACTTCATCTTATGTACACATTCATGTCGTCGAAAAGTTGCTTCTTTGTTTCTTCATTTGTGCTAGCACCACCTACCCGCTCGCACTCTGTTGGATTTTTACCTTCTTCAGTAGTTAGTAGCAGGTGATTTTTCTTCTTACTTCAATTTTCTTTTTGCATATCAATCTACCTGATTTGTTTAATTTGTCTACTAGTTGGTTCCTTCTGACTCAATTTTCTTGAATCACTAGTCAGTGATGGATTCCATTTACGCAATTATCTTGTTTATGCTGTTATTTAACCTGTTGTTTTGGTGCTTATCTGATTCATGGCTGAGGGGTTTGTTGCTGATTTGTTAAAATTGAGTGATTTTTGGACAATTTATTTGAATTGTTTTGTCTTTTGAAGCAATTATATATTTGATGCATTCATGTTTTTCGATGCAGTTTCTAACGCACATCAATTCTTTCAAATTTATTAGCCTAAAACATCTCCCCCTTATTCCCCTTTCATTGTTCTTGACGCGTCATTTTTGTGTGTGTTCTAGTTTAGTTATAGGTCATATAAAATACATGTGGTATGCTAGATGAGCAGTCCTGCAAATAAAATAGTTTAGGACCACCATGTGTTTATCAATGCCCATTTCTGCAGATCCTTAACTCATAACAAAAGAGCCGAGTCTTCAAGACTTTATGGGCATAGCATTCTACTCGTACGGAAAATGTAGTGTAACATTTTTTTATTTGTTGTGTGGAATGGTAGATTTGTGTTCTATAACTTTTTCATGATTATGAATTATGTCTTAACTTTTGACATTTTAGGGTTACAGCCTAACATAAATTTAAGTGAAGATGCTGGTAAATGATAGATTGTTCTAAAATTTTAATATAAGTTTTCGCATTTGAAGTTCCAAACGTTAATTTCACATGAGGATATACACCCCACTCACACTGACTTATGCTAACCTTTCTTTTATGCCCTTGATAATTGTTTTTATGAAGTAATGGATTAGGCTGAAGTTGTTTGGTGGTTGAGTGATTTGCATTGGTGCTATTTTTGGTGTAGGCAACTAGATTCTCTCGATATTTTTTTGTTGAGTGATCATATTAAATGTATTTGAATATGGCTCGTCACTCTTTTACTTCTATTACTGAAAGTTGCGGCCCCTCCTGCTAAGCTGATCCTTTGAATTTAAGGTGACCTTGGACCAATTCTTCTATGGTAAAATAAGTCACCAGTTTGTATCACACCTTATAGAAGCAGGAAAAGTGCTGTATTTAGTAATGATCAACCAATCAATTAATCAAAAGGCTAAAAGTATGACCCAACGGCATCCACCTCCACCGTTGCCAGCAGAAGCACCAACTTCGAAGACTGAGATTTTGGATGCTCCACTTCACACTATTGGCTTTGAAATCGATGAACTTTCAGCTCAGAGAGTTTCAGGCCACCTCTTGATTACTTCAAAGTGCTGTCAGGTATTAGTCCTTGGTTCACTCGTTTTAAATGTTGATTCCATCCTTCATCCTTACCTTAAAATGTTTTCATAATTAAAAATCTGAAGTTGAGCATTTGTTATGTGTATGGGCAGCCATTCAGGGTGCTGCATGGAGGAGTGTCAGCACTGATTGCTGAGGCCTTGGCAAGCATGGGAGCTCATATCGCTTCAGGGTTTAATAGAGTAGCTGGTGTACAACTCACCATCAACCATCTAAAAGTGCAGTGTTGGGCGACTTTATAGTCGCTGAGGCTACACCAGTTAATGTTGGCAAATCTATTCAGGTAAGTTTTCTAGTATGTTTAAGTTCAAAAATTTAGGATAATATCGTTTATTGTCCCTATGTTTATATTTTTCAGTTTTGGTCCCTCTGAAATTAAACTTTTTCTTCCACATTTGGTCCCACCATTAGCTGACCATCAATAAACTGACAAAATCAAAAGTTTGGGGGTGCTAAATGTAATATTTAGAAGCTTTTCTTTTATTTTTTTGATAATTACATGAAAATAAAGAACTCTTAAATAATTAAACTTGACACCCACAAGTAGTTGATTCCGCCAGTCAATGGATGATCAACTAACAGTGGGATAATGTGAGTGTAAAGTGTACTTCTAGGATCAAATTTGATAGTGAGTGAAAGAGGGTAACCAAATCTGGAAAAAGTAACTTTTGGGACCAAAAGTGATATTAACCCCCAAAAATTTCATAAAACTCAGAGGAAACAGAGCACTGCTGTAGTATGGATGATATTGCTCATTCCCAGCTCACCTCACAAATATAGTATAATGAATATCTTATTGTGCTTTGAGCAGGTCTGGGATGTGCGTCTCTCAAAATGTGACTCATCCAACTCTGAGATTAAAACGCTGATTGCGTCCTCAAGAGTTACCCTTCTTTGCAACTTGCCTGTACCTGACTCTGCCAGGGATGCTAGTCAAAATCTCAAAAATATGCAAGACTATAACCCTGTTTGCCAACGCTTCGCTATACAATACATTTGTGGTGTTGTATGTTATGCTGGACTTGCCTTTATACATGCGCCAACCAGAGAACTTTGATGGTTATAATTCAACTTTGTCTCGATGTATGTCAGCAATTATCTGTGTATTGAAGCAGATTATAGCATGTCATGAATTTTTATTTACAGATAACATTTGAAATTTCATGGTTGTTTGAACCTGTGGTAGAATCATGTGAGTTGGTTACCGAGTCAGTCGGGCTAGGATTCTAGTTATCCTTCACTAACCAGTAGTTGTGCTCTCTGTGTAAGAACGACCAAGTCAATGCGTACAGGATCCTTATATTACCACTGTGGGATGACTGGTAACGACAAGTGACAAGACCTGATGCGAGGGTGTATTCGCCGGCTATAAGGTAGCACAAAGGCCTATTAAACACGTTGTCGGTTTAGGTAGGTTTGGTTGATTACAGGACTTGCAAATACAGTTGTGTTAGGTACAATGAAAAACGTCATGTACTTAGATTAGTGATTAATGTATAAAAAAAAAAACTCTATGCCCGTGTTCGTGGATTCATAAATGATGCACATCTTGTACGAGCTAGTACATACTCCCATAATATTGACTTTGTTGCTTTTGTTGTATTGGTTAGGTATATTTGGTTTAGGATTTGCTGTATTTGAAATCCACGAATAGTAGAAGTTGTATTTTGATGGGGTCAATGGTTGAATACACAAATCAACGTAAATAAACACTATGATTGAGGAATCCATCTGAATGATCTAACGACATTTAACAATGTAATCATAAATTCTCAGCTTAATTAGCCAACAAACTATAAAGTTCACTGGCTGTTTATTCAAAGATAAAAGTATTATCATATGAAAGAACTAATCTATTGCTAGTAGTGTTACCGTGTACTTTAATTAAAGACTTGAATTTAACTATAATAATAAATAAGTATATTGTTGTTGGGGAACTCTAGAACCATGTAGGCGATGAATTGAGTAGGTAGAACATCATTTATTGATCAGTGTTAAATTGCATTATAAAAATGTTATTGGATCATATTATTAGTATGAGGCAACCACCAGACACCGGAGGGCAGAGTTAGATACACTTGATGAACTTTCAGCTTACAAAGTTTCAGGCCACCTCCTTGTTACTTCAAAGTGTTGTCAGGTCAGGTATATATATAATTTAATGGCTGCAAATGCAATTGATGATGCAATTAAGCAGATATTTGGTGTGGCTGGCATACAGCTAAGCATTAATGATTGGTGATCTTGCATGTACTACACCTCTCAATGTTGGCAAATTTCTTCAGGTATCGACATAATTAATTAATTTGAAAATCAAATCATTAATTGCTGTACATTTTACACATCTCACCTGAGCAGGTGTGGAAATGCAATCCATCTGATTTCAACCTCAACTGTTACCCTCTTCTGCAACTTCACCGAGTTATAAATCTGCACTTTATTTTATTTCTGACATATATTTACTTGCTTTATCCAATGATATGAGTCGTGTCGATTTTATTTAACTTCGTCTTCATATTGTAACACTTTATGATCATTAATTTCATAAATAATGTTTAATTTTCATGCATGGTTGGTCGAGCAATATACATACATATATCAACTATATATATGATTGAAAAGATCAAGAAAATCCCAATATGACAATCATTTTATTCAATGCATTTTTAATTTAATGAATAATCCATTCGGATTTTTTATTGTTTGTACACCAACACATATCTTAATCCATGAAAACCAATCTAATACCTGGAGGAAGGAAACAGGGGTATAGGCTTGATCTCTATTGAACTCTGTCTACGTATATATATAAATGTGTAAGAATTAAAACCCTAATTAAATTCACCACCGTGATTAACATTTAAATATTCAATAATTATTCAAGTACAGCGTGGTGAAACTTTTCCCATGTTGTGTAAATTAAGGTTATTGCAAACAGCTTCAGATTTTCCACCAGTTACTCCAACTAAGTTCACATTTTGCAACACAATTCCCTGGCATGAATGACTCTTACTGCAATCGAAATTAATTGCGACATCTGAAGCACTTGTTCCACTAATATTCTGGTACACAACATTCTTTATTTGTACAGCTGAACTCTGAAATATGACAACAAAATAAAATCATCTACTTGAGAAAAAAATTTAGATTAATGTTGGTGTGAGTGGTACCTGTTCATCACACGGTTCATCTTGATCACAATAATTTTGATCTATAATTATGGGGTTTTTCACATTTTGCATTTCTACATTCTGGAATTTGATGTTACTTGCACTCCCAGAACCACCCTGAGCACGATTATTCCAAGTAAAAACCTTAATTAATTTGAACAAATTAAGAAAGAGAGTAGATGCACACCTGCCATGTCTTGATTCTGACACCATTTGTGGTTCCAGAAAGCTTTGCTCGATTAACAACAACGTCTGACACATAAGCTTCTGAATTTTCAGAACCCAGGCTTCCAATACTGATCAATATTTAACATTCAAGAAACACCATCATAAGTGATTTTTGTCATTCTTGTGTGAACCAGTTTTTTCAGTAATATCATTAAAAATAAAAAAGGTGCACGGTGCAAGTGGTGTAACCTGATTCCATGGCCAGGTCCACAAGTGATATCTGTGAGTTGAACCTTGTGTGATCCACTTACAATTGAAATGCAATCATCCCCTTGATCCAGTAATTAAAAGTTCATTCATCAAATTAATAGTATTTTTGTTCTAATCATTGATTAAGAGATTTAGGTACCAGTGGCTATTGTGCAGGTAGAGATTTGAATATTTTGAGTGGCAGTGACGTGAATTCCATCAGTATTAGGACTCCTTTCAGGAGCATTCACCACAAGTTTTGATGCCTCAACATTTTTGCACTGCTCAAATGATAAATGAATTTGCTGAGCATTTTGAATCTTCAAATTCTTTACTACCAAATTTGTGCACTTGTAGAAAGTCAAAGCCTGCATGCATTGATTAAGATTTAGGATACGCGCGCGCGTAAAATAAGGTGCAAGCAAGCATACCGTTGGAGCAACCGTGCAGGGCTGCAAGAAATGTATTTTAATTAGAATAAATTTGAGAGAGAGAGAGAAATGATCCTAGATAATTAATTAAATTACTTTAGATTTGTCTATTTTGCAAGAATTTTGCCACCAGATATTTCCATTGCCATTGATAGATCCACCTGCACCTTCAACCACCAGATTATGAACGCTGTCAAACATTAGCCAATGCCTCACATCGTCTCTGTAGTCGCCCCGATTTTTAGATGCTATCATAGCTCCACCAATCTGCACATACTTCAAATTTATTTTGAGAGAGACAGACAGACCATTTTTAATTAAGAAGATTTACCTCCATTGTAATGGTGGATTTGCATGGTCCTGAAAAGCTTAGTGCTTTGACAACATAACTTCTGCTGCCGGGTACCATGAAGTTCACAACTCCTTCAGATGAACAACCTGATGTCCAAGCACTCTCAAATGCCTGAACACACACACACACATATAAATTAATATGAAATTGGGATTCCACTATCATTATATAAAAATAAACAAATTTAACTAAATATCTTATAAATCAATTTTATTGCAGGTGTTTTCATTATACTTTTAAATTAATATTTTTAATAAAACGGTTAATATTGTTAAAAATTCAAAATATGTAAACAAATTTTATAATGAATTTGTGTTTTGTTTTTTTGGGAAAGATTGCAAAATAACACGTAAACTAAACTAGTCCCAAATTCCACCGACCAAATTAAAAACAAGGATTAATTCCTAATATTCATATATATGGAAAAGTCGTCATGTAAAATGGTAACTGAAATTCATATAGCTAATAAGAGATTTGCAAGTCAAGGACACATGATAATATATCATCGGAACTAAATAGTTCACGTGTAATTGACGTGACACTCACAATTTAACTAATTTTACCAACTTAACCCTACCTGTCCAACGTTTTGTATTTTAAATTCTTGAACTTCAATACTAACAAAATGGAAAAGCAATTTTAATTCAAAATACAAGTCCCAAGTGTAGTTTTAAAACAAAAGGTTCCATAAGTTACTAACTCAAACAAAAGTCTCTTAAGGTCATCTGATCACTTTAAAAGATGAAATCAAATAGTTACAGTTGTGCATGGGAGCAAATAACTGGATTTAACCATATATATATATATATATGAAACCTAAATCTGTGTTTTATATATAGTTTTGGATTGGATGCATATATAATATGTGGAATGTTAAAAGTATCATATTTCGGCTCATGTGTTAATTAATGATCCAGAGGTATTGGAACATAAAAATAACACAGAGGAATTGAACTAATGGTAATCTTAATTACTAACCTTAGTGTCATCTGTACTTCCATCACCTTTAGCTCCGAAGTTGAGTACATTAATTGTCTTCGCAAGTTGATCAGAAAACGGTCTTTGGATCTTGTTAATACACAAAGGATAATTGCTAAAATCGTAACCATATTCGTGAATATAATTGTTATGTAAGTCATCATCGTGAAGGCTGTTGGTGCAAAGTGAAGTTAAAGAAAGAACAACAATGGACAGTGTCAAAAGAAGCTTTATAAGTCCCATAACGTGCTTTTTTCCACGTAAATGAAATGATTGATTGACAAATAATTTGTTGGTGTATATGGATGTGATCGATGATTATATAAAGTCATGTCGTACATTTTATAGAAAAAAATTTGGAGGGGGTTTCATGTTCTCTACGACTCTTGAAATGAGGATGAGGAATGGGCATTGGCAAAGATTTAGACGAAAGGGCTTCTATAAGAGTAGCTGACGTTATTTTCTGAAAAAAGGGAGTACTACTTCTAATAATCTTTTTATGAAATTAAGGTTTTATTCCTTTGTCAGATCGTGGCTAGGTAACTTATTTTGGCCTTAGGGAACGAATATACCTGTTAATTTAAATTAAACCATACATTTATTCTGTTAATTTTACTCTTACTCACATTGATTCTTTAATTTTATTTTATTTATTTTTGGCACTTATTTAGTAATGTTTTATTAATTCATTGATATATACATACAAAATGATACTCCTCTGTACACCAAAAATATGCTCACACTGCTTTTTTCAACAATTTGTTTTGCTTCACCATTTAACCACCACTTAATTTTTCATATGTTGTTGATTTTATATTCATAAACAACCACTTAACTCATAAATGAACCACACAATACTCCAAAATACCTCTATTTTATCTACTTTATCAATATTTTTTTATAACATGTTAAAATCAAACGAAAGATACTTCTAGTGCGGGTGGTACTATATGAGAATGTAGATAGCCTGGCCTGCAATAATTATAAGATGCATCACACGTAGTACCGGAAGTCTGGCACGATGGCGCATGATATCATGGGCTAGCATGAAGAACAATTGCTTTTCCAAAATTATTTAAATTGCTGAAATTAATTATTAGATGCATGCATGATTAAAAGGTATATATATTGCTAATTATATATATATATATATTTATTTATTTATTTTCTTGAGGAAGATAGAAAAATATATATACTTTGGAGTATATATATATATATATATATATATATATATATATATATATATTCAATTACTTCATCCATCCCATATTTACTCCCTCCGTCTCACATTAGTTTTCATACTAATTTGGGCACGCATTTTAAGAAAAAGTGTAATGAGTGGAGCATTGAAGGGTAATTTTATAAACTTTTATCATTAAAGTAAGGGAGATGGTTGGATTGAGTGTAAAAAATAATGACATTTTGTGTAAATATATGAATATTGTGAGGATGGAGTTTAAGGAGAGGTTTCATTTTTTTGGAATGTGAAAACTAATGTGGGACAAACCAAAAAGGAAATTGTGAAAACTGATGTGAGAAAGAGGGAGTATAAAATTTTTGTTACGATTTTTAAGAAATATTAACAATTTATTTATAAAATAGATATGTGTGTAAAAAGTTGAGAATATTATTATCATTTGAGTTAATATTTTATTCATAGAGTAGATTTATTGTAATGACATTTGAATAAATAGATGTAAGGTGAGTGCAATTAACGTGAAAATTTTCAATTTTAATTTATATATACATATTTATATTGGACAGATCCAAAAAAATTATGTCTACTTATATTAAAGGGATGATTACAATTTGCAACCTCTACTATATCACATTTTACAATTTTGCAACCTATACTATATTTTCAGAATAAATCGCAACCCGTACTATGTAAAATTGACAAAGTGGTACCTCAACTCAAATTTTAATCTTTTTTCCGACCAAATTATGTTAGAACAAGGTTATATTTGTCCTTTTAGGTTTATTAATTATTTATTTACCAAATGTTTATTTTTTAACAAAGAATCGATCCTAATTTGGCCCGAAAAAGAATAAAATTTGTATTTGAGATACTAGTCTGTCACAATTTTACATAAGTACGGGTTGCAATTTGTTACAAAATTTAAGACAGTTGCAAATTGTAAAATGTGATATAGTATAGATTGCAAATTGTAATTAACCCTATATTAAATGGAAGGAATATAATTTGAGAGCTTGATCGAGTTCAAATAATGATTTAGGGTTTTTTTTTTTTTGGATGAAATGATTTAGGGTTTTGTTTTTAATATATATATATATATGGTCATGATTTGTTATTTATAATACTTCGATATCTAACAATATTAGTTACGCATATTAAGAATTACTTGAACGTATCTTCGATGTGAGATCACGTCCATGAATTTTGTGTTGCAGCCACCTTTTTGGATTTTCTAAGTTCATTGAAATGCTGCGAATCGAAGATATATGATTCAATAATGATCATCTTATCTTACCTCAAATCATTTGGTCAAAAACACTCGATTCAAAATTAGGCTTAATGTAATAATAGTTACGTTGAGTCAACCACTAGTACATATCAATAACTCATGATAAATATCTAACCTAGATTAATGTTCAAAATGGAAACTTCAAATATACGACTTCCATACAATATATTACATTTTCACGGAATGGAACCAAATCGGACCGAAATTCAATGTGTTTAAACATGACTTGTTTATTACCGACTCGAACTCGAATTTATATTCACGAGATTTTTTTTTGAGTTTTTAGCCTAATCAAACTTAATAATATTAATCTTAAATTAGATTATTCATCAATTAGTTATAAAAATATTATATATTTATAAAAATTATATGTATCTAACAAATACTTATACTTTTATTGAATTAAATAAACTTATTGCATACATATTTTATATTTATCATATAGTATGAAAATTATATAGAAAAATCAAACTATCCATTATAACTTATATGAATTAGCTCACAAGTTTACTAATGATCAACCTGTTCACGAGCTAATGCACTGAATATTGTAAATTTTGAGTTTGTTTATGTTGACAGCTTTACTAAATGAGTTCAAACAAATATTTTTCGTGTTGAGTCTCAAATAATTCACGAACAACTTAATTTGATTACATCCCTTCTCAATAATTAGATGTTAGGGTTATGAATTAGACCTTGTTTGTATAACTTAACTAGAATGTATCCAATTTCGGAAAGAGAAGTTATTTCCACACACCAAAATTTTAATGTACTTATAATAGAGCCCAAAGTGTGTATCTAACAATGTGCGTTTTTTTTTTTTTTTGCGAATATCATACAATCGTGCGAAAAAATTTGTCGCACATTGTGTGTATCAAATTGTGAGCAACAGGGGTATTGTGGAACTTTAAGGTGTGTGCAGTTGGAGATGGCAATCTAACGCAAGGCCACTGAGAAATGTAAGGCCCAAATTAATAAATGATAATAAAAAGCCCATGGGCTTCCAACTAAGTCCTAACGCTTGATAAATTTCTTCATCATCTTCTAATTCTGTTATCTCTGCGAGGCTCTCTCTTAAGTCTTATTAAGCGCGGAAAGAAACTGAAATTTGAACGGAGAGCAGAGCAGAGCTGGCGAAAGAAGAAGAAAGATTGGCGTCAGTAGTTAAGAAATGTCCGAACATGAGAGTACTCAATCAAATCCACGCCCACATTCTCACTCATCCCGACCTTTCTCGCTCTACCCTCTCTTTTGCACTCGTTAAAGTCCTCTGCTTTGCGGCTTACCGCAATATTCACTATGCCAGAAGGCTGCTTTCTCAGATTCCATGCCCGGAATATATTTGCATATAACACCGTGATGAGAGGATTTCTGGAGCAAACCCTCCCCAGAACCCATTTACTTGTTCAGGAAACTGGTTCGGAAGAAGTTCCCATGTCGAACACCTTTACTATGGCTTTTGTGTTGAAGTGCTGTTCGATGTTGCCGGCGTTTGAGGAAGGGAAGCAGGTTCATAAACATGTGATTGCGTCTGGGTTGGGTGAGAATATGTTTGTCAAGACTTCGCTGCTGAATTTCTATACGAAATGCAAGGAAGTCGAGATGGGGCGGAAGGTGTTCGATGAAATGTCTGAGAGAAATGTGGTGGCGTGGAGTGCGATGATTGGGGGCTACGCGAAATTTGGTATGGTGAATGAGGCTCTTGAAATGTTCAGGGAGATGCAAAGGGGTAGCGTAGAGCCGGATGAGGTGACAATGGTAAGCGTGATCTCTGCGTGCGCTATGACAGGGGCATTGGATTTGGGGAAGTGGCTGCACACGTTTATCAATAAGAAAGGGATAAAGAATGATCTTGAGGTGAGCACAGCGCTCGTTAATATGTATGCTAAATGTGGATGCATTGAGAAGGCGCACGAAGTTTTCGAGACCATGCCTGTTAAGGATGCCAAAGCTTGGACCTCCATGATCGTAGGATTTGCTATCCATGGCCTTGCTAAAGATGCACTGGACACTTTTGAGAAAATGGGAGAAGCTCAGGTAATCAAACTGATAGCCTAGTTATAGCGAATCATTCTAGTGATCTGCATTGCATGAGAAAAATAAAAGAATGGCTAGATGAGCTTCCTATTCTCTTGTTATCCCTTCTCCTTGGATAGTTTTTGCTCTTACCCACTGGCAAGTGATGTTTCTATTGGGAAAAACATGCATAGCTGGCTCGTGAGGGCAAAAACAGTCTAGAATTTTATCGTCAGGATGGATGGAAAAGTATAACAAATCATGTAGTTTAATGGTAAAAGTGAACAAAAACAAGTTTGTGAAGTACAAAGGCAAGAGATGACAACGTGTAATTTACCCGATAAATTATGATTCATGTTTACTTCAAGAATGAATAGTGTGTCTTTGTTTTCTTGTTATCCCTTCTTCATGAGTAATTTTCAATGTTCACTTTTGAATCTTATTTCAGGTTGAACCTAACCTTGTGACACTTATTGGTGTTTTATCCGCATGCGCCCACGGCGGTCTAGTATCTGAGGGGAGAAAGTATTGGTCAAGTATGATTGAATGTGGGATTGAACCGTGTATGGAGCATTATGGCTGCATGGTTGATCTTTTTGTCGTACAAACCAAACTGAGACAGCTTTTCTATTTGTTGAGAGTATGCCTATTGCTCCAAATCCAGCAATATGGCGTACACTGCTCGTTTCTTGCAAGAAGAACAAGATGTTAGAGAAAGGTGAAAATGTAGCAGAGCAGCTTCTTCGATTAGAGCCTCTCAACGCAGAGAATTACATACTGCTCTCAAGCATGTATGCATCTTCATCAAATTGGGTGAAAATGAGTGCTGTGAGAAGGCAAATGAAAGAGAAAGGAATCAAGGCTGTACCTGGATGCAGCTCCATTGAAATCAACGGCCGTGTTCATGAGTTTGTGATGGGTAGTTGGTCCCACCCTGAAGCTATAGACATAAGAAAAGTTATATGTGAAGTTTCGAAGAGGGTTCAAGAAAATGGACATGAACCTTGGATCGCGTCTGTGTTGCAGAATGTTGGTGATGGAGAAAAACAGGATGCTCTTTGGGAGCACAGCGAAAGATTGGCCATAGCATATGGTCTGTTGAAGACGAAAGCGCCTGTGGTTATAAAAATCGTAAAAAACCTTAGAGTCTGCATAGATTGTCATGAAGTGACAAAGACTATAAGTAAATTATATAATCGAGAAATCATTGTTAGGGATCGGATTCGGTTCCACAGGTTTGTGGATGGAGTCTGCTCTTGCCAGGACTTCTGGTGAACCCCATTGATGGTATAAGCTGTGGAACCTCTTTGGTCCTAAGATAACTGCAAGTTTTGGATGACATTGTTTTCTTTGAACGGTACATCTGTAACCCTCTTGACATCAAAACCTTTTTTAAAGCCGATCCCACTCTTCTGCTTGATAGTATTCAATGATTTTCAACAAAAATGAGGAGTGTTATGGGACTTATAGTTTCGGTAGTATTTTGGTCTATCTGGTTAGAAAGAAATAATAGAATTTTGGATGAGTCAATGAAATCCTTAGAAGAAGTTTGTGATAAAATTAGTGGGGCTCGTTGGTGACCGATCACAAGAGATTGAAAAATCTCTTTGTAATAGATTTAGCAGAGACTGGAGTTATGTCCAGTAATTTACATTTGTCCTTTGTGTAAGAGATTTTCCATCCCTTATACTTTCTACATCATTAAAATTTTAGTTTTCTTATAGAATAATTTGAGAAGGAGGGAGAGAAACAATATAAAAAAGGAAAGAAAAATCATGAGAAATTAAAACATAGACGATTTAGTTACAGAGAGTTGACTGTTGCATCGTTTATTTTCCCAAAGAGGGATCTCCCTACCCTAACATCCTCATTCTCTGGATCTCTGCAAAAACCTTCGAGCAACAGGCATCCCAAAACAACTTCCGAAGATGTGTATAGCCATGGATACATCTTTTTCATAAAAATAACAAACTGCTACTACTTAAACTTGGATTTCAATAGACCATCTATGCATTTCCTCTTCTGGAACTGGGATGGTCAGAGTCGCCAATCCCCTTGCAGCGTCGTAATTGAACTCTGTTTCAATACTTTCAACAGTGCACTTGAGTGGTTGCTGAGAACAGTAGACTCCAAATCGCCCACATCCTCGTACCTTGAGTGCAATAGTCGCCACAGTCGATCTGCATTCAGTTAAAGCCTCGTTCCTAGTGGTGGTTTGGTGGACTTCACACGGCTCCACAGCACCACCAGAGTTGAACATATCAAGCAAACCAATGGCGGCAAAGGAAATGTGCTCCGTAATGTTCTGTGTTGGGAGACGAGATACATGTCAGTTAATCGAAATGGAAACAATGAGGTGAATAAGTATTAATAGAGAAACTTACCTTTATAGGGCAAATGTGGAAGAGTTCATATTCAAGAACCTTGAGTGTTACAGGCAATGATGATCCATGGGGTAAACGAACAACCTCCTGTGATTTATGAGCATAGACTACTGCATCTCCCTTCCACTCAGGTCCACCAATTTCAGCTATTGCATCCACATCAGTGGCTTTGACAGAGGTGGTCAGAGTCCCGGGTGAGGTATCATGAATGCGCGTTTTCTTGCTCACCTTACACCACCCGGCACCTTGGCAGTTGAACACACCAACCACTCCTGAACACTTGTTCGTATTCCAGATTTTAAGCAAACTGCAAAACATATTATGGAAGTGGATATCAGTTCCTAGATTGGATGATTCAGAGAATAAAATGGATTAAAGCAGGAGATGGTGTCTCGAACCTCGTCCCATCTCTAGCTGGATCAACAAAGAGGCAGTCTAATGTGGGTCTTCCAGGTAGTTGTGCTCTAAGAATTGATCCATCAGGGAGAACCAACTTCTTCAAGAGCTCAAAGTTGTGGTTACCTGGCTCATCACTGGGTTGACAACATGAACATCATTCAGATATAGTCTAACAATAGGCGTTATGGAAAAAATATCGAACTTTTAACCAAGATTACCTGACATAAATAGCACACCCTCCGATGGCTCTAGCTGCAGCATGATACTCAGCAGCTGGGTGCACGCTCTGTAAAGTAAGCATAAAAATCGGGTTTATGCTTTCTTTCTCCTAATATGAAATTTCAATTAACAGTTCAGAAATACTCACTTGGAACATATCCCAATCTGGCTGCATAAATTCTCCCAAGAAAATGGTGTTGTAAGCGACAGAAGAAATGTGAATGGTGTGAGAAGCAGGATCACGAGGGTAGAAGTCATCGGAGGCTCTAACTATAGCAGTCTGCTTTGCGCTATAGATCCCATCAGTATTATGACACATGCAACCAATGCATCCATGTTCCTGAAAGTTGCGGGATATGGAGGCTTCAAGGGCCTGGTGGTAGCTACGAGTGAGAGAAACTCTACCACCATGGCCAGCCCCTAGAGTCTCGATGATGTTTTGGACATCAACTTTGACTCCATCTACTCCACAAGAAGCCAAATAGGAGTGAAGCTCATTGTAGAAATTGAAGACTTTCTTAGGGTGTACTAGGCCCAGGCCATGAATAGCAAGGCTGTCCATAACAAGATCAGGTTGGTTGCCTAGAACACCGGGAGATTGCACAGGGTACGCCAGAGCTGTATCGTAATGTTCCATGCCAGGACCAGCTGGTTGCACTCCACCCCAATAACCTGCTAGAGCATGCCATACATAGACGTATCTATGTAGAACATCAGACAGATAGTGTGAAGTCTTTACTCATTATACAATGCATAATTTTATAGAAATGTAGATTCAAAGAATAGGAAAAGCCACATCGTTTCAAGTAGGATATCTTACTTGACATTGTGCTGCTGCTTGGAATTTTTCACGACATGTTTCAGGCCTGATTCTTGTTCATCAGTTTTCCCATTTTTCTTAAATTTATCATTCTCTTTTATTCCAGTTAGTCTGTTGGCGAACCTGTGAATTCAACATACAATGACAGATTTAGTGCAATTGATAGAAACCAAATGAAAATAATTAAACAAGTCCTGATCGTAAAGCTTCTCTATTAAGACAATTAAACTGACAAAAGGAAAGTGTTAATTGTCTTACTGAGCTCCTTCTTGTACGACACAGCTTGAGTCTTCCTTCACCTCACTTCCAATTTGTTGCCAGCCGTCATCTATGATCAGAAAACGTGGAGGCGTGCCTCCTTTCGACAAGCTGCAAGAGTAAACATTTTAGTTAAGCAACTGATTTCCCGATCACCTTTGCTGCTTTGCATAGGACTGTGGTCCAATTCAAAGAAAGCAGTTGTAGTATACCTTTTAAGCCCTTCTTCAACGCCCTCTGCTGTGACGTCAGTGTAGAAGGCATCCCATGTGCACCACCCAAACCACTCAATGATTGAAGGCAACTAGACAGTTCAAAATGTATGCAAGTAAGCTTTCTTTGGAATATTTTCTTGTGCTACACACAATCAATTCAAAACTAATCGAGCTGCTATTTCTCACCTTCTTCTTCTCTCGGTGCTGAAATGTTTGCAAGTGTTTCTCAACAGCTCTGTTTCAAAAGAAATTATTATTTTTATAAGCAAAAGAGCTAATAGTGCTTCTAATAG
Organism: Paraleonurus japonicus; assembly: GCA_030762865.1. Lineage (NCBI taxonomy): Eukaryota > Viridiplantae > Streptophyta > Magnoliopsida > Lamiales > Lamiaceae > Paraleonurus > Paraleonurus japonicus. The sequence continues at coordinate 48,414,830 of CM061058.1, forward strand.
TAACCAATTAATTTTGCAAAGGGACTGAAGTATAACATGAATGAAAGAAAATCAAATACTTACTTCACAGCCTGATTGATAACTTCAAAAGGATTGGTCCCAGCATGCATGTAAACAAGATAATTACCTTGGGTGGTTTCAACCGCATTGTCACCTGCCACAAAATTATACCCCAGAAAAAAGGTCATTCCCGTTGTATCTTTTCCAGGAATTATTTCATAAAATAACCTGGTAAACTGTATCTATAATATGCAGCTACTTACCACTCTCAAGGCAGATTTCGAGCTCATTCCTGTCATTTCCCTGAAGAGCAGCACGGAATTGTCCTTCAAGAAGAGGCAGGAAAACAGTGTAAATAGTTGGCCTATCTTCGTTCTCGCTTTCACATGCGCCTTCACTCTCAACGAGCATGAACTGGGTCTCTAAAGGAATGTCCTTCCCACATGTTCCAATTCTCTGAGTCATCCACCAGAGCTTGAAACGGAACAAGCACATAAACCGGACACCCCTTTTTACGGAAAATGTAAATAATGTTACAAAATGTCACTTTAACTTACACGACTTGATAACAATATAACTTTTCAGAAACAGAACATAATTGGAGAACTGTGAATGCTTACTCTAGGACACCAACGGGGAAGACATGCAGGCTCTTGCTATGTGAAGCCGTGGCCCCAATGAATGCACCAGTAACTGATTCTGGAGTAAGCACAATGTTGTCTGCCACTCCTGTAATTATAGTTTTCCCATGAACCACAAGGTTCCCATCATTAATGGAGATCTTCGGTGTCACCGTCATCTTTTCACTCTCTACAATTGTTTGCCAAAATACTACATAACCACAAGTTTAATAAGCAAAGATTATAACTTCAACGCGAAAAATTTCTACCAAGAAAAAGAAAAGAGTTGGGTTCCAGAACCCAAGTCAAAATCAAGTATGAATGAGCACCTAGATTATTTCAGCTGGAAATGTCTTCAATCATAATCTTTTCTAAAACCAAAACTAAAAAGTCGTGACACCACCCTACAGTCTTGTCAGAATTATGTGACAATGGTGGGTATCTGTTGATTCTACACAATCTTTCCAGGTTACAGAGAAAACAGAACACAACAGACAAAGCTAGCACACAAGTTAATTTTGAAAGAGACAGCATCTTTGGACCACATCACCAAAATATACCAAGATCTGCCATGGATCCACTTTTAAACCTTTAAGGGACAGTTTCATCAAAATCATGTGTTGTCCATTAACATCCTTTTTTTTTCAGTCATATAAAAATTCTAGAGAACGATGCAGATAATTCTCGACCATACCAGAACGATAAAGCAGGATTTTTAAAAATATAAATATATTTTTTTATAGGAGCTAATCGTGATTTGAGAAAAGTCTGATGATCACAGAAAAATTGAACAAACTAATATTTTTTTATTCTTTCTCTAGATAATCAACGCAGGGTCAGAAGTTAGATTCGAAGGTACCAAAACAGAAGCTGAAAGTACAATCACCGGGTTCATAAGAATATTCACTGCAATTCTTCAGTTTCCAACCATGAAAGGAGTGAAAAAAACGAAAAACGAATTCTTGACAGAAAAGTTTCATTAACGCAACTCCGAGAAATCACCTCCAGAGAGCTTCGAAATCTTCGATAGAGTAGAAAGTGCAACACAAGCTTGACGTACAACCACATTATTACGTAAATGCAAACGCGGCATCAAGCATCGATAGGCGGTCAAAACAAACGATTGACGTACAATCATTTTCAATTAATTCTACCAAAAGTTTGAAATAATTGTCAACAAAATGAAAATCACTGAAATTCACGAAGAAATTCCAAATCGAACAAAAACAACTGCAAAAACACACAATTAAGTAAAAATTAAAGCAATATGTTGTTGAAAGTTCGAGAACTCTATTGCATGTATACATACTTCAAACCTCAGTTCCTTTACAATTCCAAATGTTTGACATAATTCCCCAAAGAAAAACAGAATATAACTGCAAAGCACCACAAATTTACCTCAAACGCCAGAAAAAGGTAGCTTCAGAAAGCTCGATACGTGTAAATATATATAGATAGAGAAAGAGTTGTTCACAGAATAATTGCAAACTTTCACGTAAGAGGATGTAACGACTCTGAGAGAGTTGCGAGTTTGAAGACGAAACCACCATGGGCTTATATACCCGACCCAGTGTTAAAGATCGAACAATTTTCTCACTTAAGGCGAATGAAACAGTGCCACGTTGCTAGATATTTGATGATTCATAATTAGAGAGAATGTCAGTGGAGGTACGTAAACTGCTATGCTGTTTCAAGCTATCAAATTTCGTTAGTTTTCTTTCTCCTTTTTTCAGATTTTTTTTTAGTTTTTGTCTTTATGCATTGTGGTGATTGCATTTAAATTGCTTTATTGTTTCAAATATAATTACGTTTAAGATTTTAAAATGATAATATTATTAACATAAGTAGGTATATATTAAGTTTCATCTTGATTTCATTAATAACTAGGCAATCTCCATGTTGAAATTGTTAATAATATATTGGTGGCACCTATTAAACATATAAGAATATAAAATTGAATACTCCCACCGTCCCTACCTAAGTGTATCTCATTTTAAGATTTTCATTCTCTACTTTTATAATTATCCCTATACTATATATATATATTTACACAATATGCCACACATTTAAATATATTTTCTCATATTTCTCCATCACATCACTTATAGTATATTATTATTATTATACTATCTTTCATCTCTCTCTCTATCACATTAACTATACTATATTTTTCTTAATATTTGTGTCCAAAAATGTTGGGACATTTAGGACGGGACGGAAGGAGCACTATTTGGAACGTCCTCTAAGTGCAATCTCATTATCATTTTTCATCTTGTTTTTTCCTCACTTTAATACATAGTCGGGTTTTACACAA